>OX459058.1:14647188-15070435 GCA_949775005.1 Orthosia gothica
GTCAGCATCAGCATCTTCAGCGTCGTGTGCTTGCCCGTGATCGTGAAGAAACGGAGAATCACCACCATGAAGCCCACGAAGTACGATAGGTCGTTCTGGAAAGGTAACATATATGATCACACCAACATCATCATTACTGTTATACAGTATCCACTAGCACAAGGATCCTCTGTGTTTCTGATACTGGTGGCCTGATTATATTGTAATGTACAGTCAAGGGTCAAAAGTGCAGTCATACTCTCCCAAAACTCAAATGGCTAGTTTTTGTAGAAGAAATTACATTATCCACAACTGATTTAAAGCATTGATTATAACATTGATAATACTAACCGCGAAAAGTTGAAATTTCGACGTTTCTAGAATGTTCCATACTGTTCTAGATAATTTGAGATACTTCCAGAACAATTGACTTTCGAACTTATTGTTCCCGAAGCGACTAGGAACTTCTAGAACACAGGAATGTTCGTTGTGCAGCTGCCTACAAAAAAAATGCCTTTTCTATTTTGGTAGACTGTGACTGCACTTTTGACCCTTATAGTACTGTAAAAGGGGTAGACAGGGAGAGCAACAATTAAACATAGAAATAACTTTATATTTTATATATAATTAGTAAGAATTTACAATACGTCCGCCTCTGGGCGGCTTCAATCCAATTGTCACATTCAAACTTAACAAAAAACATCTACAGCTATTCTCTGTTCGAAATTCATACATCTTTCAAGTAATAAATATTGCCAGTGTTTTAATAGGCAAGTAGGTTGCCTTCTCAAGTGGTGAGTCCTCACAGTACCTACATCTAAGATACAGTGTACTTAAGATCACTTGTTATAATCAAAGTTTGTGGCGTTTGAGCTGTCAATTCAAATGTAATGGTTCATAGGCACCGTTTTTAATCAAGCAAAAGTTTTTCAAGACTTATTAATTGACACCGTCTGCGGCTGTTGGCGTCATATTCAACAATAAAACAAGAAAAATCATAGACGTGATAACGTCTGTGAAGTTTCAACAACTACAATTTATAAACATATTGACATATTGTGAGAATCCTTATGTTATAAACTTATAAGCTCTGATCAAAGTGGCGTTAGTTCACCTCAAATCTTTATATGTTTAAAATAAAGTCGAGTTAGTTACACCATTTATAACTCGAGAATAATACATACATAATTTTTCATTGGTTCGATTTATCTCAGTACCGAATAACAAAATAACTATGAAACACCGGAAAAATTTACGAAAAAATTATTATAGAAAATTCATTTTCCCCTTTTCCCCTACATTCTCATATGTTTTGCGAACACAGTGCCATCTCTGATACATGGCAGAATACAGGGAAGGCTTAAAAACTAATCAAATTGATAGATAGGGGTAGGGTAGGGTCGGATAAGGTAGGTAGCCGGTTGACGGAAGCGAAGCCATGGGCACACTTAGTGTTAAATAAATGGAGAATAAATAACAAAGAGAAAGTAGCATCGCCCACAGTTAGTACCAAGATAAATATTAGACATTATTGAGATCATCGTTGAAACTTGTTCACAAAGACTTACCTTCAAAGTAAAGTGCATGAAGATCCAGATGCAGCCGGCGACGGTGACGAGCAGATCGTATCGGTTGCGGCGACTCTGCCAGTAGCCGCGGGGAGTGAACGCGATGGTCTTCAGGAGGACTTCCACTACGAACACCAGTGTTAGCAGAGCCGATGTGAGCGCCAGCTGTTCGGTGTACGGGGAGTAGCGAGACCACTGGAAATATAAATCATTTATATACCAACTAGCTTCTGCCAGCGGCTTCGCTCGCGAGGTAGTCGGCAAATATCCCAAGGGAACATATTCTCGGGATAAAAAGCCTATGAGCAATTCCAGACTATATCTGTGCCAAATTTCATCCAAATCCGTTCAGTAGTTTTTCCGTGAAAGTGTAATAAACATCCATCCATCCAATCCTCACAAACTGTCGGGTTTATAATAGTAGTAGGATGCACCCAACCGAACAGGGTAGGTAAGAGGTGGTGATAGTTTTTTTACCTCTCGGCCAAAATAGTTATTTATGATACAAGTGCGGAAGGTAGGTGATTTCCGATGAGTGGCATTTTTATTCACGAGCGAGCGAAGCGAGTGAGTGGATAAATCGACACGAGTCGGAAATCATCTTACGTACGTGTATCATACAACATTTTACTATGCATTGTGCGAGGAAATAAATAAATTAATAAAATGAAATTAATAAAATGGTGGGCTTATTCAAGCGCGTTCAGCATATCCACAGATTAACTAATAGTTCCTCGGGCATATCTACTGCGCATGTGCGAATAGCTTTCACATCGTAACGCAATAAGGCACGAGCAAAATATACGTTCTGCCAAACATATATAATGAATATTTAAAATTAATTTTTTGATCAAAATCTAAATCTAGAGTAATTAAAAACGCTTAAAATAAAGTATTAGTTTTATTTTACCTTTTATATGAATGATAATCTGTACATAACTAATTTTTACTCAAATAATAAAAAGTCTATGCGTCGGACTGACGTTGGAGTTAAACATTAAAAAAATACAGGAAAGTAAAAAGCACTAGTGAAAAAAAGTGACACTTTCCGCACAGTTTGGCTGCTTGGAAAACCGCTCTTTTCGAGGACATGCATTGTAAAACATAAATCAATATTGTTATATCTGAGAATTCGATTAATTGATAGATGCGAAACGTGGAAGGTCGCAAAAATATCTCACGCCAAATCCAAGTCACGGGCACCTAACGCGAAGAAAGAAAATATCTTATTTGTTTGTATGGGATGAGGCATCTGTATGTAGTAGTATTATATAATCTGTGTCCAAGTCTTCGTCAACCGCTGTCTATGACATATTCTCGGTATTTACTGGCCCGAGACCATCTCTAACGTAGATCTGCTAGAGAAATGCCACGCAAGCCCTATCGACCGCTAGATCAAGCGACTTTAATTCTAACTACTCACAGACAGACTTATTTATTCCTGAATATTGCGAAGCTTAGGACTTTTGTCCTACTCAAGATTTCCAGACGCAGCTTGTTTACATCATTCAAGAAGTATGAACGTATGTTTAAAGCGAATTAAAAATGTAATTCAATGTAAGGTGGGTAGGTGACTAACCGTGACAGCCAACAATCCACTGTTGATAAGCACAACGATCGCGATGACTCGTTTGAAGCTCAAGTTCTGTGTGACGTCATAGGCGAAAGCGCGCACTTTGCGCTTGTTCGGGCGAGGAGGTAAGTGCAGCGGCTGAGCTATTTTCAGTCGCTTCTTTAGGTCACACCTGGAAAAATAACGTACACAATTTTGGTCTATTCATTGAAGCAAAGGCTCAGTTGGCTGCAAAAAAGTTGGGGATCCTTGCAAAGGTGAGACGGTACTTCACGCCTGAACAGCTGCTCAACTTGTATAAAGCGCAAGTTCGGTCATGCATGGTAGTACTGCTCTCACCTCTGGGACGGATCTGCCAAATACCAACTTGATGCACTTGAGTCGATTGACAGACGGGCCAAGAGACTATTGGGCAATGATGCGCTGGTCGACTCAAAGCTCCAGAGCCTTGAACACCGACGACGAGTTGCCAGCCTGTCGGTTTTCTATCGGTTACATGTCGGGGAGTGTGCGATGGAACTGCACAATTTGATTCCGCCTAGCCCTTTCCATCATCGGACTACAAGACGTACGGCAATGCGTCATCAATACAGGGTGGATATCCCACCCATACGCACAAAGCGTTTTGTAACTATTTTCATTGTCCGTACAGCTAAGGAGTGGAATGCCCTGCCGGTGTCTTTGTTTCCTGATAGCTAAAACCTAGGGGTCCTTAAGTCAAGAGTGAATAGGTTACTTCTAGACAAGCGTGCTTCACCGTCGACCACATCATTACTTAACACGAGGCGAGATAGTGGTCAAGCGCGAGCCTAAACAGAATTAAAATGAATAAAATAACATAAAATTCTCGACAAAGGGTCTATATAATTTTGAACAAAAAAATGCAGTCTTAGAAATTATAAGGCCATTAAAAAAAAAAGAACTCGCGACGCATAACGATCTTTCACCAAGATATGTTTTACTTGACGTAATATCATGTCTGTCGTCGCGAATGGTTGGAAAATTCAATCCCATGTTACAGCTGCCAAGCTTATTGATTTCAACCGGGCATATTTTTGACTGAGAGATATAATCTTTATTGCAATTCAAACCAGCTAGGCCAAGCAAGAAATCATATCAAACAATAAAGTAACATACGAGGTGTAAATAGTATCTTACCAACGTCGCTGGTCGACAGTCAACAGAGCAGTTCCCTTGTTCTCCGAGTAGTTAGCAATCACCACACCGACGAACAGAGTTAGTCCAATCATACAGCCCAGAAATATGTAAACGTGTATGTAGATTGCGTGTACCTGGCAACACACATAAGGCATGTGTAAAATTAAATTTACCAAAAACGGTTTTTTTTTTGTTAAAAGTCATGTCAAAATTCTTTATTTCAAATAGGCCATTAACCACCGGTTTCTCAAAACTCGATTATCGGGCTATTAATGTAATCGACGAATAATCACCGGTTATGCTGTGATTGGCTGTTGAAAATTCATTCAACCAATCACAGCAGATAACGCGTGCTTGACAATTTGTCACATTCATTTTGCGATGGAAAACCCGGCTTAAGAGGCACTTTTGAGCATCAAAAATTTAAAAGTACCTAATAATAATTGATTCTACTATCAATTCGAAAAAGTAGCTTGTTATGGAAAAGAACGGACAAGAAACTCCAACTTTAAGGAAAATAAAAGCACTAACCGGTCCCAATGCTTTGATCAATACATCCCTAACGTCCAACCAGCCCTTGAATGACAGCACTTCAAATAATGTTAAGAGTGCATCGCCGATGTTGTCAAAGTTGAATCGTTTGGGATTCGCCCTGAAATAATAAACATATTTAAATAAACCACTGCAAAAAATGGATCACTAGCATGTCGTCAGAAAAGCAAGTGGTCAAATACGCATTTCGTCATCTCTCAGGATAAACTCGCAACTTGTCACAAACGGAACTCGACAGACACGCTGTTCGGCAGACCTGCAACTCGACAGATACGCATGTCGGCAAACACACAACACGACAGATAACACAACACGAAAGATACGCATTTCGTCAGATATTTTAAACCCAAATTGATGTAAACCCAGATTGATGTAAACCAAAGAATTATTTGAATAAAAGAGAGAATTAGGAAACCATTGAACAATAACACGTCTCTGCGTCGTTGACTGGATATGAATTGTTTTGATTTACATATATAAACTCACGCCTTTTTCATATTGATTTATTATACAAAAATCTATTACAACATCCAGATCTCCGTCTTTTGCATATTCTGTCTTTAGGAATCATCATCATCATTTGAAATACATATAATAGAGTTATTTGTGAGCAAAAGGGTCAGCCCAGTGCGGTGCAGCTAACTTGACCATTCTCTGGTCTAAAAAAGTAGAAAACATACCAGACTCTAGGCACGAGCATGGAAGGAAATGTCTCGTTTGGTCCCGGCCGGATCTTCATCTTAGTGACGAACACTCGCCGCATGAACACGCCCACACAGTCCTCGCGCTTCGTTATTGTAGGGTCGTTACATCGGGCCAGCCTGAAATAAGCTTAATCACTAAATACATCGTTTTAAAAATATCATTATTCATCTGTCAATCCTTTAAAAATGGCAGAGATAGAATTGTGTTTTAAATTTGTTTTTATCACATGTATTCAAAAAGAGCTGGTTTCTTAATCGTAAACAGGGACTAAAATATAGCTCATTAATCCCTAGGGTCTAAAAGTGAAATGAATTTGGAATGTGGATATTGTTAGTAAATGTTCCAATCAGCAATAATGACGAATTTATAAGGTGAATGGCTAATGAGCGATTGTAATTCTATTTCGGACCGCACGGGAACATTGTATTGAATAAGTGACTGGCTGGAAAACAGCGCGGGAGCCAAATAGAAAAATAAATCTTCAACTGTAACAGATTGTACTAATAAAATTGTTACGATGCGATTCACTTCCATAACTGTTCAAATATAAACTTTAGCCTCTATTTATTTCTATGTTATTTCTTATGATTCCTTATTGTATGTAAATAAATAAACGTAATGTCCTTGTTCATAAGTTACTTACTTTGTCATAGAGGGTGATAAAAAGTAGTGTCTACCTCGGGAGCAATACTATTTTAAGCTCGAGTGACGTACTATATTAGAATCCTTCGCTCTGCTCTGGATTAAGACGGTACCCTGACCAAAAAATCGGCATGCGATATGAGCATTCCTATTGGTCTAGCGGCACTGGTGGCGCATGAATTACAGTAGTGAATACGCCCAGATTTTAGAATAAAATCTTTATAAAATCGAATTTTGGTCTTTTGAAAAAAGTTTTACTACCAAAATGTCCGTTATTAAATTGTCTGTCCATTAGTGTTAGTATAAAAAATAATTAATGAACACTTTACGAGGAGATAATAATAAATAATAAATATCTCACATTTTTGTGATTTTTTTGGATGGAAATTAGTGAAATGTATACAACATTAAAAAAAAACGAAATCTACCATTTTAGAATCAATAATATGTAGAAATTTAATGTATTCTTATTAATTGATATTTCTTTTTGAATAACGAGTAGATAGCTCCTAAAAACAGCACGGAAAAAGGCTTGCGCGGCGTTTTGCTCGGGGTACCGCCTTAAAAAAAACACTCTCGCCTTTAAAATTGTTGTTTGCTCCCTACATAAACAATCTACTATTTGAATTGATTTGCGGTGCAAGCAGGTTTTAAACTCAAATCAGCAGGCACGGTATTGGGATACGCTCAAACTATACTCAATTTGGTTTAATACAATGCAAGAATGTTCATACCTTTGAGTAAAATTGCAGAAAGAAAGAGAAAAGTGGATAGTAGGTGCAGCAGTTTCATTAAATAATAATAAAGTACCGACACTCACCTGCCGCCGTACAACTGTACCCCATAGCTCGCAAACACGAACATCAGTAGGATTAAAAGTGTCGATACCTGTTAAAAAGTAAAAGTTTGTCATCAGTATCATAACTTGATCGGTTTTACAGTTATTATGCTACTTGGTCAGTTCTGTCATTTGTCATGTTCAGATTCTGGAAGTTTCGTGAAGGGAAGGATAGGAAAGGATGTCCAAAGAAGGCGCACCATACTGGCACTTTGTTTGGGATAATACTCCATCACGACCATTTTTATCTTACAAACGAATTTATTCTCAATGGCGCAAAAATATTGATTACTATGCAGGTAATATGTTAGTCCATGTTCAGCTATACCGCAACGATTCGCATTTTCAAAGTCGCATTTTCGAAGTGCCTCGGAAAGCACGTTAAGCCGTTGGTCCCGGCTGTCATTTGAAGATCTTTGACAGTCGTTATGAGTAGTCAGAAGCTTGAGATCTGACACTAATCTTGCCAAGGGGTACCGTGTTTCCCAGTTACTGGGTTGTGGAGGTCAGATAGGCAGTCGCTCCATGTAAAACACTGGTACTCAGCTGAATCCGGTTAGACTGGAAGCCGACCCCAATATAGTTGGGCAAAGGCTAGGCAGATAGATATTGATGAAGGTCGACTTTGGCAATATTGCTTTACTATACAACCCAGTCAACACCGATTCCTGCGTAAAATAAAAGTATGTATATTATTAACAACAAATAATGGAACGAGTCACAACTCACGAGCAATATCTCCTTGAAGCCGCGGCACAGTTCATAGACCACCTTACGCATATGCGGTACCAGCGTGAAGATCCGCAGCGGTCGCACGCAGCGCAGGATCATAAGCATTTGTGCCGCCGAACCGGGCGGCACCCGCACCGGCATCCAGCACAGGAACGTTAGCGATACCTGAATGGATAATATTATTGTATAGGTATACTAGCGGACGCCTCGCGGTTTCACCCGCATAGTTCCCGTTCCCGTGGGAATATAGGAATAAAACGTAGCCTATGTCACCCGGGGATAGTGTAGCTTCCCAACGGTGATAGAATTTTTGATATCGGTCCAGCCGTTTCGGAGTCTATAAGGAACATACATACATACTTTCTCTTTTATATATATAGATAGATAGATAGTCTTTTATATTCTTGTTACCAATTAGTTGTTCCGGCTTAAGGGCCTTCCACCTTTTTAGTGCCGTAAAACAGTTACTTTCATACTCCTTAATAACGGCTAGGTTAAAAAATTTGAAAAAGAAAATATATTTATTATTGATTCATGTACGTTACTTGTGAAACATGGGGTTTTCGTGTAACTAATAGTTTTGTTTAAAAAAAAAAATAACAACACGATATATTTTCGCTACTTTTGTATACTCCTCCAAAACGACTTGGATGTTTAAAATATTTTTATACTGAAAATTTATGGCTAGAATTTCTTCATAACTGAAATAGCATATTTAAATCACAGAAAATTTTGCAAACAAAACTGTCCAAAACGAGGTTCAATATTGATATTCTGGCTCCGAGCTGGCGCACGTTCAGTACTGAGTTAACATTGAGGAATATACGCCTTAAATGAAAATCAATTGTAAGTAAATTGTTAGTGTAAAATTAGTTGATTTCAGGATGACTAGAATGTATCGTTACTCAGAAGAAGAGAGCCTTCAATAGGGCTGCCAAGTCCTGCAAAAAGGCGATGCGAAGGGCACGTTTTGACCATATTAGCAGAATCGGGAACAAACTAGCTTCATACCCTGCTGGTAGCAAAGCGTTTTGGTCCCTGGCTAAGTCGGTTGAATCAAACTTCTGTCGCCCCTCACTACCACCACTGCTGAGACCCGATGGGTCACTGGCCCACTCCGCCGAGGACAAGGCAAACTTGTTTGCCTCCCTTTTTGCGGAATCTTCACGTCTGAACTCTGATGGCGCGCGGCCCCCTCCGTCTCCTGTTGGATGTGGGACGAGTATGTCGGATATTCGCATCCATCAGAGAGAAGTCTTTAGGGTGTTGCGTAACCTTGACGTGAACAAAGCTAGTGGCCCCGATGGGATACCGGCAATTGTACTAAAAACTTGTGCGCCTGAATTGTCTCCAATCCTGACACGCCTATATCGCCTTTCGATAGTGACTGGAAAGGTGCCGAAGGCTTGGAAGCAAGCTAACGTTCAGCCCGTGCCCAAAAAGGGTAGTCGGGTTGACCCGGCCAACTACAGACCCATCTCGGTAACGTCCATCCTCTGTAAGAGTATGGAACGTGTGCTGAACAATAAGCTCCTGGCATACCTAGAAGTCAACGATATCCTCAGTGACCGCCAATACGGCTTCCGCCGAAATCGGTCAACTGGGGATCTTCTAGCGTATGCCATTCACATCTGGAGTGAGGCCATCGAGAGGCATGGGGAAGCGCTTGCTGTCTCCCTTGACATCTCGAAGGCTTTCGACAGGGTCTGGCATGAGAGCCTTATTGGTAAGCTTCCTTCCTTCGGTCTGCCTAGGTGTGATTGGATTGCTGACTTCCTGAGGGATCGGTCAATCCGAGTGGTTATCGATGGCTGCTCGTCCGGTCAGTTAGGTATTAACGCCGGAGTCCCTCAGGGGTCGGTGCTCTCGGCTACTCTGTTTTTGCTGCACATAAATGACCTGCTAAAACCCGGAACCTTTGGGTACGCAGACGACAGCACGGTTGCTGAGAGATACGTGTCCGGCGCACGGGCTACTGGGCCTGAGATCCGGTCTCTCCGGGAGGCCATGGTTGGACGCTTGAACCTGTCTTTGGAGGCTGTCTCCGAATGGGGCGATGCCAATCTAGTCAGTTTCAATGCTGCTAAGACCCAGGCGTGTCTTTTTTCCGCAAAAAAGAGCTTATTCCACCCGGCTCCATCTTTCCGTGGTGTAACCGTGCCGATAACGGACCATCTCGACCTTCTTGGTGTTACGTTAACATCGACCCTCAATTTTGGTCCTTTCATTGAGGCAAAGGCTCAGTTGGCTGCAAAAAAGTTAGGGTTCCTTGCAAAGGTGAGACGGTACTTCACGCCTGAACAGCTGCTCAAATTGTATAAAGCGCAAGTTCGGTCATGCATGGAGTACTGCTCTCACCTCTGGGACGGATCTGCCAAATATCAACTTGATGCACTTGAGTCGATTGACAAACGGGCCAAGAGGCTTATCGGTAACGATGCACTGGTCGCCTCAAAGCTCCAGAGCCTTGAACATCGACGCCGGGTGCCCAGTCTGTCGGTTTTTTATCGGTTACATTTCGGAGAGTGTGCGATGGAACTGCACAATTTGATTCCACCTAGCCCTTTCCATCACCGGACAACAAGACGTACGGCAATGCGCCACCGGTACATGGTGGACATCCCACCCATACGTACAAAGCGTTTTGCGAATACTTTCATTGTACGCACAGCTAAGGAGTGGAATTCCCTGCCGGAGTCTTTGTTTCCTGATAGCTACAACCTTGGGGTCTTTAAGTCAAGAGTGAATAGGTTACTTCTAGGCAAGCGTGCTTCACCGTCGACCACATCATCACTTACCATCAGGCGAGATAGTGGTCAAACGCGAGCCTATAGATAAAAAAAAAAAAAAAAAAAAAAATCTAATACTGTAAAAATCACAAACAAAGAATTGCAGCGTTAAAAGAACTTTATATGTGTGCATTGTAGCATCCCCTGAAGTAACATCCCAAAATCCCAATAATTTCAAGTTCCCTTTTATGAGCAAGAAAATAGTAAATTGGGAGTCGCTTGTTCGACGGTCGGAAAAATGACTAAAAAGTTTCAATTTATGATGCGTTGAAGATACTTACGATGTAGATAAAAACGTCTAGAACTGCGGCGGCATCTTTCAAATAAGCTTTGGGCGTAAAGAACAATCCGTCTGCTAGAATTTTCAGCGCCAGTTCCAAGCTCATGAAGACCACAAATCCATATTCAGCAATCTAAACAATACAAACATGGTTATTTTCTACCAAATTGTACACGTAACCAGCCATAATTAAACGCACTCAAGCTTAACGAAAGAGAAAATCTGATTTATGATTAATTTATAGATAATATTAACCTGCAAAACGAAGTTTTCCATAACTCTATAGGTGGGCGTTTCGAACATCATCGATAAGCAGGATAAAGTAGTGACCATGATCATAACCCAGTCCATGTAAGTCACTAGTCCGAGGAAATTACTGAAAAAAAAATCATTGATATTTTAATAACTGTACGAAAATTACGAGGCTTTAAAATTCAGACAACCTCCAGCCAGGAAACCAACACATGAACTAAAGCAAAGCCTTGGATCAGGGGGTGTACCTACTCCCTAAGCACGAAGTCGGTAGTTACGGACCTTTGGTACTCCGTATCACCTACGGACGGATGTTTCGTTCGGGGCCCGAACTAATAATGAATGACAACGCAATTTGACAGTTGTACCTACTCCCGCAGCCTAATTGTGTAAGTTACAGTTACAGTTACACTCTGAAAACGAAAGAAGTTGAATAAAGATTCAACTTCTTTGTGTATGTGTGTGTTTTTGGGAAAGAAACAGATTGTTTCCTTTGCCGAATTTACTTACACAATTAGGCTGCCGATGTGTATTTACCCGTCCGAAATAGAGCTTGACACTTGTTTTTACAATGCGAAGTTTCGGAGTACTTTTGGACGGGGCCCGTAACTTCGTTGACGGAGATAGGGAGTAGGCCCTCGGGACTGTTCGTCCACCCTTCTCAAGTTTGCGTGTATGTTTGCGGCAACGGTTCAAAGTAACTTTTTGAATTGCTTGTGGATCGATGTTAGTGACAAAGGCTTCATAATTTATCCCAGAAGAGACTGTTCGTGAGAATATACATGCGGGTGAAACCATGGGGCGTAACTAGTATGAAATACTTACTGAAAGCTTTTATAGTGCACTTTTCGTTCGTTGCCAGTGACGGGGTCTCGAAGCCGTGCGTCGTAGCGCGCGTCTACGATGGCGCGACATATCTTCCTGAAGCGAGACTCTCTTGGAACTATGAGTAAAGGAGTGTCGAACAGTGGGTGATTCTCTCGCAAATCCTCTTCGCGTTGATTCCTAGTAAAAAATTGTTATTAAGAACAGGTACCAAAAAAAAAAGAGTATTTATCACCTTGAGGTAATAGAAGAAAGAGTAAGTCGTAGGTAGCATACGCTATATTTTTTCAATATATAGAAGGGGAAAATTTACAAGTCCGTGATTAGACCTGTCGTACTGTATGCATCAGAATGTTGGGCTGTGAAAAAGATGGATGAAAAGAGATTGCATGTACCAGAGATGAGAATGTTGAGATGGATGTGCGGAGTGACGAGAATGGATAAAGTGAGAATAGTATATTATGCAACTAGTGAATAAAGGACGGATTTAAAGCGAGGGCCATAGATGAATCACGAGCAAGTGAAGGATTCTAACGACTTGAATCACGACCGTAGGGAGTGATTCATGATGATTGAATCACGAGCATAGCGAGTGATTCAAGTGTTAGAATCATGAGCGACGCGAGTGATTCATGGCCCTCGATATAAATCCGTTTTATTCAAGAGTTGCATACTATATTTTATACCATGACTTCGAGAAAAAGAAAGATTTAAGCGAAAAGCACAAGGAATATTACGAGTAATAAATAAATAATTGGTTTATTACCTTCAAAATTTACATAAAATGTGAAACCCTGACCCCTGAGCTAGGTAACAGCACCTGTGTTTCAGGGGCCAGTGACCACCTCCGTTACGTTACATAATTATAATTAATTAAATATAATTGCAATTAATATTAGAATTACAATCCAAACAAGTATTCAATAAATATCTTAGACTAAAATCAAAATCATTATTAAAACCCTAAATAACAAACTCAAAATTATAATCGAAGAAGGAGATCTTGTATCGAGTATTTTTTGCACAAGGAGGCGTAAGGAGGTTACATAGCATTGAGATGGACGTCTAATACATTGGTGTGTTCCAAATTCAAACACCAAAACAGTGATTAAAAGTGCTTTTTATTCACTGTTTTCAGTGAATAAAATAAGCTTTTTAGAGGGGGAATGGTATAAATGATTTTATTAGAGGAAGTTTGAAAATGGCGCCAGTGACAGAAAAGTTGAAAGGAAACCGTTTGTACTGGTATGGTCACCTGATGAGGAGGGATGAAATGTTACTAAACGAGTAATGAATATAAATGTGGATGGTTGGAGAGGGAGGGGACAGCCAAAGAAAAGATGGACTGTGTGAGGAATGATATGAAAGAAAAGGGAGTCAGTGATAGCGTGACGGGGGACAGGACGGTATGGAAGAAGAAAACGTGTTGCGCCGACCCTAAGTAACATGGGACAAGGGCAGGAAGATGTTATACAAAGTATTAGGAGAAGAAACTGGCTTTATTTTAATATGTGATTATATTTCATCGCCGTAAACCACAATATCAGCAGAACTCGTAGGTATAATAAAATCATTTTTTTTCTTTTTTTTGACAAATACATACTAACTCCAAAATAATTGAAACCCTGACTTCTGAGCTAGATAAAAACCTGCATAACAGAAGTCAGTGTAGTAGTGTTTAAAGGAATATTTTCGGGAGCGCACACAATGAAATATCAAGTCCACGAACCAACTGTTTAATAGCGGCTTACCCGCAACTTATAATTATCATACAGATACCACAATTGTCTTCTCCCCTTGTTTACAATAGAAGTGAAAAATAAAATAATTATTTTTTAGGAACATTCTCAAAATAAGATTAAAACAACATACAATTAAAATGTAATCAAAATAAAATTATCTTAGATCATTATATTAGATCTGAGTGTCTTATGTATGTGAGTTTAACCCCTGGTTTCTCAACACTCGATTATCGGGCTGTTAAGTTAATCGACGGTTATCCGCTGTGATTGGCTGTTGATAATTCATTCAACCAATCACAGCAGATAACGCGTGCTTAACAATTTGTCACATTAATTCTGCGACAATTTAGCGGTGAGAAACCCGGCCTAAATATTTGTAACCCCACGCACCAACAACAACGGGGGCAACGTTTTTTAAAATGAAGAAGAAGAATTAAATTGAATGTGGTACCTCCTCATCTCGGCTTGCTGCCGCTTGGCCTGCAGCAGGCGGATGTCGAGGTAGGGCGGGCGCGCGCGCGAGGACGGCACGACGCGCGACGCGGCGCCGATGTCGCCGTTCTCCAGCAGGTGCTCGTACGTCTGCTTGAGCTTGATGGAGCCGCTGCGCACCGATCGCCTGATCGAGCGGGAGCCGAACCTGAGAGCCATATTATTGCTCACTCGTTAATCAGGCCATATCTTCTCATCACCGGCTTGCTATACTTGAATTCAGAATATCAGATAGAGAACTCAGTCTAGAATCATAGAAGTACCTAGAGTCTGGCAAACGAAAGTAGAGACTGAAAAAGCGCGACAAATTTAAAAAATATCAGCGTGGCATAACCTAAAACTAGTATGACATATACCCTCTTACAAATAAACGCAGAATAAAGTTATACCAGGTATAAACCTATGAAAATGTATGGGTATACTTATGTTATACCTGGTATAACTTTATTCCGTGTTTATTAGTAAGAGGGATAGTGTTCACCATACCATATATTGCTATTCAATTTTACTTCAATAGTTATTTCAATTTCTATGCACCTGCCATGTTATCTCTCCACCACCCTTGGTTGACTGGTAGACAATGTCTCAGGCATTAAGTCCGCCTATGAACTTGTTTGTTGCATGAAGTTTTAAATAAATAATAAATAAATAATACTTCTGGGCCGCCCTGTAGTTGGCTTTCCGATGCGCAAGACACGAAACAGTGCTGTTTTTTTATGAGATTTACTACTGCGCAGCCACAACTACAGGGTGGCCAAGAAGTTTGTGCGAAGATATACCTGGAATAACCTAATTTGATACTTTAGGATTATTTATTTTACTACGTCTGAATAAAAATACTATAGATGCTTTAGGTTAGGTAATACTTTAGATATTACGTATAAATCTGAATTTAAAAAAATAACAGTATTCTATAATAATGTTGGTTTATTCACACCACACGTAAACAATCTTGTTTTTGTTTGAATTCGGCGTCTTTCTCCTGTTGCTTTTCTTGATATTTAGACATCATGCGAAACAACATCTCCCGTAATCCACTTTTAATTGTTTTATTCATTTTTCACTTAATAAATGCTATTATGAAGACCATAACAAATCAGGTTGTCATTAGTATAGATTGCCATATAAAAAATTTACAAATAATTCGAGTGTCTACTTTCGTTTGCCAGACTCGATTTAGTGATTAGGTACTTCTATGATTCTACTTCATATTGCACATCCTATTGCCCCTTTACCGAATAAATGTCGTAATTACCGAAACAATTAAAATGCCATTGTGTTTCGCGTGGATCCGCGTTTCGGGCAATCAAGGGTTTAATCGTAGATTGCTATAATTCGAAGACATGTGATACCTAGCAACAAGAAATTGGCTAGCATGTTGAATTATGGGCCACTCCCGCCAAATACAGAGGAAATTCCTGTGACCCAGCAGTGATTGCGAGACCGAATCCGCCAAAAAATTGGTAATCTTAATAAGATTGTTGGACCGACTAGGGGTTAAAATATTACTTCTTAACTTACTACCTTACTCATATTTCTATCTTAATACTAGCTGACTCGGCAAACTTTGTTTTGCCATAAAAACACCAAACATTCATCTACCCTACCTACCCTACTCTACCTACTGTACCCTACTATCCTATGTCCGTCTCCTGGTTCTAAGCTACCTCCCCACCAATTTTCAGCTAAATCGATTCAGCCGTTCTTGAGTTATAAATGGTGTAACTAACACGACTTTCTTTTATATATATAGATTAATTATTTTTATGAAGTTTAGTTCATTATTAAGACATGTTGGCTTAATCGAATTTGAACTTTGTCATGTATGTCATTGAGTTTGTAGTTCCAAAACCTGATAGTTATCTAAGATTCTGAATTCAAGTTAAATACTGCAACCAAATTAAATACATACTTCTTTTGATCGACGCGCAATTGCTTTGCGCTCGATATTGTCCCTTGCGGCTTCAGACCAGACTTGCCCCCGGTCGCTAACATTGCTGAATCTCCCAGCAGAGGCCTATGATTATTAGAGTCCCTGAAATGGCACCAAAAATGATAATCATAATTTTATAGGTAGTTCAATTGCCAACTTAATAATCATTCGTAAAATGCGGAACAAAAAAGAAAATAGACCTTAATCAGAAAACTGCTAACAGCAACATAATCAAAACCTGAAATGTAAAAAAAAAATAAACCAATGAAAAAAAAAACGTATATCCTAAAGGCGCGTCCTCACTGGGAACATTTGTTTGTGAGCATTTGTAAACAAGCAATCGTAGGCGAGCAACAAAAGCTTCCCAGCGAGCCCAGCATTCGCGTTCGAGCAAAACTATGAGCGTTCGGTCGAACATTCCCTTGCGAGCTTTGAGCATTCGAATACGATCTCGTTAAATGTCATTGCGGTTGTGGCTACAGCATTTTTGTTTTTTTTATTAACCTCGAACTTAGATAAAGTACCTATAGATTTAGCCATAAAATGTGCTATGATTGATAGAGCGAGATCGCTAATTGGCAGCCCCATGTAAATAATAAGGACAAAAGATTATTTTTTTTCTTTGTCACCATAGCCGGCTTTTATTGTTTGTCTAACGCTAATATCATGGCAGGTTTGACAAGCTAACTCGGTCGTGTTTGAATTTTTTGTGATTTCGCGGGATTAAGTGTTTATTGAGACAAGGAATTGGGTTATTTATAGATAATAAGTGTCAGTGCGATGGTGGGTTGAAGTGTTCTAGGCTGTAAAAGCCAAAGTGTTATTGTTGTTTCATGTGCAACCACGCCATGGCTCCATCTATAGGTACTTTATCTAAGACTTCGAAGGTCACAGCAACAGTTCCATGCTTTACAAATGGCCAGTAATATTCCTGCATACATACTCATTAATTTCATCATCTGAGTACTCGCTTTCGAGCGTTTTATTTGCGTTAACATTCGAATGCGAGCCGTTTCCGCGAAAATCGTTGCGACGTCCACACCGGCCGAAGTTCGCGCTTGCGTGTAAGCTTTGTAACGCTCGGCTCAACGTCCACACCACTCGAATATTCGACCTCGAATGCTCATTACAAGTGAATGCTCTCAGTGAGGACGCTCCTTAATGGAGGCATCTCTGGATTTTTAATATCCGTTATGGAGAACCCATTGTAGGTAGAAATGAGAAAAAAAAAACATTCATTCCATTATGGTTCATAACACAACAATGAAAGAAGTAATAGGAAAAATAACATTAAAGAACATTGTACATGCTCATACCAAAAGCTGACGTTGAAAAGGCGCGGCCTTGATCAGTACAATATTTTACTGTGTAATTTTAAGATCAATTGAAAGTTTCAATCATCACTGCATTCATATGTAACCGTAGGAACAGTAGGATGTAAAAAGCAGATTTTAAAATTTTACCGTAAAATATCATACTATTCACAGCCGAGTGGTGTAACTTCGTTATCGGGGACCCTGGTGCAAAGAAGAAGTTGGAGCCTCTTAACTTTTTATTATTGAATAGTCTGAGGGCTGATTTTACCAATGAAACTAATCGCAATTAGTTTTTTTTTTTATTCGCTATAGGCTCGCGCTTGACCACTATCTCACCTGATGGTAAGCGATGATGTGGTCGACGGTGGAGCACGCTTGCCTAGAAGTAACCAAATACAGCGCTGTATGCAAATACAGCGCTGTATGCAAATACAGCGTTCTGATTGGTAGTTTCTCAGCGATCTCAACCAATCAGAACGCTGTGTTTGCATAAACTGAGTTTAGTTAAACTAATTGCGTTTAGTGTCATTGGTGAAATCGGCCCTAAGTGTGTCCAAATTTTTTTTATCAAAGCACGTACGTATATACGCTTGCAGATATCGTTAATTGCTCAGGCTGTGAGGCCAGGGTCCCATAACCCTAGAGGCTCCTGTGCCCCGTTCCACATTGCACCTTATTAGTTACGCCACTGTCACCAACTCAGCATCTGGGTGTTAAAACACCCCGCGCTGTTTATCGGCTTAACGCTATTACCGCGATGAAATTTCATGCAGGCCCACCGATAGTTCGGCAGGGTGTGTTCCACTAACTCAATGATGGAGCTGACGACGTGTCGGCGCAGCGCGGAGCTGGGCCGCTGCGACGGTGGCGCCACCACCAGCGTCTTCACGAGGCAGCGCTTGCGGTAGGGGAAGGCGATCTTGGCCACTCCGATGTACTCGAATGCGCGCCGGGACACGTCGCCGCCGCTTGCCGCGCCCGCCTCTTCTTCTCCTTCTACCTCGCATACGAACTGACGCATGAATGACTCGCGGACCTGCATACAATACAATCATGCTGTTAAGCTTTTTACAGTACCCGAGCATTTCAATAGCTAATCGAGTCTTAAGGAACGTCCTCACTGGGAGCATTCTTTCGTGAGCATTTATATACAAGCAATCGTAGGCGAGCAACGAATGCTTCCCAGCGAACCCAGCATTCACTTTCGAGCAAAACTATGAACGTTCGAGTCGAACATTCCCTTGCGAGCTTGGAGCATTCCAATACGATCTCGTTAATACGATTGACCATAAATGTCACAAACACTTAAGATCAAGGAACTATTCCTTGCTTTACAAGAGGCCAGTAATATGCCTACATACATACTCATTGATTTCATTATCTGAGTACTCGCTTTCGAGCGTTTTATTAGCGTGAACATTCGATTGCGAGCCGTTTCCGCGAAAATTGTTGCAACGTCCACACCGGCCGAAGTTTGCGCTTGCGTGTAATTTTTGTAACGCTCGGCTCAACGTCCACACCACTCGAATATTCGACGTCGAATGCTCATTACACATGAATGCTCTCAGTGAGGACGTTCCTTTAGAAGGAAGTGACGACTACTGCCACATACTAGTGTAAATAAAATTATAGTGCCCTCAAAAACGAAAAGATATTCAAAACATGCAAATCTGTAAACAACCGTGCGCCGATGTCGATTATTGTAGCTTTTGGTACTGAGTATAATCTGTAGTAATACATAACACACGAACCTTGGGTAAGTTGAAATCGCCTGGCACCTTGTGCAGCTTAGTCATCTGCGGGCTATCGGGAAACTTTTCGAATATTCTCAACCTGAACGGTAGGCTCTCTTTGATTTCCGCGCTTTGTTGCCGGTACCTGAGTTGTTTCAGTTTTTTTATATCTTCATCAAGTTCCAAATTGTCTAAGATCACTGCTACGAAAAGTGACAATACAATCTGGAACACAGTACATGAATATAAGAAACTTAATTTTTAATATTTTATTATTGATATTCTGTTTTTTTTTTAAACTTCCTTACCAGAGTGACAAACAGATGGTACAGAATGAAGTAAATGGCGACTAGAGGCGTCAATGTTTGGCTTGTTCTCACCATAGTTTCATCCATTACCTCTACCCAAGCTTCTTGAGTTAGAATTTGGAACATAGACATGAATGCCTGAAACAATTATTAATACCAGAATTATTTTAATGAACAGTTTTAAAGAAATATTAACTACAATAGGCCTGTAGGCTTATCATATGATTTCCGCACCGTAATTTTGAGACTTTTCTTACCTCATCAAATGTTTCAAACTTAGTGAATTCGCAGAGAAAACAAAACAGTTGCATTGAAATAGAAGAGCTGATGATAAGTAAGCACATTGTGAATATGATCAGGCTGCCAAGTTTCTTTCCCGGTCCAAAGATTTTGTAGACAAATCCTTCCAATAATGGAGATGCTTTTATTAATCTGACTATTCGCAGAACCTAAAACAAAACCAAATTAATAAGTAATAGCATTCTAGTTAGCTTGTTCTCACTTGATAAAAATATAAATTATGTATTCCTACCTACACCAATACCAATATTATATATTTGTTTGTTTGTACCGAATAGGCTACTAAACTACTGGACCGATTTAAAAAATTCTTTCACCTATAGAAAGCTACATTATTCCCAGTAACATTAGGCTATAATTTATTTTAAAAAAAAATAGAGATCCTTATGAAAATTGCAATAATGTAACCCAAAGTAGCAAAATTTTGCTTATAAAATTCATTATTGCTTGCTTGCGCTGAGAAAACTATTGATGACACATAAAAATTATGTAATACATGATTAAAGTACTCATTATTACCTACAAAAAAGACTGCGAGAGAATATATCTCACTATCATAGTCAAGTCACAATATATAAAATTTTATTAGATCGCTGCGCCGGTAAAAACAAAAGTTGGTTACATTCGTATTGTAGTATTAATTATTCTTATTCAAATAAATAGTTTAATAAATTGGTAGGTAGGTAGGTAAGGTAGGGTAGGTGGGTAGGTAGGTAGGGAAGGTGGGTATGTAGGTAGGTAGGGAAGGTGGTTAGGAAGGCAGGGTAGGGTATGTAGGGTAGGATGGGGTATGTAGAATAGGGTAGGGTAGGTAGGTTGATCGGTAGGGCAGGTGAGTAGGTAGGTAGGGTAGATAGGTAGGTAGATACGTACGGGAGCAAAGCCGCGGGGGTCAGCTAGTCAATTATATTTACCTGAAAATATGTAAACCCTGACATATATAGCTGGGGTATTATATGAATTGTAGTGCCAATCGCTAAAAGTAACTCAAACTTGTGAACTGAGTGCTTGAAATAGCCTTTTAGCCCCAAACACCATATTTTGATTAATGCCTCCAAATCCAAGAAAATGGTAAAAGCGATCTGAAAAGGAGGAATAATTTTAGTATATTTATAACTTTAAATAATAACTTAATTAAGGTATATGCCTATAGAAACGTCCTCACTGAGAGCATTCACGTGTAATGAGCATTCGACGTCGAATATTCGAGTGGTGTGGACGTTGAGCCGAATGTTACAAAGCTTACACTCAAGCGCGAACTTCGGCCGGTGTGGACGTCGCAACAATTTTCGCGGAAACGGCTCGCATTCGAATGTTCACACGCAAATAAAACGCTCAAAAGCGAGTACTCAGATAATGAAATCAATGAATATGTATGAAGGCATATTACTGGCCTCTTGTAAAGCAAGTAACAGTTCCTTGATCAGTGTTTTCGACCTTTTTGGTCAATCGTATTATCGAATGAATGACATTTAACGAGATAGTGTTCGAATGCTCCAAGCTCGCAAGGGAATGTTCGACTCGAACGTTCATAGTTTGCATTTTACATTTCGTAGAAGCATTTGTTGCTCGCCTACGATTGCTTGTTTACAAATGCTCACGAAAGAATGTTCCCACTGAGGACGCTCCTTAAGAAATGAACTATCTCTTTTACCTCTATGTAATAATATTTCTCGTAAAAGAATTCTCTAGGATTATCATCATGTTTGAAGTTCATTGTTGCTGTTATTATTCCGTTGGCCAAAACAACCCCCATGACTAGTAGACGAAAATATGCAGATCTTAATAATCTATGAAATATTTCTGGTGCACTGCCTGAAATTAAAAAAAAAATATCATCATCTGCCTAGCCTTTTCCCAATTATGTTGGGGTCAGCTTCCAGTCTTACCGGATTCAGCTGAGTACCAGTGTTTTACATGGAGCGACTGCCTATCTGACCTCCACAACCTAGTAACTGGATAACACGATACCCCTTGGCAAGACTGGTGTCAGATCTCAAGCTTCTGACTACCCGTATCGACTGTCAAAGATCTTTAAATGACAGCCGGGACCAACGGCTTTATAAGCTTTCCGTGGCACGGAAGAAACTCGGTATGTTGAAATGGTCACCCATCCACGGACCGACCTCGTCAAGCGTTGCTTAACTTTGAAGACCTTGATGATTTAAGTCTAGAATTAATTTAATGGCAAATATAGTTACCTGAGTGTTTATTCTCGTCAATAGTTACCAATTTCCATCCATTATCATCACCAGTAAAAAACTGGGTGGTGCTGCCTTTAGTAATAGGGTTCCTGACGCCCCACATTTGCTGGAACTGTACCCTTATTTCATTGAATGTTTCAGTGATCACAGCTATGAAAACGTTCTTGACCAGCCAGGCCAAAAAGAATATCATTGTACTGTAAAAAGTTGTAATTAATTGTAATTTTTATGCAATGATTACTAGAATTCAGTTAGTTATAATTATGATAATTTACCTGAAGTATAAGGCTGATCTCCAAGTTGGTAGAGAGTCAATTGCCCGATACATTATGAAGACCCAACCTTCCTGAGAGGATGCTTGGTAGACAGTAAACAAGCTTGTTGCTAAACAGAAGTAAAAGTTTTTTTTTAATAATATACTTTAGTTACATGATTTGGTTGTTTTTAAGTTTTTATTGGTGTATTTCTACTTACTGAATTCTTCAAACCCATTGAAGCCCATAATATATTTAGACAAATTAAGTTTCATACACTTCATCCCAGGAGGACATTGATATCCTGAGCCAGGGTCAGGGGAGCAAAATGTGTCAGGGATAGCCAAGGAATTTATAGTGATTTCACTGAAAATCGAAAGTGTATAATTAATTTACAGTCAAGTATTTTATTTTCCTACAGCTATGTTAATCATAGAAGGTAGGCTTTGATCTAAGAAATCCATCTCAAGCTTTTTATAAATATAACAAGAAGAAAATATCTGAGGATACATTGTTAATATAAAACTATTCAAAAAATATTTTTTTAAAACATGCTTTTTTCGTATTCTTCTCAGCAAACCCTTTCATTTGATACCCATGTCATGGCAGTGCACAAAAAATAACTAGTCCGCCATATTGGATTTATAATGACGTCACTTAGCTATCCATGCATTGTCATCCAAACTAAATGTGTATGCAAAATTTGAGCCAAACACACTCAAATACATAATTACATACATACATTGCAATTTCAGTAAAAGCTTGTAAAATGCTCTAATTGAAAGAAGAAAAAGTGTTGCGCCAACCCGAAGTAACATGGGATAAGGGCAGGAGAGATCCTTTTTCAAAAACTTCATATTATTATAATATAATTAATCAATACAAAAATACTGACTAGGGATTTGTATCATTCCTGACGCAGTGATGTGTTAATTCTCCAAAGAACTGTACTCCTAACAAGCTGTACAGTGACATGAAGAATAAGAAGAAAAGGGTCACATTATAGATCTGTTGACTTGATCGCCTGTAAAACATAAAATACAATGTGTGAGTGTTATGTGTTGAAAATACATAGAAGTAATTAGTTGGAATTTGTTTTTTTTTTTTTTAAACTCTAGGATTTTTTTCCTGTATCGTGGGTGCATTTACAAAAATATAAACTCACATACACAACACCCAGAGCCGGAACAAGTATCTGTAGGACATACAAATACCACAAACCCAAAACACGCAGCGCAGCAGTTCCTCAACCGCTGCGCCAACCGTGCGCCCTCCGCTGCACTTTCTTTTTCTATAGTAAACAACTTAAGCAAAGCAGTGATCTATTTATTAAATCCACTTACTTGAATATCTGATTGATTCTTGATTTTGGCATGGAGAATTTCAGAAATACTCTCAAAAATCTTATCATTATCAATGGCCTGGGTGCTCTTAATATACTTAGGTAACTGTATCTAGGTACTATACCAGTCAGCTCAAACATTTGTAATAGAACAGATACCCAAAGAAAAAATACCATTGATGCATCAAACTGGCACCAGTGGTCTTTTAAGTAAGCAACATCCCCCTGAAAACATTAAATAAAATAAATATTAACCAGGTATTTAAGTTGTTACTATTAATCAATATGTATAGAACATCAGAGTTGCAAGAATTAATATTTGTTGTATTATTTACCATGTATATGTATTTTTTTTTTCAGTGAGCATCATCTGTCGTGAACAATGTCGAGTAACTAGTGAGACTAGTTCTGGTGGTAGCAGCATAGTATGTGAAAAAAGAGCGAGGAAGAGGGTAGACAGATATGTCAGTTCGTACATAACACCCACCTGCAAAGACTTTAGTTCTCGTGATCATGGCGCTTGTAACGGTGCCGAAATATCGAGCTCTCAACCAAAATCATAATATACATGGTAAATATCACGAAACAAATATTAATTCAAATGAAAAACTTATATCAGAGTTGTACAAATAAGCAGAATTTTTGTATAGTACATACCTTCAGTATTCCTCTAATATGCATTTTAGCTATCATTTCTGCAGTAAATAAGAGTGTAACACTGCAGTCCACCGCAAATGTTATTGTTTGCAGAGATGGGTACTTTTCAAATGATTTTGGAGTATTCAGTGACACGGACATTAAACTCAATAAAGCACATAATCTTAGAATTCTTCTAACCCATAACTGGAATAAAAAAAATTGTTTAGTAAACTTTTTACTACTACTGCTTCTTAGGTACTTTTCAATTACATTTTCAATTTAATTTCAGACAAATCATAATGTACCAGTATGTACTAAAGAGATCTGGTAAGAATTTAGCTCAACATAATTCTGCTTTAGAACAACTTTTAACCGAGGGGAAACCACAATCAATCATGTTAAAAATAAATTAAATTGTAGTAATATTACCTTGTTAACCCATTCAATATCGGCACTTTCGTTTAGAGATTCTTCTGGACCATAGTCTGCTAGTACCGGCTCCCCTTTTAGGCTTTGTTTTCGACCCAACATTTTCATGAACTTAATAATTATTTTATTTGAAATCTTGCGTTGAAAATGTCGGCTGTGTAAGCCGAACTTTATAATATATAAAAGCTACGAAATTGAAAGAATATACTGCTTAATTAACTGTTTAAATCGAAATTACCAACAATAATAGAAATGATAGAAAATTTAATTAAATTTAGTTTTCGCGAAAATCTCCTTGACATGTTTTCAGTTCTGTAAATATTATTGATTTTTCCCACCCAATATTGCCAGTTGAGAAAATGGTTATTGATTGAAAAAGTATTTTTTTTAAATAGGAATCTTTGGTTTTTGGTTATATGTAAAATGATGTAACAGCATTTAAACAGTAGACTGCAACACAGTATTTCAGTAGTTAAATCCCTTCTTCGGGACACAACCAAAACAATTTTTTTTTTTTACTAAAAATGCAACCGATAACCAAATGAAACACTACAAGTGAAAAATAACTTCAATTTCGGAAGTCCATTATTCAGACTATAGCGACGACTTGGCTTTAATTTTTAATTTGTGTGTAGATCAAGGAGTCTTTCCGGATCTAATGGAACATAGAATTATAGACTGTATAGAGTATAAACAGAAGTTCTAATATGGTTATACCCTGTTATACCACTTTATAAATCTGGGGACAGTAAAGTAAAGACACAATAATATAGACCAGTATCGGTGCTGGCGGTTTTTAGCAAGCTAGTTGAAAAGATGATAATAGATGTAAATAATGTAATGTTAAGGAAGTAACATGGGATAAGGGCAGGAAGATGATGATGATGATGTAATGTTAAGGAACCAAACAAATTATCTTATTCAGGAAGCAATCGCAGAATCAAAACCACCAACTGAAACCTTAGAGCATTTAACCTATGGAGATGGCATAGCTGGGCTTACCCCTCTGCCAAAGTAGCTTGGCCATATGACCATACGCGTTATATAAAACTAGTTCATTCGCCGACCGCCGCCATTGTGTATCGTATTGAGTCGCAAGTAAGTTCGCCGAAAAAATGGTTAATTGTGCGGTTTCCTCATGCAAAAAGAGAGCTGCCACTTTCAATTTGCGAAGCCATGGTGTTTCCTACCACATATAAGTATAAATTATACATCAAAATAGTTTTATTTAAGTACAATGTCGAAATAATGGTTATTGCCTTTACGATAGAAAAATTCAGTGGTACGTTGGTAGCACAAACGCAGTACAGGGGCTGACAGGGTAGCGATGTGCATAGTGCTGGGACAACGTGAATGAATGATTGATAAATTAAATGATTTTTTGAATCAGTATGTTCAGTATCAAAATAATTTTGTTTGTGTTTATATCTGGACAAGACAGGTTGAACTAAAAAAAATATTATTTACAAATGTCTATGAGAATAGATTTAAATTATTTTCTTTTAAAGTTTTAGGGTAATAAAAAGTAAGTTTGTTCGTTTCGTTAGTGAGTTTTTCAATTATTTTTTAACCCCCGACAGAAAAAGAGGGGTGTTATCAATTCGACGTGTATTGCTGTGTATCTGTGTGTCTGTCTGTGGCATCATAGCTCCTAAACAGATGAAGCGATTTAGGTTTTTGTTTGAATTTTTGTTTGATACCTCTATCGAGAGCAGACTATCGCAGCCATGGTGGTTACAATGCCAACCCCACCGCACATCAATTCGAAGCCATATACAATTGCGAATGCTAAAAATACTCAAATGTTCGTATATAATTTTTAACCAAAAAAGTTGATCCACAGAAATGTGTTCGACATGTATATAATAAACTGGTACATTTAAAAAATCAGTGATTGCCTCTAGTCGTGATCATTGAGACATGTATATGAACTAGATTATGGCTGTGAAACCATATGTTTATGATAAATTAAACAAAAAAAAATGTAGAAATCAGTAGGTTTAATAAAGACCTTACAATCTTTTTTTATAATTTTTAAAACGAGCAACGTACAGAGTTGCATGAATGATATAGAACGAGTGAATAGGAATGAAGTACATCGAAGAATGAAAGTTTAAGAATGAACAGCGAATGTGTCGTAGACACCATACACGTATGTTTTCCTATCTACAGCGTTGCCAGAACGTAACTTTTGTTACATTTTACGTAACTTTTGACCGTCTCACGTAACCTTCATGTAACACGACTCAAAATGTAACTTTTACGTAACTTTTAGGACTTACTAAAAATATTAAAATATTTGCCGGCAAACAAAAAATAATCGTGAAACGGGACGCATCTAAGAAAGCTTTTGTTCGTCGTGTTGTCGCTCGTGTGCCCTGACTTTATTCACTCACTCACTCACGTGTAAATACACGTGAGTGAGAAATCTAAATCTTCCATCCCGCTTACACGGCGAGCGAGTGAGCGTCGCGTTTTGTTTGCTAAAGTTTTATTATCTCCAAAGAAGAGTAAAATAAATAAATACGAAAGTTAATATCTATGGATGTAATTTTATTAAATTTATTTTGTCAATATCGTGATTGGTTTGTTATCGACTTGTTTGTGCTAACAATACTTGATTAGTAAATGATATATGTATTGTAGTTTTAATTTAATAATTACTTTTTTAGGGAATCAGTAAATCAACATCAAAGTCGTATTTGCAACTGAAATAAGTTTATTTTTGTATGAATTATCAACTAAATATCAAGATTATCAAGTCAAATAGCATAATATATGTGTGCCATGCACTGCACATAGCTTCAAGAAGTTCATTTAGCTATGTATTACTCATTGTTAAG
This sequence comes from Orthosia gothica, assembly GCA_949775005.1. Taxonomy (NCBI): domain Eukaryota; kingdom Metazoa; phylum Arthropoda; class Insecta; order Lepidoptera; family Noctuidae; genus Orthosia; species Orthosia gothica. The sequence continues at coordinate 14,674,617 of OX459058.1, forward strand.
TAACTTTGGTTTCGTTTACAAGAACTAGAGTGGGCTGAGTACCTACCGGCCGGCGTAACATAGATTTGATTATGTTCATCGAATCGTATTCGCTAATACGACCAAGTAGGTACCTAGCTACATAGTTGTTTCTCGTTGTAATTTGAATGTTCTAAACTAAACGCAACGGATTTACCCGTGGTAGACGCGGGGGAGGGCCCGCCCGCGCGAAAATTCAAATAATGGGCGCGATCTGCTAACTACAAAGTAGAAAAAAAAAGTCAAATTGTAGTATATTATTATTTTAGTGTCGTTTTCCACATAAAATAAGGTAATGTAACTTTTCTCGTGAAAATGTAACTTTTTGAGATATCTCATGTAACATTTGACTATCTGCCACTGGCAACACTGCCTATCTAAGATATCAAACTAGCTTAGCTAGGAAACACCGTACTCAAATAGTTAAAAAAACGAAAAACTGACGTGATAAAGTGTTACATAAAAAAGTGTCAAATAAAAGTCTATCCGGTTGATTGTATTATTTATTATTTACGCTTTCTTACTATTTAACACGTATACATAAGGTCCGTATTAAAGAACGGGGCTCAAGTATGAATCCCGAATGCCCGAACCTAAATAAAACAAAATGGCAGTGACATGAGTGACAGTTTCATACTATTCTATGCTGAAACCTGTAGGTACTATAGTTTATGATTAACATTGTTCCAAGACGTATGCCACCATTTTATTAGGTACTATCCCCAGTTCGTCTACCATGCATGGAGTATTTGGATATTACATTTATTTGTAACGTCATTCATATAGGAAATACACGGGTCCAACAATATATATTATGTAATTATGAAATATTATTGACTAAAAATAAATTCAATCGTTCTTTTTTTAGTGTATCTTAAATTCTTTCCTACCTTTCTTACCTACCTACGTAGTTTAGCAGACCACAAATCATATTGCGTATTTTTTTTTATTTGTGAAATTAATTACTTAAGTTTATTATTATTTAGTATAACATAAATAAAACGAATTAACATTTTGCTCATTCATTCATGCATTAAAATGAATTTCCAGTCATTCTTTGTATCACATCACTAGCACTTTGTATTTGTTGTCATAGGATTATTGCATAGATACACACAAATATGTCAATGTATGTGTGTTTTTTGATTGTGTGATTATAATTTTTTCGTGTGCGTTTGTAGCAATAGGATGCATGCATCTGTGAGTGATTGTCATTTTTTTGTAGTGTGCTGTATGTGTTTTCCTCGCCTCCCGCAGAAAGTGGCAGAAAAAGTTGTTCGGTGATTCGCGGCTTGCCGTCTCTATAGGTTAAATGCTCTAAGACTGAAACACATAAACGGCAACACTGGATAACAGATAGTTTAATACTCACAACGGATCTTTGTGTCTCTGAATTGGCTGCAAGAGGCTGCGCAGTAGCTACTTTTGTGTCAATATTGAAATTGAAAATAGCATTGTATAACTGTGTCTTTCACTCGCATACTTTTGTCGCATTATCCTATCTCGCTTACTCTATGTAGTTAATCTGTTTCGTGCGCAGTAGTTGACAGACCCAACTTCAGTATCTGCACAAATTCAAGGTAACTGCAGACGAGATCATAACACGTATCCTCGCAGTGAAGAAGTTGAAGCACACGCAGGGAAACATGAATCTAGAAATCTTTACCGCAAAATTCGTCATATCACAAGATCTCTACCTATTAAAATCTAGGCTATCGAGAAAGATTCTTCCTCTTTTCTTCTTTTTAAAAAAAAACGTTGCCCCACACTAGGATTTTCTTCATGTATCGTGGGAGCGTTTACAAACATATAAACTCACAACACCCAGAGCCGGAACAACTATCTGTAGGTCATACAAATATTTGTTCCGTGTGGGAATCGAACCCGCGACACGCAGCGCAGCTGTCAATCACTCAACCACAGCGCCAACCGTACGCCCAAGCTATAGGTGAAGTTGTAACAGAACTAGACCAAATCTCGGAAACGCGGAAGTACTACTGCCAATTACTGTTCCGGTACCCACAGCCGCGTATTTGCCCAAATACGGAGGTAAACAGGGAAAAACCAGAACCGAATATTCTTCTGTCTGAAGTAAGGGCCGCTATAAAACATCTTCAAAGTCACGGAAAAAGACCGAATTACCATATAAACCATAAATGCTTTAGGAGAACGTGGCGTTTGTAACAGAGTATGGCAGACAGGAACTTGGCCATCTGATACAGTCTTCACCCCTTTACATACAAAAGGCTCCACAATGAAGTGTAACAACTATGGCCTAAAACCGATTTTATTATACTCCAAAACTAAAAGTTGCAGAATTAACTTTAGTTCTATGATCGATATACCAACATTATGATATAATATTTTTTTGACAGCAGTTGTCAGTGTTTGTGTCAGGTCAGTGTCAAAAAGTAACTGTTGAGTGTTGTTGTTTGTTTGACTGTTTTTAGTTTGTGTTCTAATTAAATCGAACTTGAAAAGGCGCTCTAAAAGGCTAATTATATATAAAATACTATTCTAAACAGATTGGAAATACATATTCGAAATGTTCATTTATATGAGCAAGAAGGTAATTATTTTAATTTGTTGATAAGCGGTGTTTCCATAGTGATTTTGTCTAAACATTTAAATAATTAGTCTTGCGCAGCTTTTATTAACTTCAGGGCTCCGTATTAAATTAACCCGATTACTTTAACACTATTTCATTAATGTTTTTTCGTAGTTGACCAAGTTTATCAAAGTTTGGAATTGTTCACTGTTTGTTTTCAAATGTTACTTTTAGTTCTCTTCAAACTATTTATTTACTTTAAGTCTTGAGACTTTAAGATTAATTTATTAGTACCTATATTTAATATAGGATTCAGATTGATTGATTGTCCTCCTGACCTTATCCCATTTTATCTGGGATCGACACAGCATGCCTTTTTCTTACTAAGTTCTCTATGTGTATCTCAACTATCACCTCTCTATACATATTATCATCACACATTTTTTTCTTTTTTCAATTTTGTCCTGCACTAGGAATATCTCCTGTATTGTGGGTGCATTTACTAACAATTAAACTGATACACACACAAACAGTCAGACCAGGAACAACTATCTGTAGGCCATACAAAATTACAAATATTTGTTACGTATGGGAATCAAACCCGTTTTACACACTGCGGCAGCCAATTGCTCAGCCGCTTCGTTATCTGTGCCATAAATCCATCCACCAGTTCTTTGGTCTTCTTACATTCTTATAACTTTCATTCAAACTCAAAACTTTTATCACAACAATTTCCTGATTCTTTTCTGCCTGCCACATGTCCATACCATGACAACCAATATCCACACAACTTCCCAGTCACTGGTGGCACTTTCAGACTGCCTCAGATTTTCAGATTGGGGAAATTTTTTGACTTATTTGTAGATGTGACTTAAAACATAGCCAAAAAACATATTGTCTACTACACTCCGACTTGATAGGAGTGGGTGTTACATGGGCAATCACCACGATCTTGGTTTTGTCCATGTTCTTTTTAAGTCCCACTCTTTCGGAAGCTCTACTGAGGTCATCGAGCATTGTACTGTGGCTCTCCATGGTCTCAGCCATGACCGCTATGTCGTCGGCAAACCGAAGGTGAGTCATGTACTCGCCATTAACGTTGAGCCGAGCCCTCTGCAGTCCAGAAACTTGAAATTATCCTCCAGTGCAGCAGTGAATAGTTTCGGAGAAATTACGTCTCCCTGAATCACGCCGCGCTGGAGAAGGATTGGTTTCGGGGTCTGATTCTGAAGACGGACTGACATGGTGGCGTTTTTGTACAAAAACTTCAACACCTCAATGTACCGGTACTCGATCTGGCACCTTTAGAGACTGCAGTACAGCCCGTGTCTCGATCGAATCGAAGGCTTTCTCGTAATCCACAAACGCTAAACAGAGAGGCAGGTTATACTCTTCGGTCTTCTGTATAACCTACCGCAGCGTATGTATGTGGTCTACGGTGCTAAAGCCTTTTCGGAATCCGGCTTGTTCGGGCGGTTGTAAATCGTCTAACCTGCGCGCGAGACGATTGGTGATGACTCTTGAAAACAACTTGTAGACATGGCTAAGAAGTGAGATGGGCCTATATTTCTTCAGCTGGACATTGTCGCCCTTCTTGAAGAAGAGTACCACCACATCCCTGCACCATGCCCTCCTCCTCCTCCTTGCCCTCGATTATGACGGAATCAAACAACTTCTGAAGGGCCTTGAGGACCGGTTTTCCACCCGCCTTCAGGAGTTCAGCCGTGATTCCGTCATCACCCAGCGCCTTGTTGTTTTTAAGTTGTTTCAGAGCCATCCTAATCTCATACAGGCTGCCGTCCAGGATATCTTCGGTATAGTGTCGGGTCAATCTAGCTCTTGGGTCGTTTGCTAAAAATGATTGATGTGTACAACTGCCCATAGAATGTGTCTCGCTCTCTCTATCTCCCTCAGAAGCTCCGGTTTGGTGGATACGATCCTGCTATTGTCGGTCTTCAGTTTCGTGGGCTGGCTCTGCCCAATAGCCAGATCCCTTAAAAACACCTTGGAGCCTTCATTTCTCACAATCGCGTCCTTAATACGCTCGGTATTAAAGTGGCGGAGGACTCTTTTCAAGAATTTAGAGATCGGTCTATTGAGCTGCCAGCTGTATTTGCACGCCTCATCTGAAGACTGATGGATCATCTCACGCCTCTCCTGCATAAGCTTGAGAGTAGAATCAGAGAGCTTTTTGTTTCTATCTGCACGTCAGGTCTTGAAAAACTTAGACCCGACCGTATGGACAGCTTCCACGAACCCATCGCTGTATTCGTCCACGGAGCTCCCTATGCACTCGAAACGATTCTGGAGTTCGAGCTGAAAGCTCTCGGGGTTTCGGACCTGGATCTGTGCTGGACGGAGCGTGGACTTCATCAGTCGAGACCTTTCAAGCTTAATATTAATGTTCAATGGGCTTACCATGCGGTCATCGCTCCCGGTTTTCACCGAATTGATCACAGAGACATTATTGAACATTTGCTTCTTGGTTGACATGATGAAGTCGATCTCATTTTTTGTTGTACCATCGGGGCTCTGCCAGGTCCACACTTTCCGAAGAAGGAGTTCATCATAAAGAGGCTCTACTTCTCCATAAAGCTGGCCAGTAGGGGTCCCCGGTGGTTCCGGCGTCCAACTCCAACTCATCACCGTCTCATTTGCCCAGTTTCGCGTTGAAGTCCTCCATGACAACGGTGAAGTGAGTTTTGAAACCATGCATGGCTTTATAAATATCCTCATACATGGTCTCAACCTCGTCGTCGGGGTGTGCCGAGGTCGGGGCGTAGACCTGTATGACCTTCAGCGAATATCTCGAGGATATTCTGAGTATAGGGTAAGCCACCCTGGTCGACACACTCTCGATCTTCACCAAGTTATTCACAAGGGACTTGTGGACGATAAACCCGACATCACCCTGGGTCACCCCTCTCGGAAATAAAGCAAAGTTACCGGATTTGATGAATATCGAGTCCTCCCCCTCTCTTCGGACTTCAGATAGCCCAACAATACGCAATACGTAACCTGCTCAATTCCTCTTCGAGTTCGGTGATGTTCTCGTCGGTCCGAAGTGTGCGCGTGTTGTACGTTGCCAGGTCCAGTCGTCGGTGATTGTTGGGGTAGCCGGATCTCGTCCGGAGATTGTTCTCTAAGGGATCTAGGTTGACTTATATAGTTTTGACGGGCTGTTTCCGCAACTTCACGACCACGCGCGTATTTTGCGTACGGGTGGGTTTCAGTCACATCATTCGATCCACCCCAGCTCCTCGAGAAAGGCCAGCAGCGCCCTGGTGCTGCCGATTATCTCCTGCAGGGTATCTGGGTCGCCGAAGTATTTGGCCCTGTAGCCAGCGATTACAGGGCAGCTTAGGAGTAGGTGTGCTGCTGTCTCTTCTTCCACCATGCAAGCTCTGCAGAGTGGGCTGTCCGTGATTCCTATGTCAAAGAGGTGAAAGAAAGAAAAGAAAGAAAGAAAAAGTGTTTATTCGCCACAAAAACGACATACAATTTTTGATTTTTCCTTAAATTAAAACCATCGGTAGTATTAGTAAGTACTTAAAATATGTTAGTAAAGGAAGTTAAAATAAAATACCAGTTTTGAGTACAGTACAAGGATGATGAGTAGGTAAGTACAAGCAGATGCATGTCGTGACTGTGACAAGAAGGCTTCCACTCAGCATAATGCTGTGCTGTGGGAGACCCACAGCACAGCGCTGATTTTCAGTGGTCGCCTAGGACGTGACGTACGGAAACCAAAGCTTGTTGCGTCTAATATAATAGTAAAATATATAACAAATAAGTATAGAGAGATAATATAAACCACTACGTAAATATGTTGCGACTAAAATTAAAGTAGGTATCTAGACAAAATCAACGAAACACAAAGTGCGGGTACCATTGCTCTGTCTCGCCCTCATCGCGCCCACACTGGCGTGGCGTTCTTAAAAAGCCTTAATGAGAGCCTACGTGACGTCGTACACAAGCGCGCGCGCTGCTTGTCGTGCGTGAGGCAGCGCGAGCCACCCAGACGCGCACCGGCCCATAGATAAATATACTCCTACTACACCGGCCGCGGTTCGTGTCGTATGACGTCAGGCGGTGAACAATTCCTGTACGGTCGCATGCCTTGTGGTTAGCTTGTGAGATACGCGATTGTGATGACAATGTGACGATGCTTGACAACAACCAAGGAAGAAGAGAGAGTGCAGTGCCCAGCGAAGAGTGGCGCACATCGCTGCCTGTGAAAGGGATGCGATGCCGCCGCCTCGAACCACTTGGATATGATGCCCATGGATCACGAACCTCAAGTGAGTAACTGTAAAGGTTAAAAAACATTACTGGTGAAAACATTAGGTGCTTATTAAAGGTCCCATGTCCATTAGTTACGGCTGTGATTGCACGCAGCTGTGGCTTAGTTAGTCGTAGGACCTTTTTCGTAAAACGGCCGTCAATGAGGGGTAGTGCCTCCTTGGCCTGACTACATTCACTATAATCAGTCCATAGCTTGCTGTGTTGATCCCTGGTGCGTTTTCTTACCAGACTGCGTAGATACCCGAAAAGTAAAGGCACTATGGGCTCCGGGCCCACTGGTGCCATATTTGAGCCCATTCGGGCGAGCTCATGCGCAGCATCGTTCACTCGGGAGTCGCTGTGTCCTTTGATCCATTGAATGGTTACTTATTGAGCATACCGGCCTGGTTCAGGCGCCGGTGGCACTCGTAAATCAGCCCTAAGTTGACCGTGTGGCTGTTTAGTGCTTGCAAGACGGCCATGCTGTCCGAAAGAATACGTATAGGGAAGTCCTTTACCTCCCTAGCCAGGACCGCAGAGGCCGCCATGGAAATGCCCAAGCATTCGGCCTGGAACACCGTGTTGTGGATCCCCAGTGGTGTGGCTAAGCGGCTATTTAGGTACTCTGAGAAGACTCCTGCACCCGTGCCTGTATCTGTTTTGGATCCGTCAGTTCTTCGGGGCATAGCCTCTCGCAGCGGTTATGCTCGTGTAACTGGCTTCTGTATTTTTTTACCAAAAATTACTTTCTTGGGTATCCGGTCATTAATGGCTCTAGTTAGTGGGATTTCGTGGTGGAGACCCTCGATCAGAGCGGTGTATTGAGTCTCTCTCTTACCCCAAAGATCAGTGTCTTTAGACGTACAGCTGCCATCGTCGCTTTCTGCTTAAAAAAAATAAACAGATGCAGAGGAGGAAGTCCAAGCATAGCCTCGAGCGCTGCGGTCGGGGTAGTCCTCATGCAGCCCGTTGTCGCCATGCAGGCCAGTCTTTGCATACGCTGTAGCTTGTTCACGGCTGTAGTTAGTTTACTGCGAGGCCACCAAACCATGGCCCCATAGGTGATCATGGGCCGAATCACCGCGCTGTACAGCCAGAGTATGATCTTAGGGGATAGGCCCCGCTTCTTACCTATCATTTTCCTGCATTGCCAGAAGGTGATGCAGGTCCTGTCTAACTTATTGTCTAAATGACTGCTCCAGTTCAACTTACTGTCAAGAATGGCTCCCAAATACTTGACCTCGTTGGAAAGCTGGAGCATTGTTTCGAACAGCTTAGGCAAGCGGAAGAGGCTTAGTGCCCTTTTCTGGGTGAACATGACCAGTTCAGTTTTAGTGGGGTTTACTGATAGTTCATACTCCCTGTACCATCGCTCCACTATACGTAGTGCTTGCTGAGTAAGGTTGCAAATTGTACCAGTCACCTTCCCAGATACGAGGATTGCGAGGTCGTCTGCATAACCTATTGTATAATAACGGTGTTCGTTTAGTCTGGTGATGAGATCGCTAATTACCAGATTCCATAGAAGGAGGGAAAGCACCCCTCCTTGTGAGCAGTCCCTGGCTATCAAGGCCTGCTGCTGCTCTCCTTCTAGACGAACCGCTCGTTTGCTGAGCATATTAGTAATCCAGTCAATCAGCACCTGCTCTACGCCATGTTTGGAAAGAGCAGCACTGATGCTGGAGAAATTTGTCTTGTCGAAAGGTTGACTTAACTTGGAGCCCTTTATATGACAGCTAGCGGACGCCTCGCGGTTTCACCCGCGTAGTTCTCGTTCCCGTGGGAATATAGGGATAAAAGTAGCCTATGTCACCCGGAGACAGTGTAGCTTCCAAACGGTGAAATATTTTTTTAAATTGGTCCAGTAGTTTTTAAGTTTATTTGTAACATACAAAAATACAAATCTTTCCTCTTTATAATATTAAGTATAGATTGTGTTTAATAAGAATATTTGTATTTTTTCAGATTGCAATTCCAAAACAATCAAACGTAGCCTGCATATCATGGAACCATTCATCAGGGTACATCGCTGTTGGTGGAGAAGATGGCATGTTAAAAGTTTTAAAATTGGAATCAGGTAATGTAAAATACATGTAAAAAAAAAAAAACATTTTTATAGGGCCTGAGATAATAGCATAAACAGGGGGGTGACCATAAGCTCTTAGAGTAAGGTTATTTTGAGTGTGTGTAAGGGACAGATGTATATGACGTGTATACATCTGTCACTTACTCGATCTCAAAATAACCTTACTCTAAGAGCTTGTGGTCACCCCCCAGTTAACTCTTGAAAAATTATAAAGTCAGTCTGGAAGTGCCCCTTGTTATACTTTTTGAAAAATGGCTTTATAAAGTTAGTCTGGAAGTGCCAATTTTTATAGGGGAATTTTTAACTGCACCTCTATTTAGAAATTTAAGCAAACAAAATATCTTCACTAATAAGCTACTGCAAAACAATATTACTCACCGTAAAACAAAAATACTGATTTGCACACAAATTATTCAATTAAATATAAAATAAATGTGAATTAGTCCAAGAGCGAGCGAAGCGAGCTCGGGAGCTTAGGGCACCCCGACACGGATAGGTTAGGTTCGAAGGAGATGACGGGAGCTGAAGTGAGCGAGCAAAGCGAGCGAACTCAGCTCCCGTCATCTCCTTCATGTTAGGTTACTTTAGACCCTGCAGACAGAAATAGGAGCCCTGCGCAGCGGGGCTCCGTCGACTTTGTTTCGTTTGCCCCCCTCCCTTAAAACTTAAATATTTTGTTGCACTCGAAGAATTATTAGATTTACTTTTAGTTAACAGATAGTTATTCAGTAAAACAGTTAAGCTTTAAAGATCTAGCAGTATAGTATAATTCATTTATTTGATGAGCAAATTTAGTGTGCAATTCAGTATTTTTGGTAGTAATTTCGAATATTTTGATTGAAAAAAGGGGAATTACAGTTAAAGTATTAAATACCACCCATTTTTATACTGTAGGTTTGTATCTACAGTAAAAACAGTAAAATATTAACATAAACTCATTTTTTAACCCCCGCCGGAAAAAGGGGGTGTTATAAGTTTCACGTGTGTTGCTGTGTATCTGTGTGTCTGTCTGTGGCAGCATAGCGCCTAAACGGATGAACCGATTTCGATTTAGTTTTTTTTTGTTTGAAAGGTAATTTTGTCGAGAGTGTTCTTAGCTATGTTTGAATAAAATCGATTCAGCCGTTCAAAAGTTATGGGCGTTTTACTGTTTGAATCGGGGTGTTTTCGCAAGATAAATGTGTCGGGGGTTTTTTAAATTTTGAAATTTTACTTGTCAGTTGACAGTGAATTTACATTAGTCTGCTTTGAGATTCGTAGATGTGCAATGCTATCTCTATAACTCTTCTGAATGTGTGTGTCTGCATTCATAACTTATCACGGAATATCACCTCTATACTATGTAATAATTGTATTTGCACTCTTCAGGAGGTGGAGGGAATCTATCAATGAATCTAAGTCTGGAAGGCCATACTGGTCAGCTTTGTGTGGCTATTTGGAATGAAGTATTTCAGAAGCTGACCACTAGTGATGAGCATGGTGTCATCATTGTTTGGATGCTTTATAAGGTGAGATATAATTATTTTGTAAAGTAGAAAGTCCGGACCTTTCAGTGTAAGTAAGTAGTATAATGTAAAGTAGTGGTAGGGTTGCCAGATCTGAAGACCTAAATATCTGAAAAAAAAAAACGGGAGTTGTCGGGAGTAATAAATATTATACTTAAATATAGTAAATTATAAATACACTTATTTTTTAGGGTACCATTTATTTGACATTGGACTACTAAATCTATCAATTTCCTCTGATCCTTTAGTAGCATTTGGAAAAGATTCAAAATTCAAAAAAATTACTTCAAAGTTCAGTCTAATTAGTAACTCATGTTTAATTTATATAAAGGCTGTACAATTTTCTCTTTGGTATATAAATTATTTAGCAAATCTTCTCACAGTAAGCTTTGCCTACCTACATGAATTGATAACACAAATGATCTAAAAGAAAACTTTCCGATATCTTGTTTGTTTGGGGATTTTCAGTTTTGTCGGGAGCCCTTTAAAATGTCGGGCGAATTCAGATGAATCCCGACTATATGGCAACCCTAGTGTTTAGTGAGGTGTTGCTTTTAATATAACTTTATTAATTTCAGGGATCTTGGTATGAAGAAATGATAAATAATAGAAATAAATCAACTGTGAGAAGCATGGCTTGGGGTTCTGATGGCCAGAAAATCTGTATTGCTTATGAAGATGGTGAGACAACTATCATATTACTGTTATAATCAGAGTATTTTCTTTGGCAATACCGCCGGAGGATGGCCATACAAATTATAATGTAACAATATAATAAAATAAATAAAAATATACTCGGGGAGAGGGCTTTATGGGGCGCGCTAGCTGGATTTCAAAAAATATACAAAAACATTTAATCAAATCTGGCCAAGTGCGTATCGCACATTTAGGATTCCGTACTAATTTATCAATATATTGGTATTTGTTTGTAAAATATACGTAATAATAAATATTATCAATAAATTGCAAGTTCATAAGTCAATGGGCAGTTCGAAAATTCCTCGAAACAAAATGTGTGATAGACGACGGACAGATAGACAGACAGACAGACGGACACGTGAGTGATAGCAATAGGGTTCCGTTTGGTCCCTTCAACTAAGGAACCCTAAAAAACCAGGGTGTTAACATTTTTGAGTTTGCTTTGCTTGTTCTTGATTACTCCTTATTTTTTTTTACCTTTTTAGGGTGCCGTACCCAAAGGTAAAAACGGGACCCTATTACTAAGACTCCGCGGTCCGTCTGTCTGTCTGTCACCAGGCTGTATCTCATGAACCGTGATAGCTAGATAGTTGAAATTTTTACAGATGATGTATTTCTGTTGCCGCTAAAAACAGAATAAAATAAATATTTAAGTGGGGCTCCCATACATCAAACATGTTTTATTGCCGTTTTTTGCGATAATGGTACGGAACCCTTCGTGTGCGAGTCCGACTCGCACTTAGCCGGTTTTTTGTTTTTTGCATAAGTCGACAAATAGTTGTCTGTACAAAAGGGCAAAAGAAAACCCATCCTATTCGAGGCAGGGTGCTGAAGGTCCTCCCAGAAAACCAGTCCCGTGGTAAAGAATGAAGGCAGGCAGCGGCAGTCTTCTCTTATTTTCACTGATATAAAGATATACAGCCTATATATTCTGCCTTAGCCATAAAGGAATAAAGTCATGATTTTATGTTTTATTTAGGAGCTGTAATTGTTGGGTCTGTGGATGGGTCGCGAGTGTGGGGCAAAGACATTAAAGGCCCAGGGCTTGCTGCAGTCCAATGGTCGCCAGATAACTCGCAGCTTCTATTTGCGCTGACCAATGGAGAGCTGCATATATATGACGATCAAGGGAATTTTGCAGTAAGTATAAAAATGGTTCAGTATCCGGGTATCGGTGAAAAGAAAACACTAAGCTTTAGAAATTTAGAGACACTTCCAAATAATAAAAACACTACAAAGTGAACAAGTAAAATTTCAAAATTTCAAAAACCCCTGACACATTTTTATGCTACATAATTTATCTAGTACAAAGTAGATACGCTTCGATCGACAATCTATTGAACACGTAATTATGACACGATATCTTACGAAAATACCCCGATTGAAACAGTAAAACGCCCATAACTTTTGAACGGCTGATCCAATTCAAATTCAAACATAACTAAGAACACTCTCGACAAAATCACCTTTCAAACAAAAAAAAAACTAAATCAAAATCGGTTCATCCGTTTAGGCGCCATGATGCCACAGACAGATACACAGCAACACACGTCAAACTTACAACACCCCTTTTTTTCCGGCGGGGCTTAAAAATAACTTAAGTTTCGGAAGTCGGTGTTCCTGTTTTCGTTTCTTCGTTCTTTTATACCGACTAATGGACAAGTTCTATAGTAAGGTACCTATAATGCCCACAGTGATGCCATAATAGATTACCCGAATGACATGTAAATTGAACATAACTGGTGGAATGAGAGTGTACCAGGGTGAACTGTACACATCTGCCTACCCGTTTAGAGCGTACTGGCGTGACGGTATGTTATGAAATGGTCTAAACAACAAACATACATGCGAATGCAGCAATTCCGAAAGATTTGCCTCCATTTATTGAAGAGTTCTATTGTATATTTCCGAAATTCTTTAACAGATTTTGATCAAATTTAAATGGGACCATTTCCGAATAATTGGTAATTCGGTAAAAAAAAGTAATATCTAATATTATCTTTGCAATCTTACTAATATTATAAATGCATGAAAGAAAGAAAGAAAAATATTTATTTGTGACCTGCACAGGAGACACTAGTTTGGATGGATGGATTTATGTTTGTGACTCAATCACACCAGAACGGCTCAACGGATCTGGATGCAATTTGGCACATATATAGATTATAGTCTGGAATAGCACATAGTCAAAGTCAAATATGTTTATTTAACTAGGCCCATAAACGGCACTTTTGAACGTCAAATAAATTAAAATTAAAATTTACAAGTAATAAAAAATGATTATACCGTGAATAGGCTACTTTTCATCCCGGCAGCGGCATAATGTATCCCTTGGGAAAACAAAAAAATTACACGCGGGCGAATCCGCTGGCAGTATCATATCCTTATGTACGTGGGACACTCAGAAAGTTTTGCGAAACTAAAAAAAATTGTTCTATACGTACATATATTTTTATTAAATCTTTTCAAAGTACTTTCCACCAGCCTCTATACAAAGATTCATGCGCCTAAACCAGTTTTCAAAACACTTTTTCCAGTCCGCCGCAGACACCTCGTTTACAGCCTGCTCGAACGCAGCCAGCGCATCTTCCGGCGACGAAAATTGTATCCCTTTGAGCTGATTTTTTATTTTTGGGAATAAAAAGAAGTCACACGGTGCTAGATCAGGGCTGTAAGGAGGGTGACCCAGGAGTTTGACTGGCGTGCTGTCCAGGAAGTCCCTCGTTTTGAGTGCGGTGTGCGCAGGTGCATTGTCGTGGTGGAGCAGTAGCCCGCGGAGCCCTGTGTTTGGTCGCTTGTTGCTTATAACAGAGAAAACTTCTGGCAAACATTTGGTAGTATACCATTCGGCATTAATGCTTCTTTGATCCCGTAAGGGAATTGATACCAAGTGGCCAGTCAAATTAAAAAAGCTAGCGATCAAAATCTTACCCCCGCTTCTAGATCGCTTCACTTTGGTAGGCGTTGGCTCATTTTGAAACACCCAAACAGTCGACTGGCGCTTGGTTTCTGGGTCGTTTTGATAAATCCAGGACTCATCACCTGTAACGATGTCGTAAACACGCCGAGACGAGCCTGCTTCAAATTTGTTAAGCATATCACGGCACCATTCCACCCGGGCCTGCTTCTGAGCATCGGTGAGGTTGTGCGGCACCCAGCGTGATACTATCCTCCTCACGCGAAGATGGCTGTGTAGAATCTCGTGAACGCTTCCCGATCCAATCTTCAATATGTGTTGAATCTCCTGATATGTAATTCGCCTATTGTCTTGGATTAAATTTTTCACTGCTAGCACGTTTTCTTCGGTAACAGCCGTCAAAGGGCGACCGCTTCTTTCGTCATCCCCCAAAGTTGGTCGACCGCGCTTGAATTCGTTATACCAACGATACACGGTTGCCTTGGAAGGGCCTTCATCCATGAATGCCATTTGAAGTCTATCGTACGATTCATCCGGTTTCAGGCGACACTTGAAATCGTATAAAATCATAGCTCTAAAATGTTCCCGGCGCAGATCCATATTTCAGTGAGACACAATACTTTGAATTAACTCGCAAAAAATGTGGAGGGAAATTTTGAAATTGGAACTTACTTATTTTTACTTATAAATAATCATATTTTCGAAAAACATTATAACTGGCCAGTCTCCCATATATAAAAACTTTTTTTCGCAATACTTTCTGAGGGGCCTGGTATTACATCATAGATGTATGGGGTCGATTCGAACAATTACGAGTGCTAATACGATAATTTTCCCGTTTCAGATGCCAGTTACTATTCATGGTGTGTCTGGGTCAATGGATATAGTTACAATGGACTGGTACTCGGGAAGTGCACCAGCCAACAGACCCGTACTAGCAATATCTTACAGAAGTGGTGTCATACTGTTAATGAAAAGTTGCAATGAGGAAGGTAAATTTTACCGACCGAAATAAACTGACCTTAGAAACAAGTTGAAAATCCATTCAAGTCGAAAACCTATTTACAAGTTAAAAAAACCGGCCAAGTGCGAGTCGGACTCGCGCACGAAGGGTTCCGTACCATTATCGCAAAAAAAAACACGTTTGTTGTATGGGAGCCTCATTTAAATATTTATTTTATTCTGATTTTAGTATTTGTTGTAATAGCGGCAACAGAAACACATCATCTGTGAACATTTCAACTGTCTAGCTATCACGGTTCATGAGATACAGCTTGGTGACAGACGGACCGCGGAGTCATAGTAATAGGGTCCCGTTTTTACTCTTCGGGTACGGAGCCCTAAAAACTAATCAGCATTTGAACATTATTCAACAAGTCAATAATTAAATAAAAACTTTTCGGAATGTTGAATAACTATTCAAGGCGAGGAATCATTCAACTTGTTTCTGAAAGAAGTCTGTTGCACAATATTTTTGCTAAGTGCTAAATTCTATGAAAACAATGATTTTGATGGCAACCGCGTACCGGAGGATGCTGCGGTAGAAGACCTCCCACTAGGGGGACCGATGACCTACCCCTAGTCAAGTTACAAACGTTTGGTATCGAATCTCTCTCTTCAATCTTAAGGCTGGCCGCATACGTACGTTTTCCGAATTCGTTTTCCGTATTCGGAGACCCGAATGCATCGTACGCTAATAAAATGCATTGACTGCCGCACAAGTCCGTTTTTTTTTCGAACGAAACACTTTCCGTACGTAGGTACGTAACGAATGCCAGCCCGCGCGTTCGTAAAATCCATTCGGATAAAACCTAATGACGTCATGCGGAACGCACACGTTCGGAACCATTCAGAACCGCGCCACGCACAACCGTGCGTATTGGACATCGTTTCATCTAGAGCACGAGTGCATCACGACAATGTGTGAAGCAAAAGCATTAATATTGCATGTTGAAAAACACCCCTGCTTGTGGGATAGTCATGACAAAGACATCCTGTAGAAATTAAATAATTTATCTGGATGAGCTCGTAACTTTGCTCTTTTTAGATAAAATGGACTCTCCTAGATTCTCCGAATGTTTAGCGGATACACCCAATACCGACGTTTTTTTTGATAATGATAACAGAAATGCAATCAAAAAGTTCTCCATAGCCGTGCGTTCACAAAGCCATCACTGAACGTACTGGCAGTGAAAGTTCCAAACTGGAAAAAACTAACGTCTGCGCTAGGTTCTCGGAATTCCGAATCTGTATTCCGTATTCGGAAATCGAACGCGGAAAACGTACGTATGCGGCCAGCCTTAACGCATTCTATTTGTATGGTCTGACCACGTGACTTAACGTTCAGATGTGTCATGCCCACACATTGATTCGTTTTCTACTAGCGTTATCGATTGTAGATTGTCAACTTGGCTACAGGTTCTGGTTAGAGTTGCGGGAATCCGGTGGTTGCGGGATGAACTGGTCCGGTCGATGTGGCGACGCTTGGGGAAAATGATGATGATGATGATTGATTTCAGATAGTGTCGTTGTAGAATCAAACATGTTGATAATTGATTGTCGCTGGAACCACAATGGCACCATTCTGGCTGCTGCAGGCTCTTCGGCGGATAAGACTAACGTGGTGCAATTTTTCGGCGCATATGGGGAAGTATGTGTATATCAAACTGACTATAGTCTCCGCCAAATAACAAAGGCATAAAAGTCATTGATCCGACCTGTACCAAAAAGTATAATTACGTAACTTGAAAACATGATTTTGATCATTTTCGTCACAGATGTAGGCGTAGAACCATTTTATCCGTTGAAATCGGTCCACGAGTATATGAGATATTAACTTATTACTGAATGAGAAAAGGTCAAGAACGCCCCTTGCCCCTTACCGCGATACGTTTACATTGGTAGACAGGTGTTAACGACTTTTATTTACACTCACAACGTAATGTTCCAAATATGAATTCTAAAAATATTGTTTAAACACGTACTTTATATTCGTGGATAGGTAAAATTTAAAAAAATTGTGCATGACATAAAAATAGAAAAACGTAGGCATATTATTAGGTACATTAAACCAAGGGTGGCGTTCTGTAGTTTCTGCCTACCCCCATGGAAAAAAGGCGTGAGTTTATGTATGTATGTATTAAACCAAATAAAAACATTGGAAATCCAACTGAAATGTTATTAGGAAAAAATATTAGGCACTTTTCCTCTCTCCTAGACACTGACTGTATCTAGAATGTTGCTGTGCCCGACAGGGTCCATAATTGTGTCTGTAAATTATATTTAACACCTGTATGTACATTATGGATGCAATAAATTTAATTTGAATTTTATGAGTGAAGATAAAGTAGTGTATGCAACGGCATATAATAAGGTAATAAAACACTCGCGTGTTATTATTATCATATATAACCACGCTCGTGTTTTAATAACTACTATTATGACAATTGCATAAACTACTATTATTTTTTACCCGACTGCCGAAGGAGGGTAATGTGTTTATATGGCGGTGACTTTACCCTGACTAAGCAATAACTTTTTAATATAGATTCACTCTTTCATTCCAGCATATACGCACGTTGCGCGTGCCCGGCGGTAACATGAGAGCGTTGTCGTGGGAAAAGAAGTCCCTTCGCCTGGCTATCGCTATCGACTCCTTCATATACTTTGCTAACGTCAAAATGGACCATAAGTACGCATTTTATGGCAACACGTTGGCATACGTATCGGGCACAGAAACCGTCACCTTTTGGGATACTGTTACACACCAGGTTAATGGACTTATGTTTTTACCAGTGGCGCACCCAGGGGTGGGGGAAGGGGGGCTGAAGCATAAGCCCAGTGTCAAAAACAAAATACATTCATACCATTCCCCCTCTAAAACGCTGATTTATCCACTAAAAACAGTCCCCTCCTACGGTCGTGATTCAGTCGTTAGAATCCTTCACTTGCTCGTGATTCATCTATCGCTCTCACTTTAAATCCGTCCTTTATTCACTAGTTACATAATATACTATGTATACCATTCCCCCGTCTAAAATTATTATTATTTTATTCACTGAAAACCGTGATTAAAAATCACTTAATCATTATTTTGGTGTTTGAATTTAGAACACACCAATATATCCAAACTCCATCTCTATGCTATACAACCTCCTTGCTCAAAAAATTCTCGGATAAACGAAAAATAAACGCCTTGTCATTTTGGCTTAAATCTTTCTTTTTCTCGTAGTTATGGTATAAAGTATAGTATGCAACTCTTCACTAGTTGCATAATATACTATTATCACTGGCTTGTTTGAGCAAAGATGTTATAAAATATTCTATAACTAATTTAGAATTAATTAATTAAAATAAATCAATCCGCCTCTACAAAATATAATTTGTAAATCCACATAAATTATCATTTGCTATAAGATTGTGTCTTACATATATTTTTTAGTATCAAAATAGGCAAAAAACGCAATATTAAGCACACAAATTAAAAAAAAAACATCTCTTTGAAACAATGGTTGCAAAGCCTGGGTGCGCCCCTGGTTTTAACAGCATGCTTTACAAATACTTCATATACACAAACTGTAATGTTTATTTTTTTTATGAATCCAGTCCTGGATAAATCATATACCTGATGTCATTGATATGTGCGCAGTTGACGAATATTGCGTCATTGCCACTTTGGGGCAAGTAATCATATCAAATCAGCAAGGAATACAGTGTGATGGTGAGAATAATTATGATTTTACTTAATAAACTCAGTAAACTTGATGTCATATCTAAATAAGCATAATAAAGTCAAAATACGTTTTTATATGTTACTAGCTGACCCCGCAAGGAGCTCGTGGCTAAATAATAACAGCCGCACTGGTCGATCTTCAAGGTTAAGCAACGCTTGACGAGGTCGGGCCGTGGATGGGTGACCATTTCAACATACCGAGTTTCCGCCGTGCCTCGGAAAGCACGTTAAGCCGTTGGTCCCGGCTGTCATTTGAAGATCTTTGACAGTCGTTACGGGTAGTCAGAAGCCTGAGATCTGACACCAGTCTTGTCAAGAGGTATCGTGTTACCCAGTTACTGGGTTGTGGAGGTCAGATAGGCAGTCGCTCCATGTAAAACACTGATACTTAGCTGAATCCGGTAAGACTGGAAGCCGACCCCAACAATAATTGGGATAAAGGCTAGGCAGATGATGATGATGACTAGCTGACCCCGCAAACTTTGTTTTGTCATAAAAACACCAAACATGCATCTACCCTACCTACCCTAAACAACTTAACCTAAAAAAAACCTACCCACCTGCTCTACCTACTCTACCCTACCTACCCTACTATCCTATGTCCGTCTCCTGTTTCTAAGCTATCTCCCCACCAATTTTCAGCCAAATCGATTCAGCCGTTGTTGAGTTATAAATAGTGTAACTAACACGACTTATTTTTATATATAAAGATCTATAAATGTTCAAGTTTGTGCAAAAGGGTAATAATTCAGTAGCAAATGATATAGTTCCATCAGTTTTATTTAATTTATAAAATTTTAGCCAAAGCAGTAAGTATCCCGGTGGTATATGTGACTATCAACAGCAAAGCGATTGTAGTGGCAGCGTCTAAGGAATCGTTTATAATATGGAAGTTCTCTACGCCGACCAGACCTCGTAAGTATTTATTTCGTTTATTTTCAGTTCAAGGATGCTTCACATTATCAATTTGACATATTAATGACCATTAAGGTTGCCCTAGTAGGATATAAAATGCATGCTATCTCATTCGACAATACGTGCGAAAGAGATAGATGCTGTGATGAGCAGTAAGAAGCTAGTTCGCGTACGAATTAACACTTTTGCAAGTTTGTAGCGAAATGGATGATGATTTAGAACGAAAACTAGTGCGCGAGATTTTCTAATCAGACCTTTAGGAGTATGGATGTCATGAAAAAAACGACTAAATGTATATTTTAGAAATAAAATTATGTGCATTGTTGAACTACTAATCTATCCCTGTATGGTGGCTGTTTTGCAATTTTCCTTATTCTTATGGTGTTTATTTCCGCCTAAAGATGCGTTAAAATTAGTGTTTAAATATGGAACTTTCGACGCTCATAACTAACATTTTTATTTTACTTTTTGTTTCAATACATGGCTAGATATTGATGACAAATGGATACCATATTTTATTTTGAACGTACATTGTCAAACAGTGGAGTAATCGCCAGAAAACGTTTGTATGGACGAATGATCGACTAGTGCAACCTTAATTGTCAATTACACAGCTATTGTATTCCGTTCGACGACGATTTTATTCAGTGCAAATTGGTAACGGGTTATGTGATATTTCAGGTGCTACAGAACAGCAGTACCAAGCCGACGGATCTCCAGTCTCGGCTTCAGACGCAGGGTTCCATGATGACACGATATGCTGCGTCGCAAGTTCTGACACCCATTTGTTAGTTGGAAGAGATTCTGGCTCCATTCTCCTATTTTCTCTTGTGAATTTTAAGAAAATCACTTCAATAAATATGACTGCGCGGCCCTATAGGTTGGGGCTCAACTCTAATTCCAGGTATGAATCATAATCATAAAACATTTATTTATTTGCAAACATGGGTACAAATAAATAATACATTGATGTTTTTTGTTATCTATATATATAAAAACCAATTGCTGTTCGTTAGTCTCGCTAAAACTCAAAAACGGCTGGACCGATTGGAATAATTCTTTTTTTGTTATGTTCGACAGAATATAGGGAAGGTTTAAAAACAAAAAAAAATATGGTTGGTTGGATAGGGTAGGTAGGGTAGGCTAGGTTAGATAGGTAGGTAGGTAGGGTAGGGTAGGGTAAGGTAGGGTAGGGTAGGGTAGGTAGGTAGAGTAGTGTAGTGTAGGTAGGTAGGGTAGGGTAGGTAGGTAGGGTAGGGTAGGTAGGTAGGTAGGGTAGGTAGGTAGGTAGGTAGGGTAGGTAGGTACATAGGGTAGGTAGGTAGAGTAGTGTAGGTAGGTAGGTAGGGTAGGGTAGGGTAGCGTAAAGTAGGGTAGGGTAGGATAGTGTAGTGTAGGGTAGAGTAGTGTAGGATAGGGTAGTGTAGGGTAGGGTAGTGTAGGGTCGGGTAGGGTAGGATAGGGTAGTGTAGCGTAGGGTAGGGTAGTGTAGGGTAGGGTAGGGTCGGGTAGGGTAGGTAGGGTGGATAAATGTTTGGTGTTTTTATGGCAAAACAAAGTTTGCCGGGTCAGCTAGTAAGTAATAAAGTTCTCCATGTTTAACCATCACATGGGTATGCAAATAATGAAAGTAAGTAGGTACAAGATAAAATTAAATTAAATATGTCAGCCTTATGTAATAATTATAATAATATTTAAATGTCAGAATAATAAAATTAAATCAATAGAAAATTAAATTACATAAAATAGAAATTAAATTCGAAACAATTGAATACCAATCAACATACCTGCTCAAAATAATACATTACAGACAGATTTAAAACTAATACAAATCAAATTAAAATTAATAAATTGATAATTCTTAAGACTAGCATTGATTTTTTCCTAACATAATAAATCGGATGTAGTAGGTTTAGCATTTTTCATTTAAATAGTCATTAATATGAGTAACACTTCGCAACTAAAAATTTATGTAGTATTTTTTTAAATTGATTCATATTTTCAATTTCTCTTTCAATCAAAATCAAATCAAACAAATCAAAAATAAAAATAAATCAAATCTTTCAATTTTTTTTTTCTTGTTTATTTTTCTTATTTGATTAAAAATAAAGAATAACCCATGTCGTGTCAGCTCACTTGCGGCTATTAACTATAACTTAAATTAGACTTACCAATATTAAGATGCAAAGTCTGATATAATCTATACTTCTATACTAATATTACTAGCTGACCCACGCGGCTTCGCGCCCGTTAACTTGCTACCTACCTACATACCTGCCTACCCTGTTTACCCTACCCACCTACCCTACCTTACCTACCTACCTACCAATTTGTTAAACTAATTATTTGAATAGGAATTAATACTACAATACGAATGTAAACAACTTTTGTTTCTACCGGCGATCTAATTAAAATTTAGAATATAAAAGCTGCTATTGTGACTTAACTATGATAGTTAGATTTATTCTCTCGCAGACATAATGAGTACTTTAATCATGTAGTACATATTTTTTATGTATCATCAATAGTTTTCTAAGCGCACGCCAAAGAATTAATTTGATAGGCTAAATGTTTGCTACTTTGGGTTACATTATTGCAATTTTCATAAGGATCTCTAATTTCTTTGAAAACTAATTATAGCCTATGTCACTCAGGAATAATGTAGAATTTTCAGGTTTTTGTTATAGGTAGGGCAGGTGAGTAAGTTGGTAGGTAGGTGGGAAGATAGGTAGGAAGGTGGTAGGTAGGTAGGTAGCCAGTTGACGGGAGCTTAGCCGCGGAGGTCAGCTAGTTATCAAGATTTGTAAAAATAAACTTAATGACATACTTGAGAAAATTCAAATTCTTCTGAAAACAAAATTATGGTCAGTCAAAAATGCTACATAACTAACGTGGCCATTTACTCTTTGACTCAAAACGGGACATCGGCCACAATTCGGATGTGGGTATCTTCAAAAAAGTTTTTTAGTATCAGGGGATATTTTTCAATACTCAAAAAGTAGTTTTTTAATGACTGATATATTTTTAAAACCCTTTCCAAGGCAGGCATAAGGAGCAAGCCATCTGGTTTTGCTATAGCCGAGCATTTGTTGATATTCCGTTTCAGTTTCGCGCGCAAAACTCCTATAGATCCTTCAACTCGAATCGTGTAAATATAAAAAATATACCTATATCTAAACAATAATGCATTCGTAATCTAAGGATAGCCTGTCTGCAGCAGATTTTGTTGCATTGTGAATTACATGGGCTACAGAGATTATTGTAATTTCGTTAACACATGCGGCGGCCGTCCGGCCGGTACGACCACTCAAATTTTGGCGCGGTTTAAGAAAACGGGACAATTTTGCGTCCCAGAGTTCATTTCGGGGACACCGGGACTCGTAATTATAAAAAGGGACAGTCCCGTTCAAAACAGGACATCTGGTCACGTTATACATAACGCTAAAGAAAATATTTAGTACGTGGTTTTAGTCTACTTGTGGAGGCCACTTATCGAACATTTTGTATGCAGGTATTAAATAAATATGTAAATATTATTTATTCGTAGCAAGTTCTATGTGATCGACCAGCCAGGCTCCTTGTATTTGTTGGAGACCGACATGGCAAACAACATAAGTATCGGACAAGCGTTACGTAAAGATGTGTGGAGCGCTCTGTGGGCGTCCGACAACCCGCAAATGTTGGCCGTGGCGGAAAAAGCTAGGCTTTATGTGATGCGAGATACTGAGCCCGAAGAGCCTTTGACCATGCAGGGGTACTTGTGTAAATTTAAGGTACGTACTATACAAGTATTTAGTGTCTGATCTCTTTCTTTCCGGTCGTGTTGGATTCCCGTACCATTAGGGACCCATCCACTAACGTTAATTCCCGCCGGAATCTACAATCCATAAGGAATTAACGCTTGCAAGATTTGCAAGAGCGAGAAAGAATGACGCCATTCAAATCCAGCCTTCCCTCCCGATGACGGATCAAGTTAGTGCCCGTTTATTTGTCCTACATGAATGAGCACGCGTTTGCAATGATTTCGTGTTCATACAACAGGCAGGACTAGTGCTGTGCCGATTCGATTACTTATCTAATCGATTAATCGATAAAGGGAATAAAGTTGATCGATTATTAATCTTTTTGGTTCAATTATTAGTTCGAAATGAAAATTGATACAAATTGTCTTAGAAAGGTTATAAAAATGATACAAAGATAACATAATTTAATAACTTATTTATTAAACAAAAAACTATTATGTATTTATATTAAAATCAAACGAATAAATCGAATATCGTGTATGTCTCATGTCCTTATGAACCTAAAACCGTAAAAAATGCTAAAAACATAATTCGGTATTTCCCTTATAATAAAATACTTTAATACTTTAGTATGAAACTGCTCTATTATAGGGGAAATCCGGACCTATCACTAGACTTTTACTAGAAAGAAGTAGGGTTACTATAATTTAAATAGCTTTCTTAAAATAACCGATTATCTAAATGATAATCGATTAGTCGATGCCGCACAGCACTAAACAGCACAAGTCAGAAGAAATTAACGTTAGCGCATGGGTCGCTAATCTTCATAGAATGATAGATTATGACCATCCACAGACACGCAATTCCTTGGTTTGTCTGACAATATGCAAACTGTACGTCACTGTGTACTGGCGTGTCATGATCAAGTCCAGGGAATGAATGTGGGATTGTGGTTTAATTAGTGGCTTCAACGGTTTTATTTTATCCCGTCGGCGTTTCCGTACAGTTTGCACAACAGGAAAAGTCAGAAGAAATGACGTTAGTGGATGGGGCCCTATTGAACTATAAGAGTCAAGGAAGAAAGAGTGCACCTGACCTGTGTTTGCCGATCGGTCACCGTGGCCGGTCTACAGAAGGATTATTTATTTTTGTTGATAGGTTTCGAGCTGTGTTAAGATGACTGTTGTAAAATAAGAATGTTTCTAGGAATTGGAAATCACCTCGGCCCTTCTAGACAATGTGGACGATAAATGTACACCTCAACACATTGTGAGAGTAGAAGTGAAGTCGCTGAGAGACACGCGACAGCTCATTGAAAAAGTAGGCTTGAAGGAAGCAGAAAACTTTATTAAAGACAACCCACATCCGCAACTATGGTATGTTAAACTGGGTTAAGGCGGAGGATACACCAGATTCGGTTCGATTCGGTCAGCCAGCCCGCGAATATGTATCCTCCGACTGCACAGCATGATTTTCTCCTTGTTTAAGTCTTTTAGATCGCTTTTTAAGCAGTTGGGTTTTTTGATTTTTTTATATAACTTTTTTTATTTATAACATTTTTTTTTTCGAATTATGTGCATTTAAACATATAAGTGTTATATGTTTTTGAAATCTCCTCTCAAAACCCTATATTATGATACCCCACACGATGGGTTTGGAAGAAAAAAAATTGGGCTTCCACAATATGGCGCCCAAAATCCACCATTTTTCTATTTTCCAATTTTAATGTAGCCAGTGACACTCGCAGGGTTAAGACGAATCGATTGACGTAAGAACCATCAAAATCGGCCAACGCGTTTGGTCTCTAGAACGCCACATAGGAACAAACATACATACATACATACAAACATGCATGCATACATACATACACAATAATCAGAATCATGATTTGTGATACCCAAGTTTACAGTTTCACTTTAAGGCCCGTATTCCAGATACTCAGACCCGACTCAAATTCCAAAATTGGCCACACCTACCAATCAACTGGCAACCAATCACAACTCTCGAGTTTGGTATATGATTCTTCAGCTTGACATATGTTTACTCAATAGAGCAAGAGCTCAGAGGCCCCAGACGTTACTGAATTCTTTCTAAACAAAATGTGTTGTAGATATTAAATTTTCGAGTATGTTCCAAGTATATGCTAGACCACAATAGATATCAATGGGTCGAAGTGTCCGAGTTGCTTCTCGGCCAGAATTATATGCTAACACTACGGTAACGTAAAGCGTCTAGGATCTTGGACTTACCACGGCAATGTCAAAAAAAAACAAGCCAACCAATCACAACGCTATCCATTGCCAGATTGAGTTGAGTTGAGCATGAGCTTAAGCATCTGGAATACCGGCCTTAGTGTTCAAAGATTTCCATTCTACTCTCCAACTTTTGTCTCTAAGTTATTATTTTCAGGTTGTTGTTAGCCGAAGCTGCTTTAAGAAATTTCGAGTCTGAATCAGCTCTAGACACTGCTGAAGCTGCGTTTGTGAGACGTAACGACTACGCCGGCATAAAATTTGTTTCCCGTTTGAACGCGTTGCATTCGAATGCTCTTAAAAAGGCTGAGATATTAGCTTACTTTAAAGACTTTGATGCAGCTGAGAAGATATATCACAATGAAGACAGGCGGTTCGTAAAACGCAAGCATTTATTTATATTAAACCTTAGACTTACTTTTGACCTTATAAACTGAATTATAAATATTACATTTTTGAATTTAGAAACAGTGTCCGTGGAGTTTCTTGCACGTTCTTCTCCATCTAGAGACCATATTCGGCAAGGCGAAGGATTTGGTCTCATCAATCGAACAATGACGTGCGAGATGTAAGACGCGTTGTGGATTTCCGTCTATTGGTCGATTGATAGGGTTAAATCACAGAACAGAAAAAACGCCTTCTACAATAGAAGTCGCAAGTAGGCGGGACCCGCGTACCCCGAGTTTTGCTTAGTTCCGCATACGTCTGCTGCCCCGCCCACACTACGCACATCATTCTTGTTACAACTGTCACGGTAACAAAATCTTGGAAAAAATACAAAAAATGCCCTATTGTGCTGTTTTAGAATGTAAACACGATAGTAGAACCAAAAATGTATCTAATGTAACGGAGGTATATCTTACCATCGGTAAGTCTTAATTGATTTTATTTCTATAAAATTGCAAAAGCAATATTTTATTAAACAAGACAAGTAAAAGTTGATTTTGTGACGTTAAATTTAAGGTCTACTTTCTTTTAAAGTTAAACATATTGTTCTCGAAGATTCCAACTATGCACATGTCACAGTCAGCTACTCAATTAGAGATTACCAATATCGATGATGAGTTATCGATATTTAAAACTTACTATATTCTCTGTGTTCTATGATATATATAGCGGGCAAAATTTTAACCTGTGTGAGGCTTTTTTTTGGTGATTCAGTATTAGTAACCAAACACATTTCCATGGCCAAACTTTTTTTTTCGAATTAAACTTTAACCAAGTTTAATAGTAGATTATTAACCAAGGGCTGTATGACATCAATTGCATACGAGGTTTTTGGCGCCTGAGCGAAGCGAAGGCGCTAATTAACCCGAGTATGCAATTGATGCTTACGCCCGAGATAAATACTCTGCTTTACATATCGATTGTGAGGTAAGTAAACAACAAGACAGCAGGTTTCAATGAACATTTATTAAGAAGAAAAAAAATGTGTATTTAATTAAAATTAATAGTAAAATTATTACAATTTGTAAGAGATATGGTCACGTTCTTTTTAGGAATATTTATAGTTTGAATATGAGTTTGTGATGATAAGACTTGAGTTTGAGTGACTTGAGGTTCTTGCATCGTAAATGGCGGCAGTTGACTGGTACTATTTTCTTCATTAAAAAATGGCTCAGATGATGTGCTTTGACGTGGTGATTTCAAGTTTATATTTTCTGTTATTTTAGAAGTAATTTTGCTTTTGTTTGCCATCGAATCTTCGATATAACCTTCGGCCACTTTGCTGGACTTCCAGCCGCCGTGCCTTTTTAACAGAGTGAGGTTGGCTCCCGAATCAGCCAATAGAGTCGCTGATGTTCTGCGAAAGCAATGCCCGGTGTATAACTCTACGTTACTCAGTTTTAAATATGTGGCTATTTGCTTTGGCATGCCTGTAAATTTGTTTTTTCCTATTACTTGTCTGTGGCATTTTCCTTTACTGTAATTAAGAAAAAAACGATTTGTATCCACGTTTTCAGGCCGAAGAGCTTGATATTTTTCAACATAATTTGCAAATTCTTCATGCACAACAAATGACCGGTCAATTTTAGTTTTCGTGTTAAGCAGTTTTATGAGTAGTAATTTGTTATGTTTTTCTACATTTTCTATTGTCAAGTTTGTCAATTCCACGGTTCTGCAGGCTCCCGATATCCCAAAAATTAGAACAACCTGTAAAAAAGACATAAGTTGTATTAAAGGCACCAAATTCGCATAGTATTTTTGTGAAATATTTTGGTAACTTATTAAAAAGGGCAAGTAAATACGTAGGTACCTTTATTGCTAAATAAATTTCATCCGGAGCTTCATTTAAGAATTTCTGTACTTCTTCTGCAGTAAATACCTTCGATTTCTTGCTTTTAAAGCCGTCAGACTGCCTTTTCAAGAAAGCAGTAAGTTTAGAAAAATCTTTCAAATTCACGTCATGTTTTGTCATCATTGTAGATTTTAGCATGGAATAAAAGCACCATAAACTGGAAGGTTGTAGCCTCTTAGATAATTCATCAAAATATGATATAAAAACACTTTCAGAAAGAGATTTCACTTTTTTTTCTGACCGCCATTTCATAAATTCGTCGTATGCCTTTACATATCTTTCTTTCGAGTTCGGCGGTAATATATTTTCGACAACTGTTTTTGCCCTTTCTTTAATAAAATCGGGCGTTAGATCTATGTCTTCGTCACTAGACATGTTTAAAACTTTTGAAAAAGAACTCAAACAAGAAAATTAATTATTTTCGCGATGCTTTCGCGCCTACTAGTAGACTGCCTTTTTTTTTTCACGCACGCGAGCGCGTCAAATCTTGCTGGCCAGTTTGATTTTTAAATCGATTCCATCTAACATACGATGTGGAAACAAATAGTTCCATATTTAAAATAAAATCTTTATAAAATAAATTGTCTAGATTCCGATTCGAGTAATTAATGGATACCGAGAAAAAAAATATTAACTTTTTAAAAATATTCTTCGTGCAGTAGAGTATGACAGTTCTTTTTTCAAATTCCAAAACCTATGCTGTAATGATAGTCATACACCCCGGCATTCAGGGGTGTAAGGGTGTACTTACAAAGCAAGAGATATGTAAAATAAATATAACATGGATATAGGTAATCTATTCGTTATATTCTAATCGAGAAAAGGTTAACCAAACAAGTGTAATTCACAAAGTCTCAAACCTATAAAAAAATGGCTTCGTATTATTTTGTGACTTCAGATTTAAGATCTACTCGTGTATAGACCAAAATTTTTCTTCATAGTCCTTTACGTAGTTAATCAAGCTAAACATAATACTAGTGTACCCGCAGGTGAAAGGGCAAGCTTCCCATATAATAGCATACCTGTAGTGTAGTCTATCGCATAGTTCTATTAATAGAATAAAAAAGTTAAATCAAAAAACCCGACTGCTTCAAAAGCGACCTAAAAAGACGTAAACATGGAGAAAATCATGCTGTGCAGTCGGAGGATACATATTCGCGGGCTGGCTGACCTTAATCTGGTGTATCCTCCACCTGCACAGCACGATTTTTTCCTTGTTAACGTCTTTTTAGGTCGCTTTTGAAGCAGTCGGGTTTTTCGATTTAAGTTTTTTTATTTATAACTTTTTGGTTAGTTTTTTTTCGAATTAGGTACATTTAAACATACAAGTTTTATACATTTTTGAAATCACCTCTTGAAACCCTTTATTTTGATACCCCACACGACGGGATTGGAAGCAAAAAAAAATGGGTCCCCACAATATGGCACCCAAAAGCCGCCATTTTTCTACTGTCCAATTTTAATGTAGCCAGTGACACTCGCAGGGTTAAAAAAAATCGATTGACGTACGAATCATCAAAATCGGCCAACGCGTTTAGTCTCTGGAACGCCGTATAGGAACAAACATACATACATAAATACATACATACATACATAGACTGATAAACACATTACCCTCCTTCGGCAGTCGGGTAAAACACCACAGGCATATCTTTGTATCAATAGAATAATTTTCAAAATTAGCTCAGTAGTTTAACATAAAAAATCTTTATCATACTTTCTATAAATCGTAAGTATTAGATTATTAAATTTATGTAAACACTTGATTTCAAACATAATAATATTTATCGACTCCAGTTGTTGACTGTATTTTGTTTGAAAATAAAACGGAATGTCGATAAATAATTCAACGACAGAGGTACATCCCTACAGGAGGACGAATAGTAATGACCTCATTTCGCAAATATAAATCTTAATATTAACGAGATACAGTTTTAAATTGAATGCATTTATTATAGTGACATCTAGCGGCGAGTAGCGTAACTTGCTCATTAAACTATTCCATATGCGCTTTAAACGGAAAAAGTTACAATACTCAAAAAGAGTAGACAATAAACCAACTCTATGGTCATAAAACTGTGGTTTATTTTCAAAACTCGTGACGACTGACATATTACCTACTCTCAACTAAAATTAAACTACCAATCACACCAAAGATTTCTTAGTGTTACGAAATACAATTAACCTGTATATGTGAGAGTTTCGGTACGCTGGTTCCAATACTAAAGAAGCGCTAAGCGACTTCTACTGTCTTCTCTGTTCTGTGGGTTAAATCGTTCGCCTTTAATTCACTTACGCAATTATGCTATTGCTGACGCTTGCGAATGTGCAACTAGCTTCATTTTTTTACCGACTTCCAAAAAATATTTGTTGAGGTTATTTTTAATGGTTTAATTGAAATAAAAATATTTTAATTTTTAAACCTAAGTTTGTTTCTAATTCGTTACAGAGACTTGGCTATAGCACTCCGAAAGCGTTTGGGGCATTGGTTCCGCGTAGTTGAGCTGTTGAAGATGTCTGCAAGCACAACCGATGCGCAGGTCAAACAAGCATACAGTAATATTGGCGACTATTACATTGATAGGCAAAAATGGTAAGACACATCACTATGTAGACCCCCGCGGCTTCGCTCCCGTCAAAATTATAGCCTATGTTACTCAGGAATAATGTAGCTTTCCATAGGTGAAAGAATTTTTAAAATCGGTCCAGCCATTTCAGAGATTAGCCGGAACAAACAGACAGACAGATAAAAATTGTTAAAAATGTTATTTTGGTGTATGTACTGTATATATATTCATATACATGTAGTAAAAAACGGTTATTTCAATATTACAAACAGACATTTGAATTTTATTATATGTATAGATTTATTTATTTAAAATTCATGTACAAAGTTGATACATAGGTGGACTTAAGCTTGCTGTAAGGCATTCTCTACCAGTCAACCTTTTCTATACTAATACTAGCTGTTGCCCGCGGCTGCGCCCCCGTGGACCTCCCCACATATCCCGTTTTCGGGATAAAAAATAGCCTATGTCACTTAGGAATAATGTAGCTATCTAATGGTGAAAGAATTTTTCAAATCGGTCCAGTAGTTTCGGAGCCTATTCGGTACAAACAAACAAAAAAAACTTTCCTCTTTATACATACATACATAAACTCACGCCTTTTTCCCATGGGAGTAGGCAGAAACTACAGAACGCCACCTGCTACGATCCTTACATACTTCTTTTGCTTCACACACATTCATACATCTAGTCATACACACACGCCGGTTATGGGTTCCATTATGGGTGGGTTTCTTCTTTATAATATTGGTATAGATTATCATTTCAATATTTGTGTTATTTTACACAAGGCAAACATGCATACAAATCAAAATATACATGGTAAATATCCCGAAACAAATATAAATTCTAACCAGAATGTGTATTGTACAGGGCAAGTGCGCTGGAGTACTACACTATGTCAAATAACACAGAAGGCTTGAAGAAATGTCATATGGCTCTCGAAGATAACGAATCCTTATCAAAATTGTTTACAGGCTCTCCAAGACTCAAGGTATATTTGTAGAAAGTAATTATTACGCTAAATACTACCTATTTTTTTTAAATAAGTTATGATGTGGTCGAAGGTGTAGCACGCTTCATCATCACACATCATCAGCCTATTAATGTTCCCACTGCTGGGACACAGGCCTCCTCTCTGTGAGAGGGAATGGGCCGTAATCCACCACGCGGGCCCAGTGCGGGTTGATGGATGTCACATGTCTTCGAATTTTTGGTCCTAGGACATGCCGGTTTCCTCACGATATTTTCCTTCACCGTTTTGAGAGCAGTGGTGATGAAATAATTTACACAAAGTAAAGCGCCTGCCTGGGCTCGAACCCACGACCTACAACTTGTAAGTCGCGGTCGATACCACTGAGCCACCACTGCTCTCCTAGCAGGTAGCACGCTTGCCTAGAAGCAATCTATTCACTCTTGACTTAAAGACCCCGAGATTGCACCTATTGGGTAACACAGACTCCGGCAGGGAATTCCACTCCTTAGCTGTACGCATAATGAAAATATTTCCAAAACGTTTAGTGCGTATGGGTGGCAATTACAGCCCTATCATATTAAAATGGAGATTGAAGCAGTATAACCTTATTTATTTTACTGTCCTCAGGAGGTTAGCGTAACGAAGCAAAATTTATTAGATGACCTAAACGATTGTATTGGCCAAGCTCCATCTATACAAGGTGTTATGCAATTAAAGGAAAGCGGCAGGATGACGGAAGCAGCTGAAATGGCGTTTCAGGCAAGTTATACAGTTTTAGAAAAAATATTACTAGGTGAATATGCCTGCGGGCAAGTTCAGTGATTTCCCCCCGTTTTAAGCTCTGTAAAGTGTGGTTTCTATAACGCGTCTGTAGCTGCAAGTATGTGTTCCACTAACTCGCGGGTGCATCTAAGCGAACAGGCGCGCACGACTCTGGTCAAATCCAACGCACGAAGTCCGTAGTGACGGCCTTCGTTATGGACGTATTACCTACGGATTGATGATTCTTTCGGGGCCCGAACTAAGAATGAATGACAACACAATTTGACTACAACCGATGTGTTTTTAAACATACGAAAAATTGAACTTAACAATTGTTTTTTTTCACACCGAAGTTGCCGAGTACTTTCGAAAGGGGTAACTTCGTTGACGGATATAGGGTACCCCTTGGTTACCCCTTATTTTAAGGGAGCAGTGTTTATATTTGTCTGGCTTTGATAACCGCGCTGCATTAGGCCAGTTGTGCACCAATCCTAACACCTCAGATGACTTTTAAAGTTTGTGACTTGTTTTTAGGGGCAACATTGGACAATCTACCTGTGCCCTACTCAATGTGACCATTTTTTTTGCTTCTAGTTAGCCAATGTCGAAGCGTCCAAGAAGGCATCGCCGTTGAAGATCAAGAAGCTCTATATTCTAGCTGGTCACTTGTACAGCCAAAGCAGCGTCGGTTAGTACGCCATTTACTCAC
This sequence comes from Orthosia gothica, assembly GCA_949775005.1. Lineage (NCBI taxonomy): Eukaryota > Metazoa > Arthropoda > Insecta > Lepidoptera > Noctuidae > Orthosia > Orthosia gothica. The sequence continues at coordinate 14,707,629 of OX459058.1, forward strand.
TTTTTTTTAAATAAATACTTTTACATTATTTGGGGTGTGCTGTAGTTATATAATTTTCCTAATCGGATCATCACTTTACGTATCTCCTACGAACATCATCATCATCTTCCTGCCCTTATCCCATGTTACTTGGTGTCGGCGCTACACGTATTCTTCTTCCACACCGTTCTGTCCCTGTTACGCTATTACTGACTCCCTTTTCCTTCATATCACTCCTCACACAGTCCATCCATCTATTCCTTCGCCTTCCTCTTCCTCTCCATCCATCCACATTTATATTCTTAACTCTTTCAGTAACATGCGTTTAATCCCTCCTCATCACATGACCATACCAGGTTTCCCTTCAACTTTTCTGCCACTGGCGCCACTTTCAAACTGCATCACATACTCATTTCTCACTTTATCCAATCTCATCACGCTGCACATCCATCTCAACATTCTCATCTCTGCTACATGCAATCTTCTTTCATCCATCTTTTTCACAGCCCAACATTCTGATCCATATTTTACCTTTTAACTTGAAGGGCATTCGTGGGTCGCAAGTTGATCAAGTGACCTGTCGCCATTTTATCCATCCTGAGTTGATCCTGGGACAAGCGACCCTAGGTACCGGCAGTTGGAGCAGATTGGTATGGGCGTTCCATCGAGAGCTATGGGCACGGAACTGGAGAGACCGCCAAAATCGCAAAACGAGTATTCAGTTTTGCTTCTGCTCAATTTCAGGCCAACACGGAGAGTGTTGGCCTGAAATTGAGCAGAAGTCTGTGCCACCACACCTCCAATCTGCTCTGGACCTCTAGGCCACTCTCGGCAACCAGCACAATGTCATCGGCAAACAGCACACACCAGGGTGCCTCTTCCTGTATGTCCGACGTCAGAGCGTCCATTATCAACAGGAAGAGGTAGGGACTGAGGGCCGACCCTTGGTGCAAGCCGACTGCCACACTGAAGCTGCCAGTGTTGCCCACTGTAGACCTAACTTCGGTACTGCATCGACTGTACATCGCTCGAATCAACTCTATTTATTTATTTATCAAATATATTCTTTATAGTACACCATAAAACAAAAATACATACGGAACAAATATTTTCAAACAAGTGTACAATGGCCGGTCTTATCGCACAGGGCAATCTCTTACAGACAACCTTTAACTCTACATACTTTCCAGTACTCCTGTCTAAGGGCCCACCACAAAATCTCACGAGGAACCCGGTCGTATGCCTTTTCGAGGTCAATGAGCACCATGTGAAGTTTTTATGTGCACCTCTGTATTTCTCACACAACTGGCGGAAAGCGAAAATCCATCCGTTGTACCCCGACCAGGCATTGCCCAGAACCAAATTGGTTCTGGGTGTCAAACCATATCATGTTCCATTAAAGTATTTTTAGTTCTAGTATGTACGACTGTGCAAATTTAATACCTATTTTCTAACTAGATGGCGTTGGCGTCGAGTTAGATCTCGATATGGTTTTGTTACCGTTGAAATTATAAGTAATTTAGTAATTTAATGTTTTTTGTGTGTTGACTTTCTGTATTGGGTTAAACTTTATTACACTGTATTATACGGTTTAAAGAGTTTTATTAAAGACCTTGGGTTGCAAGTTTAACATGGCATGGTCCTTCGCAACCGGGTCAGTGCGTAATATTGTGCACCGAGTTTTTGTGTATCAGCACAGAAAGCAGTGGTGGATCGCCACTGAAGTGCTTTAGCGTCGCCTGCAGAGGGCGCGACCGCGGAGACTGAGTGTTTCTGAGGACGTCGCCTGCAGAGGGCGCCACCGCAGCAAGTTCTGCGGACTTCCGGACGTCCCGAGTGTGGACAACCGGATATAGAATAAGTGGAAGTGGCATCCCAACTAGCTGAGCACCAAAGCTGAGAGCGTACTGCGCGCCCCCTAGCGGGCGTCAGCATCAAACATCGAAGAAGTAATAGTGAGTGACGTGTTGTGGACTTAGAAAATAAAAACCGTGAGTACAATTTTATTAGTGAAGTTATCAAGATTTGAAACTTTAAATTTAACGTAATAATCAAGACTTAGAATAATTTTATGTAGTTTGGACTTAGAATATTTATGAAAAAAGTGAACCGACGGGGAACCTACGCCCGATTTTCTAAAAAGTTTTGAGTTAAAAACACTTGTAAAATTTTCTGTTCTCGTCATAGACTTAGAATAATTTCATCAGTTTTACACTTGTAAAATTGTTGTGTTCTTGTGCAACTTGGTTTTGTTTGTGAATTAATTTAATAGTTTGATAGCAGTTTATAGTCATGGATTCATTAATTAACTTACAACTAGATAACAAGAGAAATATTGAAAAAAGTAGAATAAATTATAAAAAATCTCCTAAAGAACGGATAACATTGTCTTATTTAGAAACCAGGTTAGAAGCATTAGAACAACAGTGGTCTAATTTCATAAAAACGCACAGGAACATAGTAGAAAAACTAGATTTGAAACATAATTACTTTACGTCAGAGACATATGATAATACTGAAGATATTTACATAACTTATAAATCCGAGTTAAAAGAGTCTATTAAACAACTAACACCTACAAAGGCAATTGTAGAAAAAGAGTCTTCGTCAAATACGTATACGAATGTGAAATTACCTAAGGTTGTTATTCCTACTTTCTCTGGCAAGTATACTGAGTGGAATTCATTTCGTGATTTGTTTTTATCACTTATCCACAAAAATGATTCAATTGACGATGTACAAAAACTGCATTACTTAAAAGGGCATTTATCGGGTGAACCAGAACAATTGTTGCGTCACACTCCTGTGACAGCCGCAAATTATCAGGAATGTTGGCAAATGTTAGATAAACGTTATAATAATAAACGATATTTGTCTAATTCTATGTTGAAGAGATTGATAACTCAATCAAATGTAACAGAGTCATCAACTGCTGTTAGGGAGTTATTGGATACCACTGTGGACTGTTTGCACGGCTTAAGTACTCTCGGAATTGATGTTAAATCATGGGACGCTATAGTCATTTATATAATAAGCAATAAGCTAGATAGTGAATCGCGAAAGTTATGGGAATTGAAAATTAGTGCAGATGAACAATTACCAACTTTTGAAGAATTTAAAATATTTTTAGAGTCAAGGTTTCGCTCGTTGGAGTATTTAGACACATCCAAGTCAAAGCAGAAGTCCACAGACAGTAAACCAAAGGTTTTTCACGCAGTCAAATCAAATAGTAATAATTCTGTACAAATTATATGTCCATTCTGTAAACAGGATCATTACATAAGTAATTGTAAACAGTTTAGTAAAGAAGGTTACCAAACTCGAAGTGATTTTGTCCGAACTCACAATTTGTGTTACAATTGTTTAGGCGCGAATCATTCAATTAAGTATTGTCGTGCTAAAACTTCATGTCACATTTGCAAGCGTAGACACCACTCATTATTACACCCCAAGGCATCTTCAAGATCATCGTCACCCAATAGCCATCCGGTAGAGGCAGTAGCTGTCAAATCAGCAGTGTCCACACTGCAAACTGCTTCCGGTACGGCAAAAGAATCAGAGTCTTCCACCATAGCAACACACTTTTCTACAAAGGTTGTGCCAAATCGAGTTTTATTAGCGACCGCTCTCGTCGAAGCACAGACTCAGAACGGTCGTAAACAATTGCTGAGGGCGTTATTGGATCAAGGATCCCAGGCCTCTTTCATAAGCGAGTCAGCAGTCCAATTGCTCGGACTAAAGAAAATACCAAATAACAGTACGGTCTCAGGCATAGGAGGTGACGAAGGCGCTTTGGCCTCTAGATTCATGGTTTGTGTAACCATTCATTCACGTCATGATCCAAATGTAATTATTCAAGTTCGAGCATATGTGTTAAGCAAAATTACAACGTTGCTTCCCTCAACTAAACTATGTATACCAACTTGGCCTCAACTAGAAGATATAACTCTGGCGGATCCAGAGTACCACACTCCAAACAAAATCGACGTTTTGTTTGGAGCAGAAGTTTACAGCCAAGTTCTTAAAGAGGGTTTAGTCAAACACTCTCCAGGGCCCATAATTGCTCAAAACACAACCCTGGGATGGATTTTGTCTGGTCTAACAGCCACAGATTGCGATCTCAATTCAGCAAATTGTCACAAGGTTATAGTTAGTATGCATTCACATCTCAGTGACAATGATATGCTCAAAAAGTTTTGGGAGATCGAATCTGATGTTAATAATAAGAAAAAGATACTTACCCAAGAAGAACAGCTATGCGAAGAATTCTTCACTCGTACTACTCAACGAGACGCTACCGGGCGATACGTAGTCAAGCTTCCATTCCGCGAATCAGATCCACGAAGTAAAATCGGATACACCAAAGAAATTGCACTGAAACGATTTCATCATCTTGAACAGCGTTTCATAAAAAATCATGAGACCAAAAGAAAATACACCGAGGTAATCCAAGAATACCTTGACCTTGGACACATGAAGATTGTGTGTCCCGAAACTGATACTAAGCAGTCAGAAGCAGTCTATCTGCCTCACCACGCAGTGGTTCGCGAGGATAAGACCTCTACGAAGGTCAGAGTTGTGTTCGACGCTTCTTCTAAAGGTTCCAATGGTGGATCTCTTAATGACATGTTGATGGTAGGTCCTACCATGCAACCAGAGTTACGTCATATCATCATGAGATGGCGTACGTATCCAATTGTATTATGTGCAGATATAGTAAAAATGTATCGGCAGATAAAAGTCGCTCCTGAAGACACACACTTCCAGAGACTACTTTGGCGGAGTGATCCTAAATCTGAAATAAAAGAGTATGAGTTGCTTAGAGTTACCTTTGGCACTGCATCCGCACCTTACCTGGCCGTGAAGTTGTTGCAGCAGCTGGCACACGATGAGGGCGCTGAATTTCCGCTGGTATCTGAAACATTAAAAAGCGAATTTTATGTAGATGATTATATGTCAGGATGTCAAACGGTAGAGGATGGAAAAAGGATTCACAGGGAATTGGAAAAACTACTGGAAAAAGGTGGGTTTCCGTTACAGAAGTGGATGACAAACAATAAGGAGTTAGCAGAGGAAATATTGGGAGAAGGTGCAAACCAGGAAGGAATAGTGGAGATGAAACTAAACGAGGTAGTGAAAATACTAGGACTTTCTTGGGATAGAGAATCTGACAGTTTCAGATATTCAATAAATTTTCCGCAACCTGCATCTGTAACAAAACGAAAAGTAATATCAGATATATCACGACTGTTCGATCCCTTAGGGTGGGTGGCGCCGTGTGTTATACCGGCGAAAATAATGATTCAAAAGATATGGCTTGCCGGGATCGATTGGGATGATCGATTACCTGAAGACTTATTAAAGGAATGGCAAACATATCAAAAGGAATTACTAAACTTACCTGAGTTTCATGTACCAAGATGGGTTGAATCAAGAGAAGACGATGTAGTTGTAGAACTACATGGTTTTTGTGATGCGTCAAATGTAGCGTATGCAGCTGTTATTTATTTGAGGATAATTGGCGCTGACGGGAATATTAAAATTAATTTAATATCGGCAAAAACTAAGGTTGCTCCGATAAAGCAACTGTCAATTCCTCGTCTTGAGTTGATGGGTGCTGTTCTGTTGGCCAAATTGATTGTGGAGGTAGCCGAGATACTAGTAATACCTAAAGACAGAATACACTGTTGGACAGATTCGACTGTTGTTCTGGCTTGGCTCAGTAATCACCCCAGCCGCTGGACAACATTTGTTGGTAATAGGGTGTCTGAAATTCTGAGTTTTTTAGATAATCCTCTATGGGGACATGTGAAATCTACTCACAACCCTGCAGATATCGCGTCAAGAGGCATGACACCTTCAGCACTTTCACAGTCATCTCTGTGGAAGCACGGTCCGTTGTGGTTAAAGAAAGAACCAATTGACTACGTCAAACCAAATTCGATATCAACTAAACTCGAAGAAAGATCATCGAAAGGTGTTAAAGCACATGTGACAACAAATGTAGAGAATTGGCTGTGGACAAAATATTCATCATTACAAAAATTGATCAGAGTAGTGGCATATTGTAGACGGTTCTTAAAATTTAAGCAACATAAAGAAACTTACCTGACAAGTGAAGAATTGACAGCCGCTCTGGAAATCTGTATAAAAAAATGTCAAGAACAAGAATTTAAGGAAGACATAGAAAACATTAAGAAGACAGGAAGTGTAAGTAAGAAGAGCAAATTACGACCTTTATGTCCTATATTAGATGAGCAAGGAATTTTTAGAGTAGGAGGAAGAATTGAAAAGTCTCAACTGTCAGTAAGCATGAGGCATCCTATTATAATTCCACAGCGCCATCACTTCGCTACCCTGCTCGTCAGCGAAGCACACAAAACCACTCTGCATGGAGGTCCAACATTAATGTTAAACTATTTGCGCACACGATATTGGATACTATCTGCAAAAAATGTAGTAAAGGCTTACGTACGTACGTGTGTAGTATGTGTCCGGCATTCAGCGACGTTTAAAAATGTAGTAAAGGCTTACGTACGTACGTGTGTAGTATGTGTCCGGCATTCAGCGACGTTTAAAAATGTAGTAAAGGCTTACGTACGTACGTGTGTAGTATGTGTCCGGCATTCAGCGACGTTTAAAAATGTAGTAAAGGCTTACGTACGTACGTGTGTAGTATGTGTCCGGCATTCAGCGACGTTTAAAAATCAACTCATGGGTCAATTGCCGACCTGTAGAGTGTCTCCAGCCAGGCCGTTTTTGCATACAGGTGTTGATTTTGCCGGTCCGATTAATATTAGGGTATCTAAGGGTCGTGGCAATAAGGCTTACAAGGGGTACATCTGCCTATTTGTGTGCATGGTAACTCGAGCAGTGCACATCGAGGCCATTAGTGACCTTACCTCTGAAAGTTTTATAGCCGGTTTCAAGAGATTTGTCGCTAGAAGAGGCCATTGCAGTGATATTTGGAGCGATAATGGCAAAAATTTTGTAGGCGCAGCTAAGGAACTGCAGATATTAGTAGCTGCTGAACAGTCAGCGGTCGCTAACGAAATTAGGAGTTGGCTCAGTTGTAAAGGTGTTAAGTGGCATTTTATCCCTCCTCATGCCCCGAATTTTGGTGGACTTTGGGAGGCCGGCATCAAGTCAACAAAATTCCACATGAAGCGCGTCATTGGTGATTCCACTCTTACCTACGAGGAAATGGCTACGTTACTTGTGCAGATTGAGGCTTGCCTCAACTCAAGACCGGTTTCTCATATTACCCAAACTCCTGATGATCCACTGCCGCTTACACCCGGTCATTTTTTAATCGGGGAACCTTTGATTCTTGTGCCGGAACGTAATTACGAGCGTAGCTCTGTGGGCACGTTAAGGCGATGGCAACTTTTACAGAAAATGACCCAAGATTTCTGGCGACGATGGTCTAGAGAATTTTTAACTTCGATGCTACAGCGGTATAAATGGTCGCAAAGGGAAATAGAGCCGAATATTGGTGACATTGTCTTTGTAAAGGAGGATAATCTACCTCCAGGTAAATGGTTACTGGGTAGGATTTTAGAAAAGCATCCTGGTTCGGACGGACTCACACGAGTGGTGACTATAAAGTGTAATGGTTCCGTATTTAAGAGACCAATTTGTAAACTCTGTGTATTGCCAACCAGTGATTGATATGGTTTTGTTATTATTATTTTATTTAGTTTTCTTTATTATTTTATAGCTCCCTTGACCTCATGGTGGGTGGCTTTAATTTAAAGGACAACTCTTTCGAGCATGTCCTTGGTGGGCGGAATGTCAAACCATATCATGTTCCATTAAAGTATTTTTAGTTCTAGTATGTACGACTGTGCAAATTTAATACCTATTTTCTAACTAGATGGCGTTGGCGTCGAGTTAGATCTCGATATGGTTTTGTTACCGTTGAAATTATAAGTAATTTAGTAATTTAATGTTTTTTGTGTGTTGACTTTCTGTATTGGGTTAAACTTTATTACACTGTATTATACGGTTTAAAGAGTTTTATTAAAGACCTTGGGTTGCAAGTTTAACACTGGGCAATTTTACTCTCTTCTCTCAGCCGTCTTTCAATAACTTTATCCCAAGCTTACATACTATGTCACATTAGCTTTATTCCTCTATAGTTGTTGCACTCCAGCACATCACCTTTGTTTTTAAAGATGGGCACTAGTGAACTATTGCACCATTAATCAGGTATGGCTTCTTCCCGCAGCAACTTATTAAAGAATAAAGCTAACCACTTCCATCCATCTACGCACAATAAATTCCATACTTCAACTGGTATTCCGTCCGGGCCAACTGCCTTACCATTCTTCATTCCATTAACCTATTCTTACTTCATCCATACTAACCATTCTCACTAACCCCTCATTCACATGTATACTTTCTAACACACCACTCCAGTCATTTTATTCATTCATGAGTTTTTCAAAGTAGTCCTTCCACCTATCCTTAATTTTTGCATCATCAGAAAGAATCATTCCAACTTCATCTTTTATACATCTTATCTGTCAAACATCTCTCGCCTTTTTCTCCCTAGCTCTAGCAAGCCGGTAAAGGTCTTTTTGGCCTGCTGGACTGTCCAGCTTGTCGTATATTTTATCGAGAGCTTTTGCTCTCGCTATGGCCATGGTTTTCTTGGCTTTTATCTTTACAGCATCATACTCTCTTTTTTTCAGCTTTCAAACTAGCGTTTTCCTGGTCTACACCTTGCCATTCCTTGATTTTTTTCTTTTTTTACTTTAACAGATTTTGTATTTCAGTTGACCACCACCATGTATCCATATCTATTGTGCCCCTGCCGTTAGTCTCTCCCAAAATATCCTTCGCTGCACTCCTAATACAACCAGCAATCTCCTTCCAACTTTCATTTACACTTCGATCTTCCATGTCTCCCATCTCTATCATTTTGTCTACTACTCGCTTTCGAAACTTTTTCGAACAATATTCTTCTCTAGCATATGCCATTTTATTTTAGGAGGAGCTTGCTCTTAGCTTTTTATGCTCGGCATTTTTACCTTTTGTACCATAATCAGTAGTCTATGCTGGGAAACCAAGTGTTCTCCTGGCAATACCTTGCAATTTTTGACGTGCTGTATGCTGTTGCGTCTGCACCTGACGAGAAAATAATCGATGTGGGTTTTGTGGTTACCGCTTTTGTTAGTTATCAGATGTTTGTCTCCTTTTTGGAACCAAGTGTTAGCTACTGCCAGGTCAAATGCAGTAACGGATTGTAGCAGCGACTCTCCCTCGTTGTTGGTACTCCCAAAACCCCATCCGCATTGAACTCTTTCATAAATCCCTTTAATTTTGCCCACATGTCCATTAAAATCCCTTCCTCCTAGAAACAACTTATCTTAATAATAATGATGATAGATTAGAATATGCGCCTGCCAAATAATAAAAATGTATTATAAGGAGATGCATTATTTTGTTTTGTAGCTGCAATAAGTAGTTAGAAGGGATCTCTATATGCTAATGCAGATGGCGCGCACGGGCGAGAGGCGGGGCGCTGCTGGCGCGCGGCGGGCGCGGCGCACTGGCTGGCGGCGGGCGCCGGCCGAGCGCGCGCGCGCCCCCCGCGCCCCGACGCCGCGCTGCGCGCCGCCACGCGCCTCGCGCACCACCACCACGCGCTGCACGACGCGCAGCAGACGCAGGTCACTCACATGTTCCACATAGTGTATAGCTATTAGTGACGGCGCACTGGCTGGCGGCGGGCGCCGGCCGAGCGCGCGCGCGCCCCCCGCGCCCCGACGCCGCGCTGCGCGCCGCCACGCGCCTCGCGCACCACCACCACGCGCTGCACGACGCGCAGCAGACGCAGGTCACTCACATGTTCCACATAGTGTATAGCTATTAGTGACGGCGCACTGGCTGGCGGCGGGCGCCGGCCGAGCGCGCGCGCGCCCCCCGCGCCCCGACGCCGCGCTGCGCGCCGCCACGCGCCTCGCGCACTACCACCACGCGCTGCACGACGCGCAGCAGACGCAGGTCACTCACATGTTCCACATAGTGTATAGCTATTAGTGACGGCGCACTGGCTGGCGGCGGGCGCCGGCCGAGCGCGCGCGCGCCCCCCGCGCCCCGACGCCGCGCTGCGCGCCGCCACGCGCCTCGCGCACCACCACCACGCGCTGCACGACGCGCAGCAGACGCAGGTCACTCACATGTTTCACATATTGTATAGCTATTAGTGACCAACTGAAGGTCGATTTCTGGCCGAAACAAAAGGTTGAATAACTCTTAAGAAATTCGCACCCAAGATGACAATCTACAATCGATAACGCTAGTAGAAAACGAATCAATGTGTGAGAATGACACATCTGAACGTTAAGTCACGTGGTCAGACCATACAAATAGAAGGAGTTATCGATTGTAGAAAGAGATTCGATACGAAACGTGGCTAGGGGGCAGTTCAAGATTGGCACCTATTTATTTTGTTTTTGATGTAGTTATTTTCAGGCGATAGGTACATACCTTCAGTCCGTTGCAATGGAATTTGACCCCATGCCCATTAACTCTTCTATCGCGCTCTCGCGCATTCGAAATAGTTCGTTTAATTTATGCAATCACTAGAAACCTTCGGCTTTGTTTGACCTTGGTGGTATTTTTGGCCGAAGACGAAGCCTAATAAATATACACGTTTATTTCTCATCTATGGGTCTCTCTGTATGGTGCATTCACATAGAAACCAGACAGCTGGACACAATTCTGCCAGTACGAACCGGCCCCGACTAGTTCAAATATGACCTTGTTAGGTACGGCAATAAGTATGCAAACTGCCTTCACCGACGAAGCTTGCAGGCAGAGCCAGCTGGCTGCTTCTCGCGTGAATTCACCCATACGTTTCTCAAGGTGAATATTGTACCTAACTACACCTACCTATTGTTCTATAAGGAATAAATTCTTCAAACCTAAAACCTTGACGGCACTGAATCCGCTTGACCCTAAAGATATCTTATCACGACTTTCTTCCTTTCTTCAGCTTTACCTAGTTTTTTCAATAAATGTCCTGTACTGAATTGATAGTTGACTGCTGCAATAATATGGCATAATAAGGAATACATACCTACCTACTATCTGAAAATCCAATAAAATTATAATCTAAAACGCTTTAATGAACTTCATACAGGTTTGGTGTACAATAGCATCGATAGCGATTCAAGCCCGAGCGTTTGAATTGTGTTCCAAGGCGTTGATCAAACTAGAAGCACTGGATGTAAGCAACTTGTTTTTTTTATTTTTATTTTGTATGTAAAGTCGAACAAAGTGTAATGAATGTATTTTCAAAACATAAGCAAACAGCGTTATTCGCTAAGATTATCATTTTAACAAAACGCTGGTGTTATTCCTTTGGTCTTAAAATATTCATGTTGCAAAATAAAATGGTTGCAAAACGTTCATATCTCATAAACCTCCAAGTTTGTAAAATATATACATCTCAAAAAGTTCAAGTTGCAAAATAATCAAGTCTGCAAAACATCCATGTCTCATAATATTAAATTTTTTGTATGAGTGGATGATGTGTAAGTGTACTATTTATTTAAAAGTCACAAATTTTAATTTGATAAGTAAGTACCTAAATGTATTTTATCCTTTTCTGAGATATAAGTAGTAAACAGTCTTTATTCATTTCCTTTTAATCCCAAAAAGATATTTTAATATAAAAAGACATTTCATGACTTTACTTGATTATGAATAACTCTTCTTCTTCTTCCTGCCCCCTTCCCAATTTATTTGGGGTCGGGCCTCCTTGTGCGTCGACAACCAGGATGGTCTATCCTGGGTTGTCGATGGCGGCAAATTTTACTCCTTGAGGTCTCTCTCGACAGTGGTCCACCAAGAGGCTGGTGGTCTGCCCCTTGTTCCTTGCTTGGTGTTGATTTTGAGCATTGTCTTCAGGGAGTAGCTATCTTCATGTCTCATAATGTGCCCATACCATCTAAGTCTGCTCTCTCTGATCTTGTCAGCGATTGGTGCTACCTTGAATGATCATCTTACGTATTCGTTCCGCACTTTATCCAAGCGCGTAACGCCTCTGCCCAGCGAGCATTTTCATCTCCGCTGTGTGTAGCTGTTGTTCATGCTTCTTCAAGGCTGCCCAGCATTCAGCGCCGTACAGCAACTTAGGTCTAACGGCTATTTTATAGACTTTCCCTTTCGTTTTGATCGGCATTTTAGAGTCACATAGGACGCCCGACAGAGATCTCTATTTCATCCATGCCGCATTAACTCGATGGGTCACATTTTCATCTACACGAGCGTCAGCAGTCAGCATAGAGCCAAGGTATTTAAATCGGGACACTTTTGGTAGGTTGGCGTCGCTTATCTTCAGGTCACAGCCCACTTCTTCCGTACCGCCAAAATTCGTATCCGTAACGCTTGTTAAGATGTGTTTTTAATATAAATCAATAAATGAAAGGTTCGTTTACTATTTATCTCGAGTAAGGGACAAAGGGGTTAGGGCACACTATGGAACTGGGACTAGGGACCAGTTGCCCCTTTTAAAAATGTTTATTGGAAAACTGGGCCCAAAACATCTCTTTAGGTTTTTTGATAGATGTTGTACATTTATACCGAAACTACCAGGACGCCAGAATTATACTTATTGTATTTGTTGGCCCGCTCGTGATTCCTGCCCCGGAAGTGATTCCTCATGGTACTTAGTTAGTCTTTACGGTTATTTATGTGGGGTTTTTGTGGGGTTGGGACTCCCAACCCCACAAATACATCTTTTTACCCGACTGCCGAAGGAGGGTAATGTGTTTATCAGTCTATGTATGTAAGTATGTTTGTTCCTATATGGCGTTCCAGAGACCAAACGCGTTGGCCAATTTTGATGATTCATACGTCAATCGATGCGTCTTAACCCTGCGAGTGTCACTGGCTACATTAAAATTGGACAATAGAAAAAGGCGGATTTTGGGTGCCATATTGTGGGGGCCCAAATTTTTTTTTCTGCCAAACCCATCGTGTGGGGTATCAAAATAAAGGGTTTTAAGAGGTGTTATGATTTCAAAAATATATAACACTTATATGTTTAAATGTATCTAATTCGAAAAAAAAACTAACTAAAAAGTTATAAATAAAAAAACTTAATTCAAAAAATCAAAACACCCGACTGCTTCAAAAGCGATTAGCGAACTAAAAAGTCGTAAACAAGCAAACAATCATGTTGTGCAGGCGGAGGATACACCAGATTTTGGTCAGCCAGCCCGCGAATATGTATCCTCCGAATGCACAGCATGATTGTTTGCTTGTTTACGACTTTTTAGTTCGCTTTTGAAGCAGTCGGGTGTTTTTTGATTCTGGCCTCCTAGTAGTTTGGGTATAAATGTTCATCATCTATCATAAAAACCTTAAGAAGCGAGCCCAGTTTTCCATTATAATTTTTTTAAAGGGGCGACTGGTCCCAAAAAAATATGAGACATAGATGTTTTGAGACTACATTACTTTGCAACTTGAACTTTTTGAGATGTAGATATTTTGCAACTTCGAGGTTTCGAGATTTGAATCTTAAGAGATATGAACGTTTTGCAAACATATAGTTATTTTGCAACTTGGATATTTTGAGACCAAACCTTTTTATTCTGAAATTTTTAATGATATGCATACGATTTTTAGTCTGTTTTGTAACTAATTTGTATAATTAATTATTTTCCAGCCTGAAACTTTTGAAAATTTAGCTATAGAAATATTTACAAGATATAAACCTAAAGACGCGAAAGGAAACAAGATTGAATGCCCAAACTGTGACGTCAGCATGCCTGAATGGTAAGTACCGGTTCAGTCCGGGTTCACAGGTTATGTTAGGAGTAATAAGAGAGTAAACCGATTGAGCAACAGACTGATGTGTATCATTCATTTATTGGATCCACCTGGCATGTATTTAGTTGTATTAACCAACAGTTATAAATACATTTAGGAGAATGTAGATGCAAAACATTGTTTATTGCCAATACAATTAGATTTTTTTTTTTTTTTTGTGTGGCGTCTCGCAGATTCAATCAAAGTGATTGGCTACTGCTTAACCGGACTATCCTGTGGAGACTAAGCTAAGCCTCCAGCCAGGCACTTTCTAAACCTAAGCGACTGCGCTGAGGGCTACCCCAGGTGGGGTCGGACCTCGGCTCAGGGCGTCGCTGGAAGGGACAGCAAGGGGACAAGCTGGATCTTGACCCTTTGTTCGCATTAGGACAGATTCGCTTTATGACAGATTCTCTTTATGACAGATTCGCTTTATGACAGATTCTCTTTACGGCAGAAATTGTACAGTTGTGTTCAAAATATCAAATCATTATACCAAATTTAAAAACTAGAAATGCTATAACGGCAACGGTACCTTCAAAGTTGTTCCCAGGATGTTTTTATCAAATAATTCACGTTACATATTAATGCTTCACAAAACGATGATAACGTAAATTTTGTACCCTTAATTTATATACTCGTACCTAATAAAGCACAAGCTACTTAAGAATTATTCTGGGCTTCAGATTCGGTCTCTCCGGGAGCCCATGTATAAACGCTTGAACCTGTCCATGAAGGCGGTCTCCAGTTTCAATGCTGCTAAGACCCAGGCGTGTCTTTTTTCCGCTAAAAAGAACCAATTCCACCCGGCTCCATCTTTCCGTGGTGTAACCGTGCCATTGATGGACCATCTCGAACTTCTTGGTGTTACGTTGACATCGACCCTCAACTTAGGTCCAATCATTGAGGCGAAAGCTCAGTTAGCTGCAAAAAGTTGGGCAAAGGTGAGACGGTACTTCACGCCTGGACTCATCTTGTATAAAGCGCAAGTTCGGTCATGCATCGAGTACTGCTCTCGCCTCTGGGATGGATCAGCCAAATTGGTATTTGGCTGATCCGTCCCAGAGGCGAGAGCAGTACTTGAATCGTTTGATAGACGGGCTAAGAGGCTCATTGGCAACGATGCACTGGTCACGTCAAAGCTCCAGAGCCTTGAACATCGACGCCGAGTTGCCAGCCAGTCGGTTTTTTATCGGTTACATTTCGGGGAGTGTGCGACGGAACTGCACTTTTTGATGCCGCCTAGCCCTTTCCATCATCGGCCTACAAGACGTACGGCCATGCGCCATCGGTACATGATGGACGTGCCTCCCATAAGCACAAAGCGTTTTGCTAATATTTTCATTGTATCGCACAGCTAAGGACCGGAACTCCCTTCCGGAGTCTTTGTTCCCTGATAGCTACAACCTTGGGGTTTTTAAGTCAAGAGTGAATAGATGGTGTGGAAAAATCAGTGGTGTGACAAACGAGAAAAATATTCCTGTTTGTCATACTGGTGTGATAATCTGGTGTGACTACGAGTCAGCAAGGTTTCTTCGAGGCAAGCGTGCTTCACCGTAGACCACATCATCGCTTACCATCAGGCGAGATAGTGGGCAAACGCGAGCCTATAGATTAAAAAAAACTACTATATTGCGGGATCAGTTTTCATTAAATATAGATGTGATTAAGAGTTACCAGAAAAATTAAAGAGTTAAAGTCGTAGGTATATCCCAATGCCAAAGTTACCGATTGCTTCTACCACTATTGGAAAGCGCTCTCATAAAAAGCTGAAAATAGGTCTGAAAAAGTCGATGGTGGAGAACGTAACTTATTACAGAAATGTATATGTAATTGGCATTGTTACCACAAATTTTGATCCCTGAAGGAAAGATACCTTCAGGGATCAAAATTAGCTATTCAAGAATCTGATGAATATTCGCATTCAGGGACTATTTCTCAAAGCAATGAATGGGATTAATTACCAATACATTTAGTTGCTACAAAGAAGTATTCAGAACGAATAACCCAGATAAATATATAATTGACATGAAATCAAATTTCAGTTCTAAAATGTGTGCACCTACGTTTCGAAAAATTTCATTTTTGTTACTTGTTTTATTATTAAGTTTTATAGATATAGGTATATCGAGTTCACTGTACTTCTGCCGTAAAGCGAATCTGTCATAAAGCGAATCTGTCTTAAAGAGAATCTGTCTTAAAGCGAATCTGTCCTAATGCGAACAAAGGATCTTGACTATTATTGATTCTACCATCAGTTCGTAAAGCACCTACTGTGGAGAAGAAATACAATTAGAAGGAAACGTACGATTTTTATAGCCCGCACATCGTGTGGCATTGCTTTCGCCTGAACCTGCAGCCGACGGAAATTCACATCGCGTCTTTCATCTCTCATGTGATTGGGTCGATTGATGGCGGTCAAACCCTTTGCCTTGCCGAATTCACTTGCGCAATTAGGCTGCTGGTCATGTTGTGTGTAGTACTGTAGTCACAAAAAATACTTTTTACCACTCTATACTAATGTTTACAACAATTTCCGGTAAAGGAGAAGTACTTACGCATTCGCTATTCATAAGCATTAAATAAAAATTGATCCATTCCAAATTAAGAGTAAGGTATTAAGTAAGATAATATTTCACAAAAAGTGAAAGTAGCACTAGTATGAACCTGTCCTGCTCTGATTATGATACGCGCCCAGGATTGCGAGATGAAAGACGTGATGTGGATTTCCGCCTATGTGATTGACCGATTTTTCATACTCTTTCCCCTTTGCCTTGCCGAATTCATTACGCAATATGGTTGCTGGACTACGCTTCAAGCGCGCTGCAAACTTGACGGTAAACTAGATCGTGTATGCTTGCATTAGGCAAAATCCATGTGACATTTTGTATACTGGGCTACAATGGGCCTAACTTTGTATTGCTAACCAGTTGGCGCCACTGTTGATTAAGGTCCATAAATATTGTTATAACGCGCACGGCAGCTAAGTTTGAATTAAAATTAATTTCTAATGCCGTAAAAGTGCGATTAAACATAAAATCGAGTTTGCCGCAGTTTCGCACAGCCCCTTTTTTTTAAAAAAAAGGAGGATAACATTTTCCGAAACATAAAACTCTATTAAAGCAGTGGTTGGTAAATTCCGTAGTTATCTTATACCCGGTTTCGCGAAACTCGAAACTCGATAGACGAATAATCGCCGGTTAACTGCTGTGATTGGTTGAATGAATGTTCAACAGCCAATAACAGCAGATAACGCGTGCTTAATAATTTGTCATATTAATTTAGCTTTGAGTAACCCGGTGTTAATCTGCCATATCTGGCAAATATTCAACAGTAAAAAAAAAAAAAACTCGCGCCTACGAAATTTGACATTTTGAAGAACCCACTCTACACGAGCGCCCCTAGCGGCAAATTCAAACGCGGTAGCCCCATTGATCTAAATTTGTGCTGTGTTTTATCAGGATGTCGACTTGTCCCGGATGCAGCAGCGAGTTCCCCGAGTGCGCGGTATCGGGCCGTGCGCTGGTGGCGCCGCACACGGTGTGGACGTGCAACACCTGCGGAGCGCGCGCGCAACAACATGAACTTGTATTGCGGCACTCGTGTCCTATGTGTCACGCTCAACTTTCCTAGAATGATTAAGAAAATAAATTTATTCGTCGAGGACTTCTATACTGTACAGTGCGTGCCACGAAAGATGCGACTTGAACGCACCTCCCGCGCTCTGTCCGCCGCACCTCATACTAAAGAGTCCTTTAATCTTCTAGTGAGCAAGTCAAACCACGTGGTGTGTCAAGTCTCATCTTTCGTGGCACGCACTGTACATTGTGTATTGTAGGTATTAAAGAATGGTCATGAAAGTCACAAACAAACTAAATTAGTTTTATCTTTTACCGATAAGATAACATTCTTAGTTACATACCTACCTATTTACGTTTATTGAACATAGGCTTCCATTGTTTAGAACTCAAAACAAAGTTAAGATGATAACAATATCAAAATCGTCATAATTTTGCCTGTAATATTTGAAGAGTTCCCACGATTTCCATGGGATCCCCTCATCAGATTCTAACTTGCTCACAATGGAACATCTTCATGAGTAAAGGTGTATCAAACACAAAAATAATTTTCAATATCAGTCCACTGTTAGCATAATTAATCGGTGAACATACATATTTTTGGGGACTTAATTATTTTTGGGAAGTGTTAAAAATAGCTATTATCCACTATTTTCGTGTCTATTCACTTCTACTCAAAAGCTAATGAACATAATTAATGGTTTTTTTTGGGGTGCTATTTACGAATGTAGATATTTTTTTAAACCCACCAAGTGCGTGTCTAACTTCACACATGTAGGGTCCCGTACTAAACCACAAAATCAGTTGGTTGTAATACTAAAAATGAAGGGAATTTCTTGCAAATCTGATTGATCAGTATATTGGTATTTGTTAGTAAAATTTATACGTAATAATAAACATTATAACCAAATTTAAAATTCATAGGTCAACGGCAAACATTTGAGGAGCTCGTGGCTAAATAATAACAGCCGCACGGGTTTATCTTCAAGGTTAGGCAACGCTTGCCGAGGTCGGTCCGTGGATGGGTGACCATTTCAACATACCGAGTTTCCTCCGTGCCTCGGAAAGCACGTTAAGCCGTTGGTCCCGGCTGTCATTTGAAGATCTTTGACAGTCGTTACGGTTGAAATCTGACACCAGTCTTGCCAACGGGTATCGTGTTACCCAGTTACTGGGTTGTGGAGGTCAGATAGGCAGTCGCTCCATGTAAAACACTGGTACCAAGCTGAATCCGGTAAGACTGGAAGCCGACCCAACAACAATTGGGAAAAGGCTAGGCAGATGATGAACAAACATTTATAAAAAGAAGCTGTCTTTAGTGGCTTTTCATTCCTTTGTTTCCCAATATTTTAACCCTCTTACTTTAAAACGCTGTATAAAGTTATACCAGGTATAACAAAGGTATAACCATACATTTTCATAGGTTTATACTTGGTATAACTTTATTCCGCGTTTATTAGTAAGAGGGTAAGACTCAAAAAGAGGAGGAGGTTCTCAATTAGTCGGCATATTTTTTTTATATTTGTGCCCGATTTGGAATAAATACTTCCCAGCTTCCCATATTCATCAGGTCACAGGATCTGATGATGGGATGCTGGAGAAATCAAGGGAACTCCTCAAATATTATAGGCATATTATAGCGATTTTCACATTTTATTTTTTATTTGGTGAAGTGGAACTGCCGGAACCTTAACGCTAAGTATGTCAAGGGTACAATATATATCGAATAGCTAACCGACTATGATGAAGCAAATACTTATAAACGGTATATTATATAGACTGATAAACCACATTACCCTCCTTCGGCAGTCGGGTAAATACAAAAGATTTGTACCACCAACTAATTTTACAAGTTAGGTATACATTTAGGAGTGCTAAGTTTTATTTATTTATGTATGAAAGAAAAGGCAATAGAAATTATAATTATCTAAAGTTTTATTTAATTAAACAGGGTTGCACAAACTAAGAACATGTTTCTTTTTATCTTGCCATTGCTGAAAATAATAATCCTGACTAGA
Source organism: Orthosia gothica (assembly GCA_949775005.1). Taxonomy (NCBI): domain Eukaryota; kingdom Metazoa; phylum Arthropoda; class Insecta; order Lepidoptera; family Noctuidae; genus Orthosia; species Orthosia gothica. Next base: position 14,727,031 of record OX459058.1, read on the forward strand.
TAAATAAAAAGCATCATTTTACCAAGTAATTGTTGCGAGCTGTTGAGCAAATTACATTATTTGTACTGTAGTGAATATAAAATAAATGAAGTTAAGACCTACTACAAGTAAGATCTATTTTTGAAATGGAACGGTCAATTCTAAGTAAACGACTCCAAATACACTATTTACGCAAGTACGAAAGACGACAATATGTATAATAAACTCTAAATTTCCGGTAATCTTAAGTAAATCCCTTAATATATGGAAAGTATAGAAGCCTGGCTTGAAAATTATCGTTGTGCGTATTTGTGTAATTGGAATAGGTATCTGTATTCGTCACAGGACAAGTAGCTAACACCGGGTCGTCTGCTGTCTCAACAGGTATAAAAGCTGTCGACCTTTCCATTTGGAGTAAATGAGGCTTTCAAGGCTTTTGTATTTGTATTATAATCCTGATATCAAATGCAAGTCTTGCTAATTTTATTAGATGCTTTAAAAGTTATAAATTATCCACAAAAATAATGGGTATTTTAATTGCACCCTTAAAGGTCGTTCCACACATATCAGGGCCGTGACAGGGCTGGGCCTGGGCATTGAAGATTCGTCACTGGCCCGTGCACGGACGTGTGTGAACAAGTTCATAAATAAAATGTACACACCGATATTTTTTTGAGCCCCTGGCGGGTACGGTCCGTCCCCGTCCCTGGCACGGCCCTGATATGTGTGGATAGATCTTTAAGCGAAATTCGAGTGGTTTGATGCAATTTGTTCGTTTTTAAAGAATGCCATCTAGCCACACCGCAACTCTCGTCAAACTTGAAAGAAACTACCAAAGTAAAGTATAGGATCTAGGTAATTAAAAAAACCCCGCCAATTGCGTGTCGGATTTAGCACATTTAGGGTTCCGTACCAAATGTAGAATATATGTCGTATAAGCATTTGACCGCAAAAACCAAATTGGTTGTAATAGGAAAAATGAGAGGAAAAAAATCTTGATTTATCAATATATTGGTATTTGTTAGTAAAATAGTCGTAATAATAAACCTTACCACCAAATTTCAAATTCATAGGCCAATAGGAAGTTAGAAATTACTTGGAACAAAATTTTGTAAAAAAAATCTGACTGGTATTCCAATATTTACCAATATTTTTGTAAAACAAAAAATACACCTATTTACGAAGATACCCCTCAAAAATATATTTTTCACGCCTCCCTTTGTATGGCTTTCGGTCAACAAGATGCAACTGTGAAAATATGAAGATTGTAGTTCCAACCATTTGGCTGAAAAACCTGTGTGACAACATGTGAGTGACAGCTGGCTCCTTTTGGACCCTTCGGGTACGGAACCCTAAAAAACTGCGATAAAATTTGGACTATTTATCAATAATAACAAGAACTGAAGAATAACCGAAATATCAAAGTTAGGTATAATTCAAGTGAAAGGTGCCAAGAGAATTTTCGTAAAAAAAAAGGTGCTGAATAAAATTCAGACTTACTAATTATTTTTCTAATGCACTGTTTCTCAATATCAACATTATTACATCTTGACATGTGCTGGGGGGTGATCATAAGCTCTTAGAGTAATGTTATTTAGAGTGTGCGTAAGGGACAGTAGACAAGTCATACATCTGTCCCTTATATACACTCAAAATAACCTTACTAGAGCTTATGGTCACCCCCTGGTCAGTTTAAACAATAGAGCTGTCCCAATAAACAATAGTGAGCTTAATTGGGCATTAGGTATTTTATTTACATTGAGTCTTATTATTATGATAAATTTTATATTTATTATCAAATGACTCTTTGGTTAAATAAGAACTAAATGCATATCATTTAAACAGTGCAAAGAAAAGTGGTGCTTACAAACAATTAATTTTAGAAACAAATCCATTTCTATTAGCTGAAGCATAAACATTATGTTTTACGAAAATTCCTCATGACATGTGCACATTAACCTTAATATTGTACAAATACATTGTTTTCCATAGTAATGGGTTTCATTGCTTACTACATATTACATAAAATTTCAGTTTTTACATATATTTCACCCTATTAATCTTAATAACCTCAGTCCCTTTTAAAAACAATATGCAAAAAATGCAACAAAACTATTACTGCGCAAAGTTATTATTGGGCAGGTCCATTTTTGAGAACTGCAATGTATTGTCAATTATCTGGAACAGCTCAGGCGGCTGTGGAATCCGTCCTGTCTCAAGTTTTGACCATAATGGAATGTTGTTGAGAGATATTTCAAATGCTCCTGATGATACTAGCTGGCCTTCAATCATGTTAGCTAAGAAGAACATCATCATGCATGCATAGAGTTTGTTCTCAATACACCAGCTCCACCAAGCAGGCTGTGGTTTGTTCAGCCAGGCGAATATGTTGACTCCACTTAGTATGCACATGATCAAAATCATCTTGCCAAAACCCTGCAATAAAAATCAAATTGAAACTCTTTGAACTTGTACTTATGAAACTAAAGTTATTGTTGTGAATTGGATCAGTAATTACAGATAATTCTGTACATTAAAATAAAAAAAGTGTTTGTCAAAAATTGCATTTATTGTTTTATCTATTTGGTTTTACCATAGTGCAATTAAAGAGGAAAAAAAAGTCTAAATTCAAAGATATAAATCAGTGCAATATTAAAATATACGTAGAATCAGATAAACTATTTTAGTATGTTTCAGCGTTTATGAATGCTACTAGCTTCTGAATTCAAACAAATGGTTATATCCTTAGCTGGGTTTTAGATGGATCAAGAGAGGTGTTATAAGTTTAACGTGTGTACCTGTGTGTTTGTGTACCTGTCTGTGACATCATAGCTCCTAAACGGTTGAACCAATTGTGATTTTGTTTTTTTTTTTGTTTGAAAGGTGACTTTATGGAGAGTGTTCTTAGCTATGTTTGATTAAAATCAGTTCAGCCGTTCTATAGTTATGGGTGTTTTAGTTTGAATTTGGGTGTTCTCACAAGATTTTGAGTCATAATTACGTGTCCAATAGATTGTCGATTGAAGCTTGTCTGCTACTAGATAAATTAGGTAGCATGAAATATAACAGTGTCAAGGGTTTTTTAGATTAATAAATTTTGCTTGTTAATATAGTTGTAATAAATAGTGAATGATTGGTTTTAATGTTTACGAAAACAAAAACACCCGCTTGGCCCAATGAGTTAGGCAATGATATACTGCATGGTACACTCTTTTATACCCATTATGTTTCAGACATGTAATGGGATTGAGACAATTACCCCTAACCAGGTTATCCAGATTTTGGGCTGCTATAAACTGATTGAAAAACCCAATAACGCTGCTCAACCTGGGCATTGAACGCAGGACCTCAAAATCAACAGTAGCACTAATAATCATTTGACTTTCCAGTACAGTAACAACAAGTAACCAAATGTTTTTTTCTATAATAAATGACTTATTTGCTAATTTATAGAATATGAGAATGAAAGTTGTTTCATACTATAAAATTACATTTACTTACAATCAATCTGGATAGATACATGTTTAGGCCTGGAGGATCATAGTTTGCTCCAATAACCGATATCTCTGGGTATTTTTGTTGTATTATTCCTGCATAGTCCTCAAACACTTTTCTGTATCCGCAAGAATAACTGCAACCAGTAAATTGTTAATATAAATCTATGCTTATATTAGAACGTAATACAAATACAGCCAAGTAGTAAATAAGTTGTGATAACCTTACCAGTAATAAATGTTCATAATGTGACCTACACCTTGTCCAATCTTAGTAATACTTTCAGCTTCATTTTCATTAGCTTGCGCATAGTTATCGCTAGATAAAATAATACAAGTAATGACTATTGTAAGAAAACTTAATGAAATACAGAAATTAGTTGACAAAGACATCATCACCGAAGCTAACACTATAATGTAGATACAACAACTTTTTATAATCCTATTAATGAGCAATTAAAAAACATATATAACACGGTTAAAATATTTCCAAGGAAAGGAAGGATAATATAATAATATTCCAATACTTAAAAAAATTAAATATCACTGACTGACTAACTGACTCGAAATCTGCCTGCCTGTGATCCACAGACTAGGAAATTTATATAGACAATATACCATGGTTCTTTCATGGTTAGTGGATAAAGGTGGAAACATACTATCAAAACCAGACGCAACGCGACGCCATCCGACGCATTGCAGTACTAATCAAAATCCCTCGGAAACAGATAGACAAAACGTCATGTGATCACACGCATTCCCACGCGGCCGGTAACAAACAAGGTGGAAACATACTATTAAAACCTGACGTGACGCCACGCGACGACACCCGAAGCATTGCAGTACAGTGCGACATAAAAGAGTAGAAGTTAAATATTTGGGAACTAAAAGTTTTAATTTTCTGGCAACATCTAAAATCAGTACTTGAGCTGTCAATTCATCTCGATCGGTTTCGATTTTCGTGAGAATTTAAGTTTTTGTGTGATATTTCTGTGTGTGGATAGAAAAACAGTGGCAAAACATGAATAAGGTAATTCGTGGAGGTGCCCGTGATATACTTTACAAAGTTTATATGCGGTGTATAGCCGAATTCCAAGCTGGGAAGATTCTATCCAACTTAGAAGATGTTTACCATCGTACAGCAGATTTTACTGGTAAGTAACTATTTAAAGTTGCGCTAAACGTTAATCAGGGAGCAAAATTTACACTTTTATGTCGTACTGTACTAATCTATCCCATATATTTAGTATGGTCAGAAAAACATAGTCAACACGCCATGTGATCAAACGGAGGGGAGGGGAGTGCCCACGTGGTAATATCCAGTCGGTCTGAATCAGCGTGTTGCCGGGAGTCAGGAGAGCTTCGCACGCACGCAGTGTTTCTAGTTACCACCCGATGTCGCGTCAGTCAGTCGATAGAACATTCCATTTCTAGCGCACAGAAGCACAGTGTGCTTATTCCAAGTTTTTTAACGTACTCACTCGTGATAAGTTGATAACGTAAACGATCAGATAGGTCAAAATGCTTACAAAAAAAGAGGTTTCTCCTTACCGTCCCCAGACGACGCTTATCCAATTTCAATACAAATTGACGGTTACGTTAACGCGATTGAGCCTGAGTACAAACTCGCACTAAGGCCTCATATAAATAGATTTAGTGTAGTTAACGTCGCGTTTTAGTTGTATTTTTCCATCAAAAACAATATGTCTCGCTTAAGATCGAATTGGCTTTTTCGTTATTTTCACAAAAACAAATAAATTAAAAAAAAAACATATTTGAAGGGGAATTGAAATGAACTCCTCTTCTTTGAATCAATGAAATTATATTTCTTGCATTTACAAGGGTTAACATTTATAGGGTTTTTTGAGACGCGTACATTTAGGCGTCGTGCGTGGTCGCTTGCTCGATGATTGCAGCTAGCGATGGGCGTTGAATGAACGAACTAGTTAATTCGACCGTCGACGTACAATGAACGGTTCGACGGTTCACCGATAATCAACGAACTAGTTGAATTCGTAGACGGCTAAACTGAGACTCGACTATGTTCATGTCGACTTGTAACGCGACGATCGACGCGAGAACTTAGTTTAGTAGTACAAGTTCAAAGGTCCGAAAAACTAACAACAACGGACGAACATCGAGCAAATTAATATGAACTCTAACTCTAGATGCAAAGAGTGTAAATTTCTATGGGCCGAATGCCATTTTGGAGTAAAAATGTATTGTGTTAAGAAGAATAGGACGCCAATAGTTTTTCGTGAGCAAAAGAGTAAAGCGATTGACCGATCGAACGGTGCGAGGTAAACCGGTTTGTACTTGTTTACATTCAATCGGAAGTTGAAAGTTGTTGTCGAGACGTAGACGCCGCGCGACGCGTCGTCTCAAAGTTTATAAAGAACGTCTACTTAACATAGTTTACGTAATGAACTAGTCGATAAATTCAACTAGTTGATCGACTCGTCGATCAACGGCGATGGACGGTCTAGTTTCGTTAACGAAAAATACGTCGACGACCCATCTCTAATTGCAGCGAAGTGTCGGCGTGTGGCGTGGCTCCGTCGCTCGCGTCGATGGCGCCCCGCGCCCCGCTCCCCGCAGATAGTGGTGTGCCGCGCGCGTCGTCGCACGCAGTACGGTTTTTTTGTGTTAAAGGCGGGTGCACATAATGGCGTGCACATACTCCGCGGCGTTGAAGCTAATTCCACAGCTATGGTGTCGTGGGCAATAGACACATTTTTTGGACGGCCCTTTTTATAAGGCCTTTGTTGGTATGGACGTCCGCAACCCGAACGATCCCATCTTTGCCCGGGTATATCTTCATAACGCGCCCCATGCGCCAGTCGAGAGGCATCAGGTTGTCCTCTCGTAGCACGACCAAGTCGCCGACTTGAAGTGATGGCTGATCTCTCCTCCATTTGGTTCTGTTCTGCAGCTCTGCCATGAACTCCCTGCGCCATCGTGCCCAAAATTGCTGTCGGATCTGCTCGATGCGCTGGTATCTGTTGGGTCTAATGCAGTTAGCCGGTAACGACGGCACAGACATCAACGGGCGGCCTATAAGGAAGTGCCCAGGGGTCAATGGATTTAGGTCAGTTGGATCAGAAGAGAGAGGAGAAATGGGGCGGGAGTTAAGGATCGCTTCTATTTGCGCAAATAGCGTCGCTAATTCTTCAAATGTAAGGGAAGCACTGCCAGCAACGCCTTTTAAATGATATTTAGCGGATTTAACGCCAGCCTCCCATATTCCACCGAAGTGTGGTGAGTAGGCTGGACAAAACATGAATTTAATTTCCTCATTTGACGCGAAATCTGAGACTGATTGATGGCTGGCCTTTATAACTCTCCCCAACTCATTGTTGGCCCCTACGAAGTTTTTCCCATTGTCGCAATAAATCGCGTGAGGCTTGCCGCGACGTGAAACAAACCTACGTAAACAAGATACAAAAGCTTCAGTGGTTAAGTCACTGACAACTTCAAGATGTAGAGCTTTAGTGGCTAGGCATACAAAAACGCAGAGGTAGGCTTTAGTGACGCGGTTACCTCGACCTTTTTTAGAGGATATCATAAATGGTCCCGCGAAGTCGATCCCACATGTACTGAACGGGAAACCTGGATTAACTCTTACGCTAGGCAAGTCCCCCATTAAAGGCTGTATCGGCTGACCTCGAAATCGAGTACAAACTACACAAGTCTTAACAATAGTGCGAGCTAAGTTTCTGCCACCCAATGGCCAAAATTTCTCGCGAACAGAGGACAGAAGTAACTCGGACCTGCGTGAAATAATCTAGAATGTTCACAGTGCAGTATTAACCTAGTTAAATGTTGCTTAGCATCTAATAGAATTGGATGTTTCTTATCATATTTACAATCAGACTTATCTAACCTACCTCCTACTCTAATTAAACCATTATCATCACAAAATGGATTTAAAGGCAACAATTTACTTTTATGATGTAAAGCTTTACCATCCTTTATTATTTTAATCTCCTTTGCAAATGACTCTAGCTGACTGAACTTTAATAATAATGTTAATGAGTGATCAAGTTCCTCAGTATGCAAAGGTCCTAATACTTTAACAGTATTCTTTTTACAATTATGTACAAAACGTAGTACATACGCAAAACATCTTTTTATTTTTAAATAACTAGAAAACCTATCAAATTGGATAAATGAATTAATATTATCTAATGTTTCATCAACTGAAATTAATACTTTTGTTTCGGGTAAATTATTAAGGCTAAGCTGTGGCTGGGTAGGCCATTTAGATTTACCTTCCTTTAGGAATGAAGGTCCCTCCCACCACAACACTGATGCCTGCACATGCTGTGGATCAATACCCCTGGATGCTAAGTCTGCAGGGTTAAATTTTGTTGGAACATGTTTCCATTCACATTCTTTTGTAAGTTGATTTATTTTATTTACACGGTTACGAACAAATGCTTGTAAGGCTTTATTCTGTGTTTTTAACCATCCAAGTACCACCGTGGAGTCAGTCCACATGTATATTTTTCTAACATTGCATGGAACTGACTTTAATACCTTAGCACACAATTCAGATCCTATTAAGGCAGCACACAACTCTAATCGTGGAATAGTAAGGGGTTTAATTGGTGCTACTCTTGTTTTAGCGCACAGTAGCCGAACAGTAACTGTATTATCCTTATTATTATTAGAGCACATATAGACACATGCTCCATAAGCTTGTTGTGATGCATCAACAAAGCAGTGCATCTCCACAGATTGAAGATCTAAATTGTCACCCAGAACATAGCGTGGTAAGACAATATCAGACAATAAATGTAAATTTTTTATAAAACTAAACCATTTTTTAACATAATGTTCCGGTACCGGGTCATCCCAATCCAATTTGAGAGCCCATAAATTTTGTAATAATATTTTAGCTTTGATTATACAACAACTAACCAATCCCAATGGATCAAATAGCTTACATGTAGTTGAAATAATTATTCTTTTTGTAGCCTTATTAGGGATTTCAATGCCACTAGGAAACTGCAATTTGTCTGACAAAGGTGACCATTTCAACCCTAAAACAGTGGCTTCATCATGAAAGGCAAGGCAATTATTAGACTCTGAATTATCATTGAGTATTTTAGGACAATTTGTTTTAAACTTTCTTAACGGAAAACAAGCTGCATTTAAAACTTGTGATACACCTAGATATATATGCTTTAATTCGTCCTCAGAAGAGGCACCCGTTATTAGATCGTCCATATAAAAATTATTCTTAATTATCTCAGCAATAACCTTATCACTACATTGGCTCCCAAGCTCAAATAGACACCTGGTACTCAAAAATGGAGCAGAGGCCATTCCATATGTTAAGGTTTTTAGTTGCAGAATTTTAATAGGCTCCGATGGTTGGTCTCTCCACAATATCAGCTGTAGATGCCGTTGCGATTCATCTAATTCGATTTGACGATACATTTTTTCCACTCCGCTGTTAATACACATTTATGTAATCTAAACTGGATAAGTATCAAAAACAAATCATTTTGCATTACGGGACCAACTGCCTGGATGTCATTGAGAGATTTGCCTGATCTTGTTTTGGCAGAAGCATCAAATACCACCCGAAGTTTTGTTGTTTCATGTTGTTCACGAATAACACAATGGTGCGGTAAGAAACATCCAAACTCTGGCCTATTAATTTCAACCAGGTGTTTTAATTTAGCATATTCACTTATAAAATTGGCATACTGTTCTTTTAATTTATGATTTTTATTTAATTTAGTTTCTAAATTAAGAAAACGCTTGAAAGCTAAAGGAAATGAATTGCCTAGTGCCTGCTCAGGAACCTCTTTCAACGGCATCATAACTGAAAATCTACCATCAGGTAAGCGACAAGTATTTTTATTGAAATGAGATTCGCAAAACTGTTCATCTGCAGAATAAATATTAGCTTCTGAAGGTACATCTTCAACCTCCCAGAATTTAATTAAAGAATCATTTAAATCTTGCTGAATATTTAAACCATTTTGAACAAAATTGCAATGTATTTTCTTATTATTTTGGCTCTGCCCTGTGGGGCCGGCCACTATCCAACCTAGCATGCTATCTTGTAAGACAGGTCTGTTCGTGCCTAAACTTATTTTATTTGGTAATATAATATTAAAGAAATGATCTGCACCCAACAAAATATCTATCTCAGATGGATGGTAAAACAAGGGATCAGCCAATTGAATATTTTCTGGTAAACCTAACCTTTCTACATTAATTTGAATGTTAGGTAAATTTCCAGTAATCTTTGGAAGAATAAAACAGCTGACATGTGCACTAAACATACCTATTCTTGATTTTAATTTAATTTTGCACCGTTCTGTAATTTCACATGCTACATTGTTTATGCCCGTTAAATTAAAGGCATTTAGCTTTTCAGTCCGTAGTCCTAGCTTTTCTTTCAGGTTGCCAGTCATAAATGAAGACTGGCTGCCCGTATCCAGCAATGCACGAGCTAGGTAAGTACAATTTGTTTCAATATTAACCACTTCAACCTGTGCAGTGCACAATAAAACTTGTCCTAGTGAGACTGCAGATAAACTAACAGGAACGCTAGTAGCTGAAGGCTCAGTATTTTCAGTAGCTACATTTATAACCGTTTTATGTAGTAAACTATTATGTTTCTCTGAACATTTCCTGCACAAACCTTTTAAAGTGCATTCTGCATGTGTGTGACCACTGCGGAGACAGTTGATACACAGCTTTTGTTTATTAACTAAGGAATGCCTATCATTTAATTTCATTCCTTTGAATTTAAAACACTGATGTATATAATGGTTTTTATCACACACAACACATGCCTTATTATGCGTATTATCTGTAATGGTAGCAAATGACTTCACAAATCTATTTTCTCTGTTACTATTTTCTTTAGAAGAATTTTTACCATCATTATTTCCATGACTATGATAAGCTGTTTGCAGAACGTTAGCTCTTTGTATTAAAAAATCCTGAAACTCATCAAGTGTAGGACGGGATAACAGACTAGCTTTATGATCTTCCCACTTATTCCTAGTCCTGGGATCTAACTTTGCAGCCACCAAATGTATTATTAAAGGATCCCAACCATCTGTACAAATCTCTAAGGTATTTAACGCACTTAAATTTTTAAAAATGATATCACTTAAATCCCTTAACGCAGTGAAGGATTCCTTTTGAATAGGAGCAATATTTATTAATGCATTAAAGTGATAGTTCATAAGAATATTTGGATTATCATATCTCTTACATAAAGCCTGCCATGCGTTTTTGTAATCCTTAGCCGCAAAATTTGTTGAACTAATAGCAATCTTAGCGCTACCTACCAACGAATTTCTCAAATAATGGTATTTATTTATTATTGGTATAGAGTCATTGTCATCTATAAGAGATTGGAATGTGTCTCGAAACTCCAACCATTTTACAAAGTTCCCATCAAAAGTTGGTAGATTAATAGTAGGCAATTTTATGGAAGCATTTACTCCACAACTGGATTTTATTGACTCATTATTGGTCGAATTTTTGTTTTTAATTGAAAACAAATCTATTATTTCTTGCGCTAAAGCAATTTGGGCACTAAATTCACTTTCAGTTACATCTCTTTCTGAATATTCTTTCTCTGCATTTACAGAGAGTTCTTCAATTTCAGTTTGAACCTCATCAAATTTTGAAACCAATTCTTGTAATTGTGCTAACTTTACCGATAATTCTCTGACCTCAACACTAGTTACGCTATCCAACTTGTCTATTTGAAACTTTGAACTAAAGTTTTTAAAATACGTCACGCGACTGCGTATGCCCGCTCGCTTTCGAATTAATTTCGATAAAATGGAAATTGAACTATCGTGAGCTTGTTCACTGTCCGACATTTTGTTTTGTTCTACGAATTCCACGAATTTAACACTAATTCCAACAATGAGAATGGTAAAGTTAAATAAAAAATGTTCACTCTAACCGAAAAATCCGCAAAAAGCAGTCAAACCAGCTCAAACCCCGCAGCTGCCACCGAGCTCGCCAACCGCACGGACAGCACCCGTAGGGCGCCGCTGCCGGCCCCGATGCCGAGCACGCTGACAGCACGCTACGACCCGCCGCGTACCGACGCAGGATCGGCTGGAATGTTCGGCAAATAACTGTTTACAACTAACAAATATAATTTTCTTTTACCTAGGAACCAAAAAACAAACAGATCAATTGTTCGTTAAAAATATGAGTAGGTATTCTAGTGCCACGTGCTCACACTTAGTGCATAGAATTATGTCGTGCGTATAGCGATAGCCAGGCTTTAAAACACGCCGCTAGGCACCTCTCCCCACAGCTTCAAATTAGCTCGGCATTAACACGCAACCAAAAGCTGGGAAATAGGGATAAGGATAGAACAAGGAACGGGCTTACCTCCGTATAGTTACTTTACTCTTTGGGGCTTACTTCCTTTTTATAGCTGTTGAGACGCCGCCGCCATCTTCGTTACATTGAATCCTTCCGATTGACGACAGCAATCTGGGTTGTTCATGTAGCAGTTTCAGCTTCTATTGTTCACGGTTGCCACATGAAGGGGAATTGAAATGAACTCCTCTTCTTTGAATCAATGAAATTATATTTCTTGCATTTACAAGGGTTAACATTTATAGGGTTTTTTGAGACGCGTACATTTAGGCGTCGTGCGTGGTCGCTTGCTCGATGATTGCAGCGAAGTGTCGGCGTGTGGCGCGGCTCCGTCGCTCGCGTCGATGGCGCCCCGCGCCCCGCTCCCCGCAGATAGTGGTGTGCCGCGCGCGTCGTCGCACGCAGTACGGTTTTTTTGTGTTAAAGGCGGGTGCACATAATGGCGTGCACATATTAAATATATGGGTTTCATTAGTACTGCAATGCGTCGGATGGCGTCGCGTTTTGGTAGTATATTTCCACCTTTATTGAACGCGCCCTCTTTATGTAGTGATAGACCACATGAATGCTAGGTATTTAAACTCTCATAGTAGCAGTATGAAAATGACAGTGACAAGACAAATTCAGCAGTGACAGCTGAGCTCAAATGATGGACTGGAATCTTAGACTGGAATGGATGACTATCAAAATTGATAATTTGAATAACGTTGTTATCGCAGAGCAGACTGCAGAAGTGCAGAGGTTCTACATAGGCAGAAACGTAAAATATACTCTCACTAACTTTTCAGCCTTATTGTCGAGTGGACGCTGAATTTTACGTTGTTATTCCACAGTGCATTACTTAGAGAACTTAACAACAATGTCCCATCATCCTTGCCATGGGCATGATCATGATCACGGTAACGCCGACGAAGTCGGCATTCAGTATAACCTGTATGAAAAAATTGATAAAGAAAATTTACAATGTCTAAACGAAACTATCGATGGCTCTGGTAAAACCGTCTTCAAACCTTGGGATAAACGACTTGATACAACTCATGTAAGTGTTCATTATTTTAGTGTTTGTGTATGTTATTATACTAACTACTGGGACATCTTCTCACACAGAAAAGGACTATGAGTTCTTGATCAGATTTTTGTATTGTGAGCAAAAATTGGTTGTGGAAATCTGAAGACCAAACCTTATGGAACTCCCATGGGACGGTTTATCATGCAGAAGAAGATGTGTTATCATCTCAATATTTATGATGGAATCTTATTTGATTAAGAAAGCTTTCACTTTTACTTTCAGTTTGTTGAAAGTGATGCTGATGAAGAATTACTATTCAATATACCATTCACAGGGAATGTGAAATTAAAAGGAATAAAAATATTTGCTGGGGATTCTGATTCCCATCCTGCAAAGTTAAGATTGTGAGTGTCAATTCATTGGAGGTTACAATAAGTTGTTGAGGGTAGATGTAGGTCTGACTTAACATGCTATAATTATTTTTTAGGTTTAAAAATAAACCCAACATGACGTTTGATGCTGTATCAATGGAACCAGACCAAATATTTGAGCTTCAAAAGGATAGTGAAGGTGTTTTGGAATATTCTCCTAAGTAAGTGAATGTAATTTAAACATCTCCCAGAAATGATAAACATATTAGATTTTTTTTTGGGTTCTCACCTCAAAAGGATATTGGCTTGGCACGATTATAAGATCACTTTTTGACTATCTATCATCATCATCAAAGTGTCTATATGCTTTTTATGAGATCTTTTTACATATCATTTAAAAGTGCTTTCTTTCGGAATTCTAAAATTGCAAAAATATACCATTCCTCGCATCTGATTTCCAAAGCTAAATTTCTATTTTTAATAGGACTAAGGCAGCCAAAAGGGTGTACTAGTTTTGATTGGAGGGTAAAGGCATCGGTAGGAGAGTATAGATGTCTGTGTCACTTATCTCTTTCTGAGACCACGGTCAGTGGGTCGTCTTAGGGGCAGAGTTTTAGGAGTTAGAGTATACGCATAGGGGCACAATGAGCAGCAAAAAATAACAAAAAAAAAAATTTTGTTTCATAATTTTTATGCTGATCGTCTAGCCATCCACCCAAATCCTTTGGCTGTTAAATTGCTGGACAGCAGCAAATCTATAAATGGACTTAAGAGAGTTCTGAAGAGGTATCAGCGGCAATGGCCCTTGTACCTGAAACGCCAAATAATTCACGCAACTAAACTGATAATAGTCCAGAAAGGACTGATGGCAGTTAAATAAATGAGAAAAAAAAAAATTGTTTTCCATTTTCATGTTTTTTTTTTTTTCGGAATTTTCCCAAAATTATTGCTGTACCGGGTTGACCTTGACCCTAACAATCATTTAGGTTCTATTGCCATATGCCATTACTTCCCAGAATTTGATCCTTATGAGTGACACTATCGAATGGTGTAATAATACTGCATGTGTTTTTTTATCAACGGGTGCGATTCTGAATTCAAATTATTATACACGATAAATCTAATAATTGATGGACACGGATACAATCCATGCATTATAAAATCCTGGTTTATAACTAGAAGATATTACAATAACGAAAATATAGTGAAATTTAAAAATAGCATAAACAGTAAATTTTCGGCGATCTATATTACTTATGATTCCAATGTAGCTTACAATTAATTTATCAGCATATTTAAATTATTGTATGACTTGAGTCTACAGTATAAAGAAATAAAAATCAACATAATAAAAAACCGGCCAAGTGCGAGTCGGACTCGCGCACGAAGGGTTCCGTACCATTACCGCAAAAATTGGCAAAAAAATCACGTTTGTTGTATGGGGGCCCCACTTAAATATTATTTTTATTCTGTTTTTAGTATTTGTTGTTATAGCGGCAACAGAAATACATCATCTGTGAAAATTTCAACTGTCTAGCTATCACGGTTTATGAGTTACAGCCTGGTGACAGACAGACAGACAGACGGTCCGCGGAGTCTTAGTAATAGGGTCCCGTTTTTACCCTTTGGGTACGGAACCCTAAAAAATAAATGGCTATCATATGGCGTTAAATTATGCAGTAGAAAAAAAGGGAAAATCGAATTTGAAACCACGAAAACAAAAAGAAATTCACTACTTATTCTAGACTATGTAATAGAATTATTAATTTAACACAAGAAGCTCAAAAAAACTACAAAATACAGCAATCCACAAATAAATCAAAGACTACATGGCAAGTAATTAATCAGACAAAGTACAATATCCCTAAAAAACGGATTAAGAAATTTAAAAGTTTGTAATCAAATTATATATGAACCTTCGGATATAATTTGATTATCCGATATCGCAGATGCTTGTTTAACAATCTCGGGACTCAGGGGTCCCGGACATTTGAAAGGCGTGCCAGGGCCCGAAGCCAACTTGCAGAGGCCTTGTTAGATATGTAACATGATATGTGACACCAACCGACGATTATCTCTATATGCACTATGGGTCTAATCGCGACACCCATGTGCAGGTTGTGTGGGGAACATACGGAACGCATTAAAGCACTTTCTGTGCACTTGCGATGCACTGGATGGTAAGCGAATGAGTCTCCTAGGGGTTGGATATCTAAAACCAGAAGACTATAGGCTCATATCTCCTAGTCTCGTTGTAAAACTTATGAAAAGAGTTTCCAACGAGATTGGGGAGGAGTAGGTTATCTAGGGGACCACAATATCCAACGGGTCGAAATGTCCGAGTTATTTCTCGGCCCCGCCACGTATAAAGTACATATTACAATATTAAATAAAACCTATTTTATCATAACAAACGGACAGCAAACCTATTTTACTATATTTCAGCTTGCCATCTATAAGCATTTCTAAATATCAATGGTGTTTTTTTCTATAGGTTGTTGGATCTTAGTTTTAACTTTACTTGCACTTGTTTCAGGATTGTAACATTTTCATCAGTTTCGCATTTAACTATGCATTTCCCTACAAATTTTGGTGATGACAAAACAATAATATATTACATTGGATTAAAAGGAGAGTTTAGTCCTGCCCATAGACATGGAGTTACCATCTGCACATATGAAGTGAGGCCAAATCTTGATGACCACAAACTAAAAAATATGGATTCTGTATCTAAACAAATTGAATGACAATCGAACTACACACTGAGAACATACATGTGATAGACTAAATAAGGCTACAAAATAATTATAAAATACCTGCAAAATTTTATGACTGCTTCACATTGAAGTGTAAATGATGTTGTTCTCACATATAATATGAATTAAATTATGTTCCTGGACAGCTTCTTTTATTTTAATGTTATTAAAATGTTTTTTTTTACAGTGACATATCCCTAGTCATACCTAACGTGACCAGACGTCCCGTTTTGAACAGGACTGTACCTTTTTAAATTACGAGTCTCGGTCCCGGTCCCTGAAATGAACTCTGGGACGCTAAATTGTCCCGTTTTCTGAAACCTTGCGAAAATTTGAGTAGTTTAGCCGGCCAGACGGCCGCCGCATGTGTTAACGAAATTAAAATCATCTCTGAAAAAGCCATTAGTGTGTATTGGATGTGGAGCCCATATAATTCACAATACAATAAAATCTGCTGCAGACAGGCTACCCTTAGATTACGAAAGCATTATTGTCAAGATATTTTTTAGGGTTACCCAAAGGGTAAAAACGGGACCCTATTACTAAGACTCCGCGGTCCGTCTGTCTGTCTGTCTGTCTGTCACCAGGCTGTATCTCATGAACCGTGATAGCTAGACGGTTGAAATTTTCAGTTGCCGCTATAACAACAAATACTAAAAACAGAATAAAATAAATATTTAAGTGGGGCTCCCATACTACAAACGTGATTTTTGTGTCATTTTTTGCGATAATGGTACGGAACACTTCGTGCGCGAGTCCGACTAGCACTTGGCCGGTTTTTATTTTTTATTTACACTATTCGGCTCTAAAGGAGTTTTGCGCCGAAACTGAAACGGAATATCAACAAATGCTCGGCTATAGCAAAACCAGCAGCCTAATTGTGTAAGTGAATTCGGCAAAAGAAACAATCTGTTTCTTTTCCTAAAACGACTTTTCGTACGGCTAAAAGTTGTTTTTGGGCAAGAAACAGTTTGTTTCTTTTGCCGAATTTACTTACACAATTAGGCTGCAGATGTCTTGCTCTTATGCCTGTCTTGGAAAGGGTTTTAAAAATATATCAGCTATTAAAAAACTACTTTTTGTGTATTGAAAAATGTCCCCTTTACTAAAAAACTTTTTTGAATCCGAATTGTGGCCAATGCCCCGTTTTGAGTCAAAGAATAAATGGTCACATTAGTCATACCTCCAAAAACTAGCTTCATCCTCTGAGGGTAAGCGCAGTGGGGTCGTGCGTGATTTAGTGGAATTCTAAGTATACAAATACAAATTTTATTCGTCTTTCGTAGGTACGTAGCTGGTACGTAGGTACGTGTACCTCTACGTCTGGTATGAAGTGCTCTTTTAGGCATAAATTGCCTGTATTGAGGCTCGTAAGCTCGTTTAGGGTTGTTATACCGCTAACCACAATACCTTTAAATTTCTGCCACCAACCCACCAAGCAGCGTACGTAGCTTTATAGACAGTTGATGTTGAGTGTGTGTGATGTGTGTGCTGATGTGACGACTGACGACTAGGGTTGGCAATTTTTTTTCAACCGAAAATATAGACAGATAACATTTTTACGAAGCAGGATTTTACCATTTGATACCCAGCAAAAATCACGGGCAAGATAAAACAATTTTTTTGGTTGCTGGTGGAAGATGTTCATCGACATACACTGGTTTACGTTCACCATCTATGCCAAGATTTTGAGTGTTCAGCTTTTCTTCAATGCAGCGTTTCTTGTTGTTATTACGCAGAGCAGCCAGCAAATTGTTTTTAAAATACACAGAGGAGAATTCAATATAAATAGACCTGATAGAACCTGGCTTACCAGGTAAACGGTATATATCACGTATTTTGGTGCCTGAAATTTCCATCTGAGAAACTTGTCCTTAGCGCGCAACTAATTGAAGAAGATCATTGACATTTTCGTCTGGAACTGCTGAAACATACCTGATTTCAATCACAGAAGTACGCCATTTTTGTTGTAGTTCTTGGACTTGATTTTCAAGTTTGTTAATGTAGCAATTATTTTCGTCCTGTTTTTTCTAAAATTTCGAGATCTTGTCAAAATATCTTCGTAGTCTTGGTTGAGTGATACAATTGATTTTTCTATATCATTATTAGTTTGCTGAACATTGTAGTTTCAATTGAGGTTTTTTACACCGATACCTCCGGCTGTATAAAGTGAGCAAGCGGGAGCCGTAGCAGCTGAGCGTAGTAACTCGTAGCAGCGAGGCGAAGATGCAGCGATAACGTAGGCGCAGTCTCGTAGCACAGGTACCGCTCGTCGTAGCACGTTGTAGCGTCGTAGCACAGGGTCAGATTATTTCGAAAACGTTGTTGAGTGTGGCGATGGCCTGATGAGTATGGCCATCGACTTCTAATCCCGAGGTGGGCGGATCAAACCCCACTATGTCAGTCAGCATTTTTTGTGTTTGGATTTCACAAAATTACAACTGTCTCTTTCGCGGCACATCCACAAGGCGGAGCCCAGCCATAAAAAGTCCACAAGAGTGACAAATAATCCAAAATCGAGCACTTCAACTAATCACGAATTTATTCACTCCAATTTTAACACGGGGGCATCTGTGCTATCCTTGTTTTATCTCTGGATAGGTCACGCACGTACGTTCAAGATCGCGTCCAAGCCAGTACGTCATATAGAGACGGAATTGGAAATTATGTTTTTGTTTTCCTACTCCTCCTTTATTCTTTTCTGATTAATTTCGGTGCGGGATCCAAGACAATTGAATTCATTCTCCGGGATTTCGTCGAGCATCTGGTGGTTGCCACTGTTGATTCTGGCTTTCAGGAGTTGCGGTGGTTTGAGAAAAGAAAAAAAAATAAGAAAAAGAAAATTGTCCGTGAAGTATCAAGGTCTCTACTACACGACCCGCCGACAAACGCCGAAGTTGATACCGCGACGGGACTCACCTTACAGTGTTAAGGAACCTGCGAGCTCCACTATTTATATGTCCAACATATAAAGTAAGTAGCGGTGAACGATTAGGGAGGGGAACGTATTTAAAGACCCAACACACCTTGAGAAGAAGAACACATTGCTCAGTGCTTGGAGAAATGCAACAGCTGACTGTCGTGGAGATGTGGCGAGGGGCGCGGCGCGTGGGTCCCGCGCCAGTTCGGCCGTCGGCCGGCTAGCACCCCGCTGTCCCCGCATCACTCATTCACTGCTAGCACGCGGCTGTGCGGTGTTGAGAGGAACGGTCTCAACACCTACAGTAGGTTTTTAATATTTATGGTATCGTATGATCGCTGATCGATGATAAAACACAAATACGACACCCGTGACTTTATTGCCCTCGTAACCGTCTTCTATGAGTATGAACTGAGTTAATCTGAGAACTTGACCGGAACAAGACATGATGGGTCTAAACTCAGCCTGTTCAGGAATAAACATTGGCTTATTACGACTACTTCAGTAAGGTAAGGCAATCGACACGACGCTGTGAAAAGGTGGTGCGAGGATGTGTAGAGAGCTCGTTTCAGATGAGGTGTGGTGGGAGAGGAGCGTGTGATGTATATCACCCCTATGGTTCAAAAGTCGCTGAATTTTTATTTTTTCATCCATCGCAATTGCAACACATTCCTCGCGCTCATCCCTCGCAACACATTCCTCGCACATCGTAGCTGATGGTGCGAAGATGTCGGTAACCCTGGTTCTCTTGCTGATCTCTATATTTCTGATTCGATCACGCAAGGAAACGACACGACCACGTCTCAGAGCCATAGGTTTTCACTGGAAACACACACTGGTGATACACTTTTGTTTTGAGACACTGTGGTAAGTTGGACGTGGAGATACCGCGCAACTTCCCGAACGCTGCCTAGCCGAGTCGGATTCGACGATTGACCTCTTCCTCGAAGTAGGCCCTACCCAACTGGATTGTTTGTCCCAGGTAGACAAAATCGTCCACTAATTCGAATGTAGAGTCTCCGAATTTGATAGGAGTGGGTGCAATGCAACATGGGCATTCAACATCACCTTGGTTTTGTCCATGTTCATTTTAAGACCCACTCTTTCGGAAGCTCTACTGAGGTCATCGAGCATTGTATTGAGGTCCTCCATGGTCTCAGCCATGACCAGTAGATCGTCGGCAAAGTGAGTGAGTGAGAGTGAGTTTTGAAACCATGCATGACTCTAGAGATATCTTCATACATGGCGTCTACCTCTTCGTCGGGGTGTGCCGAGGTCGAGGCGTAGACCTGTATGACCTTCAGCGAATATTTTGACGAAATTCTGAGTATAAGGTACGCCACCCTGGTCGACACACTCTCGATCTTCACCACGTTGTTCACAAGGGACTTGTGGACGATAAACCCGACACCACCCTGCGACTGCCAGTCACCCTCTCGGAAATAGAGCAGGTTACCGGATTTGAGGATTGTATAGTCCACCTCCTCTCTTCGGACTTCAGATAACCCTATAACACTCCATCGTGACCTGCTCAATTCTTCCTCGAGTTCGGCTATCTTCTCGTCGGTCCGGAGTGTTCACGTGTTGTATGTTGCCAGGTACAGTTGTCTGTTTTTATTGGGGTAGCCGGGTCCATTCCGGGGATTCTTCGCACCACTTGCCACGCCATCGCCTCGATCGCTACCTTAGTCGAGGGTAGACGGGCTGCCGGGCACTCGCGCCCATTTTTTGGTTGTGCTATTCATTTTGTTTGGGAGGGTTAGCCGTAATCGCCACGCTTGGCAGGTGGGTTGGTGATCGCAGTTGGTTGTTAAAGTGCACAGAGAACGCTGCTGCCCATTATCTGGTGTGTCCCTTAGTCGCCTCTTACGACACCCACAGGAAGATATGGGATGGTGAAATTCTTTACATCCGTCATTATACGGTCTCAGGATTAACCTCTCACATTGTTGGAAATGTGGATACAGGCAAAAGGTGTCTAACTGTTTTCCTGGATGTAAAAAAGGCCTTCAACACCGTATCTGTCCCCATCCTTGTGCGTAGTTTAGAAAACTACGAGTCCCTTTGGCTTCTAACAGATTATCTCCAGAATATAAAATAACCTGTGAGGATGCGAAATTAAGTCAGTGGTGAGTTAAAGGTGAGCTTCGGTATTCCGCAAGGCATTGTTCTGGGGCCTACGCTTTTCTTAATATACATAAACAGCCTTTGAGAAATGAACCTTAAAAAGGGGCGTGTTATTTCTTATGCAGACGACACAGCCATTGTCTTTACTGGAGAAACATGGGAATCTATATATCGGTATGCTGAAAAGGGACTCATATAGTTAGGTTGCAAAATGGTTAAACTATGTTTTTACTAATCCTGATCACCTCTAAAAATTAAACATATTATATTATAGCATTTACTAATTGCAACAACAGTCAACCTGCAGCCTTATTGCGTAATGAATTTGGCAAGGCAAAGTAAAGAGTATGAAAAATCGCCGATCACATGCGAGATGAAAGACGCGATGTGGATTTCCGTCTACGTGATTTTTCATACTCTTTACTTTGCCTTGCCGAATCCATTACGAAACAAGGCTGCTGGACCTAATCATAAGTTTAGAACACATAGCTGTGATAATCCTACCAGCACAAATTGCTCTTGCATTCATCAAAATAGCAAAAGTGACTAAAAAAACGTTTTTTACAAAAAAATACAACCGACTTCCAAATAAAAACACTACAAAGTGAAAAATTACTTCAATTTCGGAAGTCAAAAACGAAAAACTAAAACAGGAACACCGACTGCCAAATTGAAGTTATTTTTTACTTTGTAGTGTTTACAAAAAAATACAATAGACTTCTAAATAAAAATGTTTTTATTTAGAAGTCTATTGTATTTTTTTTGTAATAAAGATTTTTATTTTTCATTTGCTAGTGGTATATAGCAAATACCCAAATAACATGTAACTTGAACATAACCAGTGGAATGAGAGTCTACCAGGGTGAACTGTACACATCTACGTACCCGTTTAGAGCAAACTGGCGTGATGGTATGTTATGAAATGGTGGAAACAATAAACAGGGAAACAATAAACAGACTTGCGATTGCAGCAATCCCGAGAGATTTGCCGTAATTTTTTGAAGAGTTCGGTTGTATTTCTCCGAAGTTCTTCATCAGATATTTACCGAATTTAAATGGGATTACTTACCTATCATTTTTCAACCATTCTTTGAATTTTTTTTAACATGTAATATGTATGTATGCAATGTATGTATGTTTATTTGTAAGTATGTGTATAGTATTTTATATAGCTATATAATTTTTATGTACTTTTGTTTTATATCCCACCGTACCCCCTATTTTTATCTTAAGTTCTTTAGTCCAACCAAAGGTTGTCTGCTAGATATCGCTGTCAGCGCGATAAGACTGCCTTTGTATCCATAGTATTATGTTGCTGTAAAATATATGTGTAATTTCTTTTTTTGGTGTACAATCAAGTATATTCTATTCTATTCTATTCTATTCTATTCTATTCTATTATATTCTATTCTATTCTATTCTATTCTATTCTATTCTATTCTATTCTATTCTATTCTATTCTATTCTATTCTATTCTATTCTATTCTATTCTATTCTATTCTATTCTATTCTATTCTATTCTATTCTATTCTATTCTATTCTATTCTATTCTATTCTATTCTATTCTATTCTATTCTATTCTATTCTATTCTATTCTATTCTATTCTATTCTATTCTATTCTATTCTATTCTATTCTATTCTATTCTATTCTATTCTATTCTATTCTATTCTATTCTATTCTATTCTATTCTATTCTATTCTATTCTATTCTATTCTATTCTATTCTATTCTATTCTATTCTATTCTATTCTATTCTATTCTATTCTATTCTATTCTATTCTATTCTATTCTATTCTATTCTATTCTATTCTATTCTATTCTATTCTATTCTATTCTATTCTATTCTATTCTATTCTATTCTATTCTATTCTATTCTATTCTATTCTATTCTATTCTATTCTATTCTATTCTATTCTATTCTATTCTATTCTATTATATTCTATTCTATTCTATTCTATTATATTCTAATCTAATCTAATCTATTCTATTTTATTCTCTTATATTCTATTCTATACTAGTCTATTCTATTCAATCGCATGTCTGTTTATTGTTTATACCATTTCATAACATAACATCACGCCAGTACGGTCTAAAAGGGTACGCAGATCTCTCATTTCACCGGTTATGTTCAAGATTCATGTTATTCGGGTAATCTATTCTGGCGTTATAGGGACCGTACGCATAATACGCGCTTGGTCGTGGAGTTGCGGAAACCAACCCGTTTTAACCTAACCTATAGGGACCTTACTAAACAACTTGCCTATTAGGTAGGTAAAACTAAAAAGGGAAAAATAAAAATAAACATTTTTGCAAAAAAAAACTACCGACTTCCAAATGAAAAACTACAAAGTGAAAAATAAGTTAATTTTTGGTGTAAGTCCATATCGCAAAAAATGGTACCTACAAAAGACACCGACTTCCAAAAATTCAGTTATTTTTCACTTTGTAGTTTTTCATTTGGAAGTCGGTACTATTTTTTTGCAAAAATGGTTTTTTTTAAACCGTATAGATGCCGTACTGAAAAGCTTTATTCACTAAGTGGCCTTCTCACAGTCGGAAAATTATATGTACTCCATGCAGTTTTAATACATAAAACCTTTCCCTATGATTCTAGTCTAAACAAAAAAGGAGTAACCAGTTGCAGCAGAAATCTCGGTAAAAACCTCATATGCGAAAAAGCAGTTCACCAGACAATCCGCTTCCATCTACAATAAATTAAATAATATTTGAATATATATCCTAGGATTTATTGAGAATGTAAGAAATCTTTAATAGACTGGCTAATATGCAAGAGTTATGTTGACATTGAAACTCTTTTACAAAATATCATGTGAAAATGTATCGATAAGCGACACGCACACATACACCACACACACATACCCAACGTTATATATACGACAAAGACAAAGATATTTTTATTTCAACAAGGTTAGCAAGCGGCACTTTTGAATGTCACAAAAAGATTTAAATGGAATAAAAGTTGATTCTACCGACACAGTAAAATTAAGTTAAAATTTAACTCTCAGCAACATTGTCGTAAACATTAACATGTGAGCAAAACTTTCTTAAAAGCATAAAAAAAAATTGTCTGAGAGTTATAAACATTGATAAAATAAAATAATAAAATTGTAAGCAATTGAAAATGTCAAAAATAAAAAAAATATAATTAATTGTTCACCCGCCTCATGCCCGATACACGGATGCATGTAAGGACTGCCAGTGCTGCATAAATGGCCCGTCCAACCTGTTGGCAAGGACGGCAAGGAGACTGTTGCCGCTGCCCCGCACTCTACTCACTATCGAGGTCGCCTTCTTGCGCATGCTGGCATAAAAACAGTCAACGCGGACACTCGCGAACATTCCCGATGCGCTGCAGAAGCGTGGCAGCCGCAGCAGCGCCCTCAGCGCGTTCGGCGTTATTATATTGAACGCGGAGAGCGCTGTAGGATTTCTGCAAATATGACACCCACAGACTACTCGTATAATAAGGTGTGCAGTAGGCTCGAAACAAGGAGATCTTTACTTCCTTGGAGCTACGAGCAAACCTGCAGGAAATCATATTTGCTCTCACCGACAGCTCCCTCCTTTCTCGCTTGATATCAGCGTCGTTCTTCAGGTCGGACGTCGCAATATGGCCCAGATACTTAAAACTATGTACCCGCTCCAAGGGCACCCCGCACAGTCTGAGAGCTCCCTGAGTCGCCCCATTGATGCGCTCAGAGTCAGCAGCACCTTGTCATCAGCGTAGCTAATGTTGTTAAAGTAAACATCATCAACATGGCGGCAGCTGAACTCGGCAACAACCCCATCGATGTACAGATTGAAGAGCGTTGGTGAGCTCAATCCACCCTGCCTCACCCCGCACTCCAACCTATACGAGTCCGTCATAGCTCCCAACCATTTCATGTTATTGACCTGGATCCCGCACCAGTGCTGGAATAGAATAGAATAGAATAGAAATATATTTATTCGACACAGGCACAACACAACAGCAACAAACATGGAGTAAAAGACAAAAAAGAAATGCAAAGACAAATTGCGCTGAACGTGCCCATACCGAAAGGGTTACCAACTCAGCATTTGCTGGGCGTCAGACATCCAGCGCTGGTTTTCAGTTGGCACCCCGCAGCGACACACGGACGTGGGTAACAAAATAAAATAAAAAATATAATTTATACATATTTGACCTAAGTGATACAATAGGATGTGTATAAAGTGTAAATAAATAATGTACAATGAAATAATAGAATAATAAGTGTATTGTGAACTACAATGTGTGTGTGTGTGTGGGTTGCAGCGAAAAATAAAACAAAATCATAAATAATAAAAAAACTTTTTTGCAAAAAAATACTACCGACTTCCAAATGAAAAACTACAAAGTGAAAAATAACTTAACTTTTGGAAGTCGGTGTCTTTCGTAGGTACCATTTTTTTGCGATATGGACACCGACTTCCAAAAGTTAAGTTATTTTTCACTTTGTAGTTTTTCATTTGGAAGTCGGTAGTATTTTTTTGCAAAAAAGTTTTTTTATTTTTCCCTTTTTAGTTTTACCTACCTAATAGCAAGTTGTTTATTAAGGTCCCTATAACTCCAGAATAGATTAACCGAATAATATGAAACTTGAACATAACCGGTGAAATGAGAGATCTGTGTACCCCTTTAGAGCGTACTGGCGTGATGTTATGTTATGAAATGGTATAAACTACAAACAGACATGCGATTGCAGCAATCCCGAGAGTTTTGCCGTTATTTATTGAAGAGTTCTGTTGTGTATCTCCGAAGTTCTTCATCAGACCTTCACCAAATTAAAATGGTACCAATTTCGAAACAAACTCTTTCAAACAAAAAAAGAATTTTCGAAATCGGTCCACAATTGACAGAGATATCGGTGAACATACACAAAAAAAAAAAAAAAAAAAAAAAAAAACAAACATAAAGTCGAACATAGAACCTCCTCCTTTTTTTGTAAGTCGGTTAAAAATCATTCACAAATACCCTACCAACCTATCACATAGAACAAAAATAAGGCACCAGCATGGTGCTTAAAGCCTACTAGTAGTAAGTCACATTATCTCCTTCTTTAATCACCGCCAAGGCCTCCACACCAAATATTACTGCCTCAAAACCAAGTAGGTAATTTAAAAAGGAAAGGAGTCTGCCAGGAAACAAAAATGAAAATGCGAAAGTCACAGAGTTCCCGGAGACACAGATGCAACGGGCTCACCACATCCATGCAGCCCATCTATTAACTAGAATTGGGTTAAGTTGTAATGGTAAGTTTCTATACTATTGTGTTAAATGATAAACTAAATTAAACAGATTATTTTTTTATTGATAACATGATTAGATTAGTAATAATTTGATATATAATAAATATTGGTTTAAATAAACGATTTGTCAATTCTAATGTCATTAAATTCTAATTGTGAATTCAGTATGAATTTTTTAAGTTTCGTCCTAAAATTAATTATATTTTGTAGGTCCCTAATTGGTGGGGGAATGTTATTCCAACATTTGGAGGCTGCGTACCTAAAACTTCCTCGGAAGGCTGCAGTACGGTGGTGTGGGGTAGCCAGCTGTTGAGCACAACGCCTAGCCTTGCGCTGCCGGTGACTATTTATCCAGGCAAGCTTCGAGTACAGGTATGACGGACATTTATACCTGATGACGCCGAAAAGAAGACAGGCCAAGTGCAACTTCCGACGTGATTTCATTTTTAAAATATTATGCTTGTTAAGAAAAGGTGCAATGTGGCTCCTTGGTGGTACATTAAAACAAAAACGCGCGCAAGCATTTTGAACCCTTTGAATTAATCCTACAGTACGTGCCAGAAGTCGAGGTCCCACAACAGTATCAGCGTAATTTAACTTGGACAGAACAAGACTCTCTACTAGCTGTACACGCAGATCTTCGCTTAAATACGGGCGCATCTTATACAACACTTTTAGGCGGTAGAAGCAGTTTTTTACACAGTTTGCAATATGAGCTTCAAAACGTAGTTCTTGGTCCATGATTAAACCCAGATTTCTCGCCTCACAAACACGATCAATACTTTCGCCCATTACGATCACGTTAGCAAGACCACTGTTTAAAGTATTGAGTTGACTTTTTCCACCAAAAAGCATAAATTTAGTTTTAGCCGGGTTGAGTAAAAGGGAGTTTTGTTTCGACCAGTCCACGACCCTGTCCAGATCCTCGTTCAATAATTTTACTGCGGTCACGTAGTCTTCCGGTTTAAAAGAAATGTATAGCTCAAGTGCTGCTCAAGTGTTCAATATTGATAATTATAATTTAGTTTCATACAACACAAGGACTAACAAAAAAAGGGGAGGTAGTCTTATTTTAGCACATATAAATAAGGTATGTGAAAATATTGATTTTGTTAAAAAATTGTATAGATCAGACAGTTTTGAAATATGTGGGGTTAAAGATCTTGAAACTGGGTTATCTCTATGTTGTTGCTACAGAAGTCCTTATGACAAAAATTTTGAAAGTTTTATATCTAGTTTAGAAAAATTGTTGGAACATTTTATTAACAAGAAGTGCATTATATGTGGTGATTTTAATATTGACGTACTTGTTGAGAGTAAAAAATCTGCTGAATTTCTAAGTATATTGACTTGTTATAATTTTCGGTACCTTATAAATACTCCTACTTTCATTCGGAATAACGCAAATTCGTGTCTTGACAACGTAATTACAAATATTGCTGATGAGGATATAGATCAATGTTTTGTTGATCACAATGGATTAGCTGATGGCCACGGTGGACTATTCTGCAATGTATCTCTTGACAAAATCAACAAGAAACTCGTAAACTGTGAGCAAACTATAGTGATTAAAAAAAGAATTTTTAATGAAAAAAATAGTATTGCCTTCAAGAACCGTATTAATGATATAAATTGGAGTAATATGGGGATAAATAGTTTTATAAACTGCCTTGGAAAAGTATTCCAATATTGTTACCGAAAGAAATCAATTAGAATAAAGCCATTTAAAAATACAACAGTAAGGTGGATTACTAAAGGGATTAAAGTTGCAAGTAAGATGAAGAGAGTACTATGCTCTGGTACGCTAAATAATGCCAGTATAAAAAAATACAAAAACAGCTATGTTCGAATTTATAGAAGGGTTATTCAGCAAGCTAAAAAAGATGCCACATTAAATCACCTAAATAGTGCCAAAAATATAACAAAAGAGGCGTGGAAACTTGTAAACCAAATTACTAATAAGACAAAAAATAGGCAAAAAAGAAATTTAATCCTAAAAGTAAATAATAAAGTGTTAACTGATCCCCAGCAGGTTGCAAATCAGTTCATCGACACTTTTGTTTTCAAGTCGTCACTACATAGCAATGAAAAGGAAAGGGCAATGCATTTTCTGTTGCAAACTACTAAAAGAGTAGAAAATAATTTAACTTTCGATCCGACCACACCATCGGAAATCGTAAAGATGGTAAGGAAGATGGCCAATAAAAAATCTTGCGGTTTTGATGACTTACCAATTTCTATTTTGAAGGAAAATATAAACACATTGGCTTTGCCTCTATCCGATTTTTTTAATAAATGCTTCGAGGAGTCTCTCTTTCCAGACCAGTTAAAATTAGCGAAGGTAGTTCCAATATTCAAAAAAGGCGCTAAGACAGATCCAAAAAATTACCGACCCATATCTCTTTTGCCAACATTATCAAAATTATTTGAAAAACTGATTAAAACTAGACTGCTGTTACATTTGAATTTGAATAAAATCATTAATCTAACACAATTCGGATATCAGAAAGGCGTCGGTTGCTTAGATGCAATAAATACTCTTATAGATGACGTAATCAATAAATTAAATAACAAAATTAAAGTGGCTGGGCTTTTCATTGACCTTAGTTCTGCTTTTGACACGATTGACTACGAATTGTTGCTAACCAAACTTGAATATTACGGTATCAGAGGCAAGTCCTTACAGCTTTTTAGATCATATCTACAGAACAGGCGAATGTATGTAGAAATAAAAAGCATCGATGATTCAAATCATGAAGTTTTACATACGTCTAAAATTACAACCATAAAGCGTGGTGTACCACAAGGCTCAATTTTAGGACCAATATTATTTATAATTTTTACTAATGACTTGCTAAATTTTATGGACTACATTAAGCCTGATGTTAGACTAGTTGTCTTTTGCAGATGACACTAATATAATAGTTGGGGCAAATGACTCAAACGAACTGACCAAAACTGTAAATGAAAGCCTAAAAATTATCTGTGATTGGTTTACAGCCAACAACCTTATACTAAATACAAATAAGACAAACATTATTTTATTTAAGACTACAACTCGTAATAATGACATTATAGATGTCCAAATCAAAGATGACCAGATTTTATTAGTTGACAAAGTCAAATTTTTAGGGATGAACATAGACGTGCATTTAAACTGGAAACATGAGCTATCTGCTATTGACTCCTCAATCTCATCAGCATGCTATGCACTTAGGAGCCTTAGAGATCTTTTGGATATGAAGCAACTAAAGGCTGTATATCACGCCCTAGTTGAATCAAGGTTACGATACAGCATCATGTTTTGGGGTAACAGTTATAGTTACAACTGTCAGAAGGCATTTATTTTGCAGAAACGTGCCATTAGGACTATAGTAAGGATCTCACAAAGAGACTCATGCAGAGACCACTTCAAAGAACTAAACATATTGACTGTACCAAGCTTATACATATTAGTAGTCCTTAATCATTTTGCTAAGTATATTCATCAGTATGAATCACAAGAGGAACGTAGAATTAGAGAAAGCACAAGACGGAAGGAATTCAAGCACAAAATGTCACCAAATTTTAATATAGCAAAACATTGCTACAGGTACCAAGCGGTAGAATTATTTAATAGGTTACCGACTGAGTTAAAGTCATTAATTTATAGTTTTCACTCATTTAAAACTAAGTTAAAAGCCTTCTTGTTGGCAAAATGTTTATACTCGGTGTCAGAATTTATAGCAGGTAATGGAAGATATTAATTTTAATTTTTTATGACATGCATTGTATTAACTTGACATTATAATTATTACTTGACATAATTATATTGGATTAATTTAAATTGATTTTTTATTACTTGTTTTAGTTTTAACTTGACATTTTAATTTATTACTTGTGACATGGTATTGGATTAATTTAAATTGTATTATTATTATTTCTTTTTTGACATGCATTCAATTAACTTGACATTATAATTATTACTAGTGACATTATACTGGATGAAGTTGAAATCCCAAGGGTTTTCAAAAAAAAAATGTATTAACTTGACATTGGAATTTTTGCTTGTGACATTTTTGGAATAATTTGTTTTATTTTTATGTTACCTGTAATTTTATATATTAACTGATATTATAATTATTATTTGTGATATAAAATATTGGATACATTTTGAATTGAATTTTATTGAGACTATTGTTTTAACTTTGCAAAGTAATTCATGTTTGATAGGTATTTTTTTTAAATTAATGTTGTTCAATATTTGTTTTTGGAATTTTAATTATGTAATGTTCGACACAATGTAAATTGTTTGAGAATAAATAAATGAAAAATATAATTGAATGTCATCAGCATAAATATGAAATTTAGAATTTTTTAGAACATTTACAATATCTGCACTGTACAAAATAAACAAAGGAGGGCCCAGTATAGATCCTTGTGGAACACCCTTTACCACTGGAGTCATACCAGATAAAATACTAGAACCATTGGCATCTCGAATTTCAACCAGCTGTTTACGGTTACCCAAATAACTGCTGAACCATGCAACCGTAGGTGCGTCAAAACCATAATACGTCATTTTAGAGAGCAAAAGAGACAAATTAATAGCATCAAATGCTCGGGAAAAGTCTAGTAGAACCAACAGGGTACAATATCCCTCATCCTGAGCCGATAATATGTTATCCGTAACATCTAATAGAGCCGTTGCAGTGCTACGACCCTTCCTAAACCCCGATTGTGCCTCCGGTAGGATGTTATTTGTCTCAAGATATGCAGTTAGTTGGGTATTTACTACCTTTTCAAGCACTTTTGACAAGAAGGGTAGAATACTTATAGGCCTAAGGTCCTTTATAGTGCTAGGGTTTGCGATTTTGGGAATAGGACGCACAACAGCAATTTTCCACAGATCAGGAAAGGTCGACGTTGAAATAGAGTTGTTAATAATATAAGTCAGCATATCCAAGGTTTGAGGGAGAGTCAGGATAAACATGTCAAGCGTAATGTGGTCAAAACCCTCTGCATTCGATTTAAATTTTGATAAAATTTTGATGATGTCAGATTGATCTACAGGATCAATAGAAAAAACACCCTCACTAAATCTATGAGACTCATAGTAAGCCAGACATGATACTGGTGCTAAAATATCACCTGGAACATTCAGAAAATGCGAATTAATCATATCTGGGTCATTGAAGTGAGAGGGTAAGTCAGACACACTTTTAAAGGGTAGTAAGGTTGACTTTAAATTTGTCCATAAAACCTTAGGATGATGTATCTTATTATTAATGTTGTGTTTAAAGTAAGCTACCTTTTCATAGTATAAGGACCTGTTAACTAGAGCTTTTAGCTCCTTGTAATATAAAGTTTTACTCTCTGAAACTGATTGTCTACATCGTACGTGTGCCTGATTGCGCAAGCACATCATTAACTTGATGTTATCCGTTATCCATGGATAGGACCGTTCTTTAATAATCATAGTCTTACGGGGAGCATATTTATCAAAAAGCGTGACGATATTATAGTTGAGATGAGCGACCATAGAGTTTACGTCACTAGAAAAAGCTGTCGCATTCCAGTCCACTGAGGCCATATCCTCCTTGAACCTGTCCAACGGTATATTTTTTAGATTTCTACGAGTTACAACTATTGGTAAAATTTTTTCCTTTTTAAAATAAAAAACTGTTGTAATAAAAGCATGCGCGCTAAGTGCACTAATCCAGTCCACCTCGATGTCGCGCACCTTCGCATCTGTACACACTAGGTCCAGAAGAGTCTCGCTAGTGGAAGTAAAATGAGTAGCAGATGGCACTAATTGATTCAGGTCGAGACTTTGCAGAAATGTATTTAATTTGCTCGTTTTGGGGTCTGTTTGATTTAAACAATTTATATTAAAGTCTCCCAAGAGAATGATATGTCTGCAAGACGTTATGGAATTTATTGAGCAAGTTAGAGCGTCCAAAAATAAATCAACATCCATCCATGGCGGTCTGTACGCAGTGCCGATAGCAATTTTTACACCATTTGTGCTCAGAACTAGCCACATCTGTTCCACTGCCTCATGAAGAGGGTCGACTGGGTGCACATGTGCACGCACCCTTGTGCCGCGCTTGATGTAAAACCCAACGCCGCCGCCGCGGCCGCCGAGCACGCTCACCGGCCGCGGAACGTGCTGCAGTCGGTAGCCGGGCACGACAGGCGCGCGGCCCTCCTCACCCCTCCTGAGCCAAGTCTCATTTATTGCCATCACACTAACATCATGCGACCCTAATGCAGCGATAAACTCATCATGGTGAGTGCCCAGTGAGCCAGGGTTGAGAAAACCAACTTTAAAGTACCTTGCACTCATTACAGAGCATCAGAATCACTAAACATCACAATGCAATATTTAAAACATTCGCGTGCAAGGAGTTGGTAGAAAGATAACGGGTTTTCATAATAATAATAACGATTTAATTCTAATGCATTGCAATAAATAGTACAAAGTAATTCCAAAAAGGGCACACTCGTGTATAAAATGTCATTAAATACAATTAACATTGTGTCAATTTGCGGTGTAACTGTAGGTAGGTAAGAAATAGTAAATAAAGGAGTAATTTGCGATAAGTAAACAATATAACATAATATGTGGGGGTATAATAAAATCTTTGTACGATGACGAATAGCCTGAGATAAACAAATAACATAACAATATAATATGTGGGGGTATAATGAAAACTTTTTACGATATAGAATAGCTCGTGATAAATAAATTACATAACATAATACGTGTGGGTATAATGTAAACTTTTTACGATGGGAGAAGGGTACCAAGAAACCCGTGCCACCGCGGTAGATGCCAACCAAAACAATATACCCATTTAGCTGGGCAAGCCAAGGCAATAGAAACACAGTAGAAACAGTCAAGAAAAAGACAAAGTAGACAACAATAGACATGGGTGAATAACAAACATGTATTTTTACAAGTACTTTGAAAATATACATTAATGCGATCAAACTGCACCATTGCCAAAAATTCGGACCAAATCAGAGTCAGAACGAATACGTTGTGGAGGTACACCATCTTCTTTCTTTACAAAGATGCGGCCGTCTTTGGTCCACACATACTTGAAATTATGCCGCTGCCCAGACTCGCGCGTGTTGTAAAACTACTTGGCGTTATTCGGCGTCAGCCGCTCGTTCAAATAGAACCTTGTCGAGGGCCCGCGCAGCTCGAGGTCCGCCGTGGTGAGGCCGCGCCGCACGCGCGCCGCTCGCAACAGCTGGTCGCGGGCAGCGCGGCGTGACAGCCGCACAGCGAGCGCGCGCGGTCGCGGTGCCTCCGCCGTGTCTGCATTGCCGGACGCGGTAAAGTTACGCCGCACCATGCCAACACGCTCCGCGTTCACAATTTCACGCTCGTCGATGGTAACTCCCAGCTTAGATGACACCAACTTTATG
This sequence comes from Orthosia gothica, assembly GCA_949775005.1. NCBI lineage: Eukaryota > Metazoa > Arthropoda > Insecta > Lepidoptera > Noctuidae > Orthosia > Orthosia gothica. Next base: position 14,760,760 of record OX459058.1, read on the forward strand.
AGGTGTATTGGGCTTTCATCTCTTGCTTCCGGTATTCCCGTTATGATGACGTCATTGAGCAGAAGATCCTGGTCGCGGTCGTTCAGCTGCAACCTCAGCTCAGTAATTCTCTCCTCGAATTGTTCGAAAGACGATGGTGGTTCTATCTCCTCAAAACGTTTTTCGAGGTGGAAAACCTTGCCCTCAACCACATCCATACGTTCCTTACATGACCCAACCTCTGCTTTTAAACATGCCATTTCGTCCCGGAACTGTCGCAGCTCCACTCTCATGGCACTTAGTTCCTAGCGAAAGCATCGAATCTCATAGGCCAAGTTTAGCTCCTGAGACTCTCTTGTATTAGGAGAAAGAGGTTTAATAGGTTGATTGATTGCCAGCTCACAAGTCATTTGCTCAACCACCGTACTCTGATTTACCGCTGCAGGCTGAGTTTTGGGTGAGGGCTGAACTGTATTTGGCTGGCGATTCACCGCGACACCTTCAGATGAACCCATGACTGCCGTAGACGAGGTGACCTTCCTCGGAATCTTTACCTTACAATCCGGGCACAACCAATCAGGTGAAATCTTAGTCGACGTTACGCCAATACAGCTTGGATGATACGACCCTGGACACTTAGTGCAGCGTATACACTCAGTCCTGGCGATAAATTGACCGCAACTACCACACTTAGCCATAATCGTGGGCCGTGTTATTGTTTACGTTCGTAAATAGTTACTTTGACTGACGTAACGACAGTAGGTACAGACTAGTACCCCTCGAGAGTCACAGATGGCGTCTACACCAAGTATTGTCAGACAAACTGTTAACTTTTAAAAACCTGTATTTTCCAGTAAGCCTGGCCTTCGACAACAGCTATTATTGTCACCACTAAACACACTGCACCCTTACTATAAATATTGCACTATAAATATTGTTTTAAACTTTAGTTTTTATTTTTGTAAAGTATCGGGTAGGTTGTTTGCACTGGAATTACTTTGATTTAGTTTTATAGTTATTTGTTTGTGTTTAATTGTTCATTTTCACTGCACCACAATATATGTGTTTAAAAGTATCTTGGACTATTCCTCTATCAATATAGAACTAAGAAAAAACCACTGTATATATTTTAAAATGCGTACGTATATCAAGCTAGTCAGATGTTACCGACGTCCGTGACTGTCTGTCCTGGAAGATTTTTACAATTTCATGCGCAGCTTGCCTATCGAATAACTTTTTCCACAGCACCTTATACGAAACCAGGTCAAACGCCCTGGACAAATCAAGAAAGCAGGCGTAAACAGGCGTGTTCCGATCATTATATTATCATGTTTTAGACTCAGTATAGCACTATCTGTGGTGGGCATGAACCCAAACTGGTTATAGTGCAAAGTGATTGTTTTATTTAACTGAGTATTAAGAATGCTGTCAAATACCTTCGCGATAACTGACGCTAATGAGATCGGTCTGCAGTTGTTTCTATATGATATGTCACCTGACAATTGGTACTACGACTGTCCTCATCAGCTCATCCGGCAAGTACGAATGGCGAAGGCAGAACGTGAACAGCATGGCCAAAACACGTGGCAGGTGGTGTGGGACATCCCACCCATACGCACTAAACGTTTTGGGGGCACTTTTATTATGCGTACAGCTAAGGAGTGGACGTCCCTGCCGGAGTCTGTTTCCCGATAGCTACAATCTAGGGGTCTTTAAGTCAAGAGTGAATGGGTCTTTTCTAGGCAAGCGTGCTTCACCGTCGACCACATCATCGCTTTTCATCAGGTGAGATAGTGGTCAAGCGCAAGCCTATCTATAGTAAAAAAAAAAAGGTGGGGACCTGCATGCTGTAGGTGCTCGATGCTGAGCCCGTCAGGGCCTGAAGACTTACCCCTGGTCATGCCACTTTTGGTCTTAGCTAAATCTGTAGCTGAGAGCTTAACTCTTGGTACCAGGATAGTACGCTGCGACTCAGCATCGAGCACCTCAGAGGGTGGAATACTGCTTGGCTCGATACAAAAGTAATTATACACACACGTATACAAGTTTTTTTTTTTTTGTTGCGCGCTCCTACATTATTTTGTTTCTAGTTTTTGTAGAGCGAGGTCTCCTAGCACAGGTATATTATACTTATAAGGAGGCCTCTGTGTAAGATTACATATGCTAGAAGTTTGTAAAGTTAATTGAAATATATTTATTATTACGTACCGATGACGCATTGCTGATGATGGAACGGCCTAGGAGGAATTAGTTCATGCAATTCCATCGCACACTCCCCGAAATGTATTCGATTAAAAACCAAACTATTGCAACTCGCTCTCTTGTATTGCTATTGTATTTGTTGCTATGGCAATTCGGCGCCCATATTCAGGGCTCTGGAGCCTAGGCTCGATCAGTATCTCATTGCCGATGAGCCTCTGGCCCGTTTTACGATCGACTCCAGCTGCTACTTGGCAGATCCGTCCCAGAGATGAGAGAAGTACTCCATGCATGATCGAACTTGTCCGTGATACAAGTTGAGCAACTGTGCTGGCGTGAAGTACCGTCTCACCTTTGCAAGGAACCCCAACTTTTTGGCAGCCAGCTGAGCTTTTGCCTCAATGAATGGACCGAGGGTCGATGTCAACGCAACGCCAAGAAGTTCAAGATGGTCCGTTATCGCACCTCGGAAAGAAGGAGCCGGGTGCAATTGGATCCTTTTAGCGGCAAAATGACACGCCTAGTTCTTAGCAGCATTGAACCTGACCAGATTTGCATTGCCCCATTCGAAGACTTCCTTCAAGGACAGATTCAAGTGCCCAACCATGGCCATCCGGAGAGACCGCAGGCTTATTACGTATGAAACAGCAATTAACAATATTTGCGCAGAGATTGTACAATCATCGCGCGAATATCGCTTTACGTCAAATAATTGGAAGGCTTATTTTTGCGAAATAATTGATCTTCAATCGCGAATCCGCATTATATATGAGCTATAGCCACACCATAATAGTTTTACGACAGCACAGCTAACAATAAAAGTCTGTTAACTGAAATGTGCATTTATCGCAAGGTGATCGCGATAATTTCGTATTACGTATGGTTTTTGACAGCAGAGCGACAGCGATCGGCGAGCAAATGTGGCTGTCAAATTGCGATTACTTTTTACCTTGTTGTTGGTCGATTGCCAATCGCTTGCTGATGGCTGAGTAGGTAAAGAAGTTTTTTGAGTTTTTGGCGGCTTTTTAGGGTTCCGTAGCCAAATGGCAAAAAACGGAACCCTTATAGATTCGTCATGTCTGTCTGTCTGTCTGTCTGTCTGTCTGTCTGTCTGTCTGTCTGTCTGTCTGTCTGTCTGTCCGTCCGTATGTCACAGCCACTTTATTCCGAAACTATAAGAACTATGCTGTTGAAACTTGGTAAGTAGATGTATTCTGTGAACCGCATTAAGATTTTCACACAAAAATAAAATTAAAACAATAAATTTTGGGGGTTTCCCATACTTGAAACTAAAACTAAAAATATTTTTTTTCATCAAACCCATACGTGTGGGGTATCTATGGATAGGTCTTTAAAAATGATATAGAGGTTTCTAATATCATTTTTTTCTAAACTGAATAGTTTGCGCGAGAGACTCTGCCAAAGTGGTAAAATGTGTGTCCCCCCCCCTGTAACTTCTAAAATAAGAGAATGATAAAACTAAAAAAAATATATGATGTACATTACTATGTAAACTACCAGCGAAAATTGGTTTGAACGAGATCTAGTAAGTAGTTTTTTTTTAATACGTCATAAATCGTAAACCGCAATTTACCAAGAACGGAACCCTTCGTGCGCGAGTCCGACTCGCACTTGGCCGGTTTTTCGTATGTTATTTTGTGGCTACTTTAATTATCCGCAAATTAGAATAAAATTATAAGAATAAATATTGAAATAACAAATTCCTAGCGAATATTGTAAATGTAAATGACAAATTGGTGTTGTTCTGAGTCTCTAATGTCTACGCAACTAGCCTATTTGTTGAATCATTGAAACAGAAGTAATCACGGTAAAGTGGAGGATTTTTTTATATACAGTATAAAAAAATCCTGTGTTGGCTACCTCAGCGAAGCTTATATATTACTACTAAATACTTACAAACACATGAGAATGTGATAAGTCCGCAGTAAGTATTTTCTATTATATTTTTTTTTATATGGCAAACACCGATGTCGACTATTCTGCCAATGTCTAAATTAAATTTGAAAAATCTTTTTTACGTTTTATAGCTCAAATACGAGATAATGTAGTCTACTAAGTGATGTTCTAATGCGTTATCGATTCGATTTCTTAAAACAATCGACAATTCGAAGAAATTTTAATTGATTTTACACATTGACTTAAATGTAAATAAAATGCAAATATCAAATTTTGACTGCCATATTTACTTTACACAAATACTTTACATCTGCGAATATTAATTTATCGGAATATTGGAGCTAAATAGTAATCAAATTGACTATTGTAAAAAAAACAGCCTCCACGAAGTGTTGCTCTTTCATATGCTGGTTAATTCATCAAACGATACATTTTATAAATCATCGGACAGATGAAATAGCTTCTGTTAAAAGTGACTGTCAAAAAAAAAAGACTTGAATTAAAGGCCTCAGTAGCCAGGTCACTAAATTGATCGCGCAATAATTGTACAATTATTGCTACTTGCTGTTCCTTACGTAATAAGCCCGCGGATCCATAAGGCCCAGTAGAGCACGCGTCGGTCACACTGTGCCATATCTGCCGCCTCACTAAGGTGTTCCGTGAGCCATCGGTAGACACAGGCGTACATAATTTTATCCAGGCCTGCAAGATTTAAGAATTATAATTATTGTTTTATAAATTATATATTTCGTATTATTTATTTATTTAGTAACTTTGTACAAACCATTTTTTTATAATATTCATATTTATTTTATTTACTTAGGTATTAATATTTTTATTTATTACGTAATTAATATTTATTGGACACTTCATAGTTATTTAAAAATTTATTTTTGTACTACAGGTCGGCAGGTAGTGAGTATTTGTAGATACAAATAGATTAAAGTTACTTATAATTATCATTTAGGTATTCGCTTATGCTACTGCATTTGCTTACAAGGAATGGCTTCAATTTATTGATAAAGATGTTATATTTATTTGAATTCTTTATTATTTCGATTAACTTATTATAAATTTTTATGCACAAAGGTACTATTGGAGTGCATGTTTAGTCGCGATGTTTTAAGGTTCAGTCTATTTTTATGTCTTGAATTAATTAACCGACTTACCAAAAAGGAGGAGGTTCTATGTTCGACTTCATGTTTGTTTTTTTCTTTTTGTGTATGTTCACCGATATCTCCGTCAATTGAGAACCGATTTCGAAAATTCTTTTTTTGTTTGAGAGAGTTTGTTTCGAAATTGGTCCCATTTTAATTTGGTGAAGGTCTGATGAAGAACTTCGGAGATATACAACAGAACTCTTCAATAAATAACGGCAAAACTCTCGGGATTGCTGCAATCGCATGTCTGTTTATTGTTTATACCATTTCATAACATAACATCACGTCAGTACGCTCTAAAGGGGTACGCAGATCTCTCATTTCACCGGTTATGTTCAAGTTTCATGTTATTCGGGTAATCTATTCTGGAGTTATAGGGACCTTAGTAAAAAACTTGCTATTAGGTAGCTAAAACTAAAAAGGAAAAATAAAAAAACTTTTTTGCAAAAAAATACTACTGACTTCCAAATGAAAAACTACAAAGTGAAAAATAATTTAACTTTTGGAAGTCGGTGTCCATATCGCATAAAAATGGCACCTACGAAAGACACCGACTTCCAAAGGTTAAATTATTTTTCTTTTTCTTGTTTTTCATTTGGAAGTCGGTAGTATTTTTTTGCAAAAAGTTTTTTATTTTATTTTGTATGTCCTCTCTTTTTGTAAAAAAAATCTGGGTACATACGCACAAAATTACAAACTTCAAATATATAGAGACAGGGTAAGGATAAAATCTTAAGAGGGAACTCAAATAGTGGGCCTATCTCCATAAAAAAACATTCTGCTGTTTTCTTAGTGGACAATACCTTTAGAGCAATGAATTTTTTCCATTAATCTGGGGGCACGTATTAATTATTAATACGTGCCCCTAACATTTCCTTTTTTCAAAAACATATTCACTAAAAGAAATATAACAATCCAAAAACCCGAAAAAATGCCTGTTATTACCGCCATGTTTAGACGACTTTCAGACAAAATTGACAAGTTTTTAACAAAAAAAAAATGATGGGGGCGGCATTGTCTCTCTGGAGCAATGGCGCCGAAACCAAAGGCCAGAAAATGAAGCTGTCGTCACATTGCACGGTCTACCAGGCCGAACTGCTGGCCATATGTAAAGCCACACGGGATACAAAAGCACAAAGAAGGGTCTTTTGGCATTTTCAGTGACTCACGATCGTCACTGGAAACGGTCGCAAACCACCGCTCTTCTCATCCCCTCGCAGTCGAAACCAGGGGGAACCTGCGAAAGTGCAGCATCCAAAACAAGCATGTGGCTTTGTTTTGGATCAAGGCGCACGCGGGGCTGGAGGGAAATGAGAGAGCCGACCACTTGGCTAAAGAAGCGGCATTATACCTTAAAAAGAGGCCGGATTACGACCAGTGTCCGGTTTCATTTTCATTCGTCAGGTGACAAATCCGAAATGATTCGCTTGCCGAATGGAATCGGAGGCACAAGACGGGTGACACAGCCGCGACGACAAAACTCTTCTTCCCAGATGCAGTTGACGCATACAAAACCGACGGGGGTAATTACCCAAATAATGACAGGACATGGTGGGTTTTCCGAATACTTGAACAGATTCAAGTGTAAGGAAAGCCCATCATGTATATGTGACCCTGACATTGACGAAACAGTAACCCACCTGTTGACTGACTGCCCGATCTATGGCCTTGATAGGTACACACTCGAACAAAAATTAGGGATTGATATCAGAGCAGAGAATTTTAACAAACTTATTACAGACAATAAATATAGCACAGACTTTATCGAATACTGTGTCAAAACAGCACAAAGAGCGATAGATAGAAATAAAAATTAACAGCAAATAATATCTATAGATAAAATAGAAGTAGATATCGTTAAGAACATCCTGTGTAATTAGTAAAATAAATCTGTATAAAATATAAATTAATTAAGAAACTTATCAAGTAAATAGATATTAAATGTAATAGAGAATAAGAATTATGTAATGTGTAAATTCAACATAGAATAAATGAGTCCCTAATGTCTCGGATCATGTCCGGGGAAGAGTTGTGTAAGACAGGAGGAGGTTTTAGTCAGTTGGAGCCTGACACTATCCAGACTGGCTCACTTTTCGAGGCAGTTTGGGTGTAAGTCCGACCGGCAGCCTAATTGCGTAAGTAAATTTGGCAACGGAAACAATCTGGTTCTTTCCCAAAAACTTTTGGTGATTTCCCCTCCTGCCAAAAAAAAAAAAAACTACCCTAACCTACACTACCCTACCCTACACTACACTACCCTACCCTAAGTTTTTTTTTTCATATTTTTTTTCTTCACATAAACCATCTGCTAAATAGTCCGAAAGAAGCATTTTTTTTTTTGATAGGTGAGCCCGTTCTTGAGTTATAAAATAACAACGAAAAGTGGCATTGATTTTTATATATATAGATTTTATTTATTAAATAGTGTGATTGTGCCTATTTATTACTTTTTAGTGCTGAAGGCTCTTGTCGAATGATTGTCCTAAGCATGCATGTGAACTGGAAAGTGCAGTTGCGATTGCACTATCACAAGTTGTTAGGAAAATTAAGCCAGGGTCCAGAATAATGCTAGGTACAGACCAACCGAATGAACTATTAAATGTTGTTGAAAAGAAATCGCTGACTTTTAGTATTATAGATAGGCTCGCGCTTGATGGTAAGCGACGATGTGGTCGAGGCTGTAGCACACTTATCTAGAAATAACTTCACTTAAAGACCCCAAGGTTGTAGCTATCGGGCAACACAGACTCCGGCAGGGAATGCCAATTCTTAGCTGTACGCATAATTAAAGTAAGTAGGTATTTCCAAAATGTTTAGTGCATATGGGTGGGATGTCCACTTTGTACCGATGCCGATGGCGCATCGCCGTACGTCTTGTAGTCCGATGATGAAACGGGCTAGACGGAATTAGATCATGCAATTCCATCGAAAATGCAAATCCCCGAAATGCAACCGATAAAAAACCTACAAGCTGGCAACTCTGCGACGATGATCAAGGCTCTGGAGCTTTGACTCGATCAGTGCCTCATTGCCAGTGGCTATTTTTAGCGAAGAAAAGACACGCCTGTGTTTTATCGGCATTGAACTTGCCTAGATTGGCATCTCCCCATTCGGAGACTGCCTCCAAGTACAAGCTCAAGCGCTCCACCATGGTCTCACTCCAGATGTGAATGGCATACTCTAGAACAGGGATGGCGAACCTTTATTAGAAAACGTGCCATTTAAATTATATATTTTTTTTGTATGACAATGAAGTGCCACCAAAGAATTTTGACTTTGTCATAATTGACAAAAAATAAAACTCTAAAGGCTATGAATTAATCTATTCTTTATTTGCACCCAGAAATTCATACAGCAATCCTAATATTTATTGACAGTTTTATGTTGTATTTAAATAAAAGTAGGAGTTGGTATCATATCTGCTGTTGCAAATTACCTAGATTCTAAATAACCTAATTTTAGCGTGCCCAAAATATTTTTTCGTGTGCCACCACATGCACGCGTGCCATAGGTTCGCCAACCCTGCTCTAGAAGATCCCCAGTAGACCGATTTCGGTGGAAGTCGTATTGTCGGTCACTAAGGATGTCGTTAGCTACTAGGTATGCCAGGAGTTTACAATTAAGAACACGTACAGAGAGGGTCTTGGCCGGGTCGGCTCAAATGCCCTACTCGGGCACGGGCTGTACGTTGGCGTGCTTTCAAGCATTCGGCACTTTTCCAATCTCATACGAAAGGCTAAACAGGTGTGTCATGATCGGCGATAATTCAGGCGCACAGGGTCTAAGAAAAATTGCTGGTATACGCCTTATTCGCGTTGAGTTTGCGTTAGGTTCGTCGTTAGTTGTTACCTTTATTTTTTTTCGTCAAGTCTTCTCAGCACCCTACCAGGATTCAAATGCGAAGATACCACAAAAAAAAGTTATAATAAACACATTACCCTCCTTCGGCAGTCGGGTAAAAAAGGACACCAAGTTTGCTTTCTCCTCAGCGTAGTGGGCCAGCAACCCAGCGGTTTTCAGCAATGGCGGTAGTGAGGGACGGCAGAAGTTCGATTCAACCGATTAGCCAGGGACCAAAATGGTTTACCATCTGCTGGGTAGGAAGCAAGTTTGATCCCTATTCGGCTAACGGTCTGGATCGGTTGTCAGCAGAAGGTCCAAGCAATTGGCTGTTTGCGAATCAACATCCGGTACCCTCGTTGCCCCCTGGACCAGCTTAGTGAAATTTAATGCTAGCGCAAGCTTTCGCGCCTCTCGACCATCATGGTCAGTGTTCCGGTACGGTAGGAGCCTCTCCTATTTTTGGGCTGTAAAATCCCCCAGTAACACCAGTTGGGAAGAAGTATACCGTTGCTGAGCCTCATCAGCCTCCTCACTTCGGTATTATGTAAGCTCGGTTGTCTCCTGATCTCCGCTGTGCGACCGGTAGACACAAGCATAGAATATCTTATCCAGACCTGTGTCCACCAGGACCAAGAGCGCTGAGTATCGAATCTTCAAGGTTTAGGGGATGCCGATAATAGATTTCGTCACGGACGTACATGCATACACCCGCTCGTGGCTTGAACTTGTGCTCTAGGGTAAACCCTGGGAAAGAAAGGTACGCCACGTCTGACGGATATCCGATCAGCGTCTCCGAAGGAAAGAAAGCGCTGGTATGTCAATCTCTAGGTGATGGTAGATTGCATCAAGGTTTGAGATTAAACCTCTGATGTTACAGAGGTGCATCTTATATGATAGTGAGTGCTGCCGCTGTACATACTTTTTTCTTCTGTTCCTTGCCATGGTTGAGAGTGAAGGTAAGAAAGGAGAAGGAAGTTAGGTGAGGTTCCACGCTGGCAACCCACAGACACACGCCGACTGGACCCCATCATTGGGGGACTGGTCGGGCGACTGCGGGGGCGCCCGAGCTCGCCTGTAAACTTCCATCGGGCACTGTCTTCTGGTTGCCACGGCTAGGCCGCTTGGCGGTATGTCTTTGTCCGGTATGTGGTCACAAGCCCTCTGTCGAAACCTACCACCAGTATGTCACCTGATTAGCGCCATCCGGGGACCACGTGTAGGGATTCAAAACGCTTCGGATTCGGCCCTCAAAATGATATTATGGCTCTGATGTACTGAATCGTTCGCTCACCTTACGTCCTGTCTGCTGATTTGAATTCTTTCGGTTGGTCTTATATCCAGTATCATGCAAACAAAATTTTGATTTCTATAACGCAGATACTTTAAAATGTTTATGAATTTTGGAGAAGTAAGGTTTGTGGATATTTAAATTAAAACAAAGAATTTTAAATTAAAACAAGAAAGTAATCAAAAACACGCCTGCCTTGCCAAAAAGTGAATTAATAAATTGAACAAAAATACTAAAAACAAGCTAAATGATTTTAGTGTTGAAATGGCACAAACCAATCTTTTCAGCAAAGTCGGGGGACCTGTAAAAAACTGTTCCAAGGAACCGTCCCCCGACTGCAATGCGTGCTTTTAATTATTTTTAATGATTTGTTTTTTATTTCATACGTAATTTGTGATAAAACCACATTTTTTTTATAAGTTTCTATGGGGTATTGAATAGTACCTACTGTTATATTTATTTGATTTCTTTTATTAGTAAAGTTATTAGTGAACGAATGCTATTGAATACTACTGTTATATATTTTTATTTATGTACTAAGCAAGCTCTAGACTCTAAGCAAGCTCAAGCTCTAGCTAGACGATGATAATGGTGGTAAATTTTTTATGAAAAATAATTTCCGTTTTTTACATGAACCATGGCTGGGAGAGCCATTATATTATTATTTTTAATTTTCAACTAAGCTACGCTACTAAAGATACCACATAAATTAATATTAATAAAGCCGCTTAGAAGTTATGGTGGAATAAAGAATCTAACATACATGAGCCTTGAAAACATAACACGGCTCTTTTGGGCAGTCGTGTAAAAATGTGCATTTATTCTGTCGTAATTTCAATCCTTTCACTTGTAGGTAAATTTAACTTACAGGCATTAAAAAAACACTACTTTTGGTTCGACATTTCTCCAAAATTCATCGTCTCTTTATTTTTTTTCGTAAAGTGTAAAGCGACTCTGTACTCGGGGCGAGGGCGCGGGCACCGAAATCTGTCGGCCGCCGCGGCGTGCAATTACACTACTCGTTCTCACATTGATAGTTCGCTTGGTCAGGCGCAGCGCAACGGCGATAGTTTCATCAAACACCAATTTTTCAAATTCCTGGGGACTAGAGTCTCCTCTTAAGGCGGTACCCCGAGCAAAACGCCGTGCAAGCCGTTTTTGTGCTGTTTTTAGATAAATTTCTACATAATATTGATTCTAAAATGGTAGATTTAGTTTTTTTTTAAATGTTGTATATATTTCACTAATCTACTTCCAAAAAAACATAAAAATGAGAAATAATTATTGATATTATGCATCTCCTCATAAAGTGTTCATTGATTATTTTTTGTACTAACACTAATGGATAGACAATTTAATATCGAACATTTTTGTAGTAAAGTTTTTTTCAAAACACCAAAATTCGATTTTATAAAGATTTTATTTTAAAATCTGGGCGTATTCACTACTGTAATTCATGCGCCACCAGTGCCGCTAGACCAATAGGAATGCTCATATCTCATGCCGATTTTTTTGGTCAGGGTACCGTCTTAAGTTCCTGAAAGTGGGGTTTACAGTTATCGGTTACTTCAATATTTACTAAGATTCTTATTAGTTTTTAGGGTTCCGTACCCAAAGGGTAAAAACGGGACCCTATTACTGAGACTCCGCGGTCCGTCTGTCTGTCTGTCTGTCACCAGGCTGTATCTCATGAACCGTGATGGCTAGACAGTTGCCGCTATAACAACAAATACTAAAAACAGAATAAAATAAATATTTATGTGGGGCTCCCTTATAACAAACGTGATTTTTTTGCCGTTTTTCGCGATACTGGTACGGAACCCTTCGTGCGCGAGTCCGACTCGCACTTGGCCGGTTTTTATTATAAAACGCGTGCGCGGATCCAGGAACGAACCATACGATTCAACTTGGCTCTAAAACGACTTTTTTCCATTCCTGTAAAAGCCATCAGAAGCGATCACAGAGGACTTTTGGAAGCGATACATATTTATGGCAGAATGGTTAATTTTAATGGTTTTCCTGTTTTATTTGCCTACCGTTTGAGCAGCCCCCGTCACAGTTCATCTCTGATTTGAGTGGATAATTTATTCGCCCAAATAAAATACAGGATATTTTTAAATTGTTTTATTATTACTCTATTCGCAACTATAGGTCAATAATATTATATTTACAAAACTATTATTAAAGTGCTTTATTTATTGCAAGGACTAAGTCCTGGCACAGTTATATACTATTGTGATCCTGGATAACATTTAAAGTTTTAAGTAGATATTTGAATTTCCAGGAAACAAATACAATGTAGCTATTGAAATAAGTATTACTAGGTAATAAGTTCTCGCCGACTTATCTTCTCGTAAACATTTAAATTCGACCTAGTAGGTTGAATTCAATTACAAACAATTCTGTTTTATTTAAAAAGCTTATTAGTCTTCTAAAATCGGTAGGAAGTTAGTTGATAAAATATATAATTATATGTAGGTACTTATGTATTTTATTTTAAACTGGTTGCACACGAATGACAATTGATTTGTGATAAGTGATAACAGATTGCGATAGTAGGTATTTTCCTATGTACTTATAAAATTACGAACAAAAATAATTAAATTAAATACTAGATAGTTACGTAGTTATACAAATCTACTTATGTAATTTTGGCAGTGATATCATATTCTTTCCGTTTTCTCTTCCTTCTTTTAATTATTTTATATAAACATCACAATATTTTAGTCCTAGAAAATAACGTTTCGAGTGAATCTCAAAGATATATTCTATTTAATTTTGCCGGCGTCTTCCTCGCACTCCGCGGCGGTAATATGGTCGGTTAGGGTTGTACTGCTGGCGAGGGCGATACTGGTGCGGCCGACGTATAGCTGCGTTTGGTACGGAGTTCAAGTCGCCTATCGGCACCGTAGGCAAGCGCACCGAGCTCTTGTGCGGCACCGGCCATTCTCTTATGCAAACAGCACACCTGTACAACAGAAAGCTTGTAAGTATAAACAATAAACCACATTTATTTGTTCAAGGCTTAAACCTAATTACAATGATTGTACCTTAAATTAGAATCATTAAGTTAGTGGCAAGATACAAAATATGTGCAACTGGGCTAAACTAGGAGGATTCCTGTGCTATAAGCACAAAACATCCCTGCGTGCCTATCTGGTTAGGGTCACTACATCGGGTGAGGTAGCTTACAAACAACAAATCCAATCACCGAGCACCGCTAACTGCTTGTGAAACATTAGGTTGGTACCTACATAGGTTTGTGCTAATAATGGTCTTCAGGTCGCCTTCTCGCAGCTTTTATTGTGACCGCTGGTGACAATAGCGGCAAAGCGTCAACGAGGGACTGGTCGTTCTACGTGGACATGTGGTGAAGCATTGCATTGATCAGTGAGGAATAGACAAATGTGGCTGTCTGGCATGAACCCCGTTGTACCATTTCTCTTTATTATTTTAGTTTAGGTTAAAGTGAGAAATGAGTATATAAGAGGAAGTTTGAAAGTGGCACCAGTGACAGACAAGTTGAAAGGAAACCGTTTGTCCTGGTATGGTCATGTGATGACGAGGGATGAAACGCATGTTTCTAAAAGAGTTATGAATATAAATGTGGATGGATTCGACCGTCCCGTCCCTCTCAAGGATGGAGAGGGAGGGGACGACCAAAGAAAAGATGGTTGGACTGAGTGAGGAGTGATATGAAAGAAATGTGAGTCAGTGATAGCGTGGCGGGAAGCCGGACGGTATGGAAGAAGAAAATGTGTTGCACCGACCACAAGTAACAAGAGACAAGGACAGGCAGATGATGGTTATTTTAGTTTAAGTAATCCTCCCCACCAAATTTCAGTCGCTGGAATTAGAAAGGATATACCTAACTTATATTTTACGAGTGTGAGTGCAAACAGAGGCATATCGCCCCTTATTCCCTTTTTCGCTCAGCTTCGAAGGAAAATCAATCACAGGACCAACGGCTTTATCTGCTTGCCGAGGCTCGGGATTGTCACAAATGCCACCAACTTTCAAACTACGGGCTATTACTCAGAAATCCCTAATACTAAACCTCACTAAGACTTCGCCCAACCTGTTAATGAACTTAGAACACCGCGCTTGCGAGCACGAGTTAACGGTACAACCTGTGCTTATTCAATCTATACATAATACAATTTGCTTGCTTACCTGCTAATTTTAGAGACTTTGTCGGCCTTTAAGGTTTGTTGTTCTGGTTTCTCGAACATGTGATATTCATCTATTACTGAGAGCCAGTAAGAAATGGCCGTTGCAAAGAAGTTACAGCGACCGAGCCCATTGCATTCGATGAAGGGTCGTGAGCGGAACTGTTGCATACATGACCCGGGAGATATAAGGCTTTGTCCTGTTGCATGGCGCGCTCCAGCCGTGTGCTGTAAACGATAACACAAGTTAAGAAATACCGTTTTTTACACTTGATAATTTCAATATTTTTACCGGTTTTCAGGCTATCGTTCCAGTCCAGGACGGACTGGAACGATAGCCTGAAAACCGGAACATTTTCTCTCAATATTCGAAGTGCTTCCTTTAAAACCCTTTGCATATGTTTTTAGCTTAGCAAGGCTAATTCCCTTTTTCACTAGCGCTAGGTGACACAAGAATTTTTGCTTCAATATTTTTGCTATGTAGGCATTCATTTAGGTATTGAATCGTGTAAGTGAAAATGGCCTAATCTGTTTATACATACATATTTGTTACAGTGCTACCAGTTATATATGTTTATCACAGAAATAAATCTAATACACTTTTATTAGGCTTTAGGATTGGGTCAGACACTACTACTACTATTGCGTAAGTAACAAATAGGTGCATTAACTAAATAGCTGATTCATATCAAAGGAAGTAAAATAATAGAGTAATCTTTCTTACCATTAGGAAACTGTAACCTTGCCACAACTCCCTCCAGCCATGGGGACATTCAGGTACTGAGACGCTTTGGCTATGAACGGCGATAGTTCGCGTGGGTGCTTCGCATACCTGGCATCTGAAATTTTGTTGCGGATAATATTAAATTAAATAATGAGTACTTACAGTAAATACAATTGTACCTAACCGTTTGTCAGATCAAAGTCAAATAAGTTTCTCTGTGAAATCAACATTCACAGATAATAATAATTTAAAGTAGCCGTTTCTGTGCGCAATATTTCGATTTCGATTTTATTTTGTACTGGAATTAGTCCAGTATTTTAGCAAACGAATACAAAGCGGCCGACCCGCAATAATGGAGTGACGTTTATAAACAACTAGCTTATGCCAGCGGCATCACCCGCGTGTATTATATAAATTCACCTTCCTCTCGAATCACTCTATCTATTAAAAAAAAACGCATCAAAATCCGTTGCGTAGTTTTAAAGATCTAAGCATACATAGGAACAGACATACAGCGGGAAGCGACTTTGTTTTATACTATGTAAGGATTTATCACAAATTCACAATTATCAACTAATGCAGCAGCTGGAACCTTACCTTGATATATAATTCCCAACATCCTTAGCTTGTATGGGCGTCATAGACATAGGCATAGGTTCGTTAGTTGATAACCAGAAACTATAATCTTCACGCTGAGCAAAGTTGCAGATTTCGTTGAAGTTACAGAACATGTAAGGCATAGTCGAAAATTTTTTCAAGCAGCTCCCAGAAGCACCTGAAGGAAATAACAATTGCTTTATTGTACAATTCGTCCCATCTTTCACTGTTCACACTATTACTTTGTCTTATTCGTTATCTTACCTAAATCTTGTCCATGTGCTTTTCCGTCTGCTATAATATGAATAAGAGAATATCCCGTCCAAAGAGGTGAGGTTCCTGACGGGCACTGTGGAATCATTATATCTTGTGAGTGAACAGCAAAATAGAAACCTCTAGATTTGGGTACGGGTTGCACAGCTGGTGGACCAGCATCTCCCACAGCTCCACGATATCCTTCGTAACCCTGTAATCCTTTTAAGCCCTTCAAACCTTCTCGTCCCATTAGTCCCGGAATTCCAATCTCGCCGGGCAAACCATCATCTCCTTTTTCTCCTTTCCTTCCTGGTACACCATTGATTCCAATTTCGCTTGGCCTACCGTCTCTTCCAGGCTGGCCATCATATCCACGTGGACCCATGTCACCAGTTGGTCCAGGTATAATTTCAGAAGCAGCTAATAAATCTCCTACATCACCTTTTATACCTCTAAGGCCAGGTGGTCCATACAGCCCTTCTTCACCTTCGTCACCTCTCAACCCTTGTAATCCTTGTGCACCCACTTGTCCTATCCGCCCAGGTGCACCAGAATCACCTCCATCTCCTTTTTGTCCTCTAGCACCAGTGAATCCTTGATAACCTTGGTCTCCCCGTGCACCTTTAGGGCTGTATGAGTCTCCTATTTCTCCGGTATCCCCCCTATAACCTTTTATGCCAGTGTTTCCAACTAGTCCTGGATTGCCTGGTCGTCCAGATATACCCCGTGGTCCTGGTGCTCCATCCATACCGATCATACCTTTTGGCCCTTCGAATATAAGACCCGGGGGACCACGTAACCCATCAGGACCATTAAAACCATATTCGCCAGGTTTACCCTTTTGACCCATAGCACCGGGCCATCCAGGAAGACCATCAATGCCGGGTTTTCCCTGTTCTCCCCGTGGGGCATTTTCTCCGTTTATACCCGTGAGACCGGGTGGTCCTTGATCACCCGGTAAACCACGGTAACCAATTAAACCAACATCACCTACTTCGCCTTGAAAACCTTCATCTCCCTGTTCACCCTTGACACCTACAAGTCCATAGAATCCTTGATCACCGATATCTCCTTTGGCACCAGGAAAACCTTCCATGCCCATGTCACCCATATCACCATCGGTAGGGGGAACGTATGCAGTAATTCCCATTTCACCTTGCTCTCCTTTAATTCCAGGATTGCCTGGGCGTCCAACTGGACCCATGAAACCAACATCACCAGGGACCCCAGGGGAACCTATGCGTCCAGGTGTACCATCGAAGCCCTGGTCGCCTTTTAGTCCAGGTAACCCAACAGCTCCTTGTATCCCATGTTGACCTTTGCTTCCAACTCCTCCCGTTCTTCCTGGGCGACCCGGTACTCCAGGGAAACCACTGTCCCCACCATCACCATGTTCTCCAACAAGACCGAATTCACCAATTTCACCTTTCCTTCCCATATATCCAAATGCCCCTGGGTACCCAGTATTTCCTTTGTCGCCTTTTGATCCTGGTGCGCCTGCAATATTTAGACCTGGTGATCCTGAGTCACCTATCGCACCTTTAAATCCTTTTAAACCGGGTCTCCCATTAATACCATCAAAACCAGGTTCACCTCCATCACCTTTCAAACCTCTTGCGGCATCGTCACCTCTAATACCCTTAAGACCAGGAAAACCCCAATCTCCTCTCGCTCCCTTAAAACCATGACTGCCGTCATTACCAGCGAAACCAGGAAGACCTACGTCGCCACGAATGCCTTTAAGACCAAAACGTCCTACTGGTCCAATTTTACCAGGTACTCCGTCAAATCCTAAGGAGCCGATGTCTCCCCGATCTCCCGAAGCGCCAGGGTTACCGACAATTCCCTGTCTGCCTGGAAATCCGTGTTGACCCATTGCGCCATCTTCGCCTTGCATGCCACGAATTCCACTGAATCCAATGTTTCCCTTCATGCCTTTGGGACCGTTATCGCCTATTATTCCATGAGAGCCTTGTAAACCAGGTTCTCCAATTAAACCTAAGCGTCCAGGCAATCCAGGCTGACCAGCTAATCCAGGGGCACCTCGAATTTCTATGCCTGGAATGCCTTTTCTTCCCTGTTGACAAAAATAACCTTTATTATTGGTGGCGTGTCGTTGTTTTTCAAGTGCAGTGAAAAATTGCGAATTTATCTCAGGAATTGATCTTAACTATGTCAGCAAGTAGGAATGACATAGGGCAGCCATGAAAGTTTTGTGAAAATAATGAAAATGTAATAAAAATGTTGTCGTATTTCAACTAGCAACAACTATTAAATGACATGAATATTAGCAATGAAAGTTATTAATTACTATATGCATAATTTTACCTGATACCCTTGTGGTCCAACGGGACCAATATCTCCTGTTGGACCCTGCTGTCCTTTATTTCCCATAGATCCAGTTCTTCCTGACATGCCTGGATAACCGGTTTCACCATCTTCTCCTCGTTCACCGGCGAGACCATCGAAACCTTTTTCACCGGCGATTATAGCTAAGCCTGCGTCGCCTCGAGATCCTTTCTTTCCCGTGTTTCCCACTTCACCCACAGGCCCCCGCTGCCCTTGGCTGCCAGGTATTCCGTAAGGCCCTATACTGCCTTTTCTTCCAACAAAACCTTTATAACCTTTCAAACCTTGTATAGACCTGCCAGGTTGGCCTTGATCACCATGTAAACCTGGGGTACCGTCGAATCCCGTATCACCTCTTTCTCCTTTAATTCCTACCATACCTGCGAAAGTGTTATATTTTGTAATTTAAATTCGTGTACTATAGTTACTTGCTATAAGTCATTTATAAATTCTGGGGTCAACTATCTATCTATTCTAGAAAGGTGTAAATCAATGCTATTTCCAATAAAGAACTGAGACTAAGGACGCTTTTGTGTCGAAACTTAAGATCAAACTAAAATCCGACAGGAAAAGGCATATTCAGTAGTAATATGCAATTTTATTTGTGAAAGTTTAATTTATGCAGTATTTTTTTTTACTTTTGGTTACATTAAAAAAGGCTCATATCGGTCCAGCCTTTTTGTAACGATGCTCTTTATTCATAAATAGTTGTATACCTTTACGTCCGCCAACTCCAGGGTAACCTTTGGGGCCTTTGGCATTAATTCCGTGAGCAAGCGATTCTCCAGTTTCACCAGGAAGGCCGGGCTCTCCAGTCTCACCAAGTTCTCCCCTGTAATTTGTCTAGTGTTATATCATTATGGTTAAATAAAACATAATATGCATATGTGATCATTTTTAAAATCCAAAATTTTTCTATGTTTTATTGATGTCTATTGTTATTAAAGAACGGTTAATTTACAAAATTTCAAGAAAAATCATTGCTTACAAATAGTAAAATGTTTACGAATTGTTTTACTACCTATTATTTTTTTGTTCACCAATTAATAAAAAAAACATTATTGGATAATAGAGAACAAAATAAAAAGTAGCAGAAAAATTGGTAAACTTTTCAGTATTTCATACGAGTGTAACAAGCACGACAAATGAGGAATTTAATATAGTTAATACGAATTCATTCAGTGTATAATTATCATAATTCCGAGGTACTGAACAATCATGAAAGTTCGTGAATCGTTTCTTTTTTGCAATTAATATTATTGTTCAAATTACTTGAGTCCAGGTTCTCCTGTTTCTCCAACAAGGAACTGAATGGGTATAGAAGCTTTCCTGCCTGGCCATCCCGACTGTCCGTCGTGTCCTCTCGTTCCGTTTCGTCCCGGCCGCCCAGGGTATCCATCGTCACCCATTTGCCCCTTAATTCCCTTAAAACCAGAGTCCCCAGTGAATCCTGGCCAGCCTGCATCACCCGTAAGGCCTGGGTAACCTATGAAACCTGAGATAAAACAAAATAAAAATCTTTTAAATCATCTCTAATCATACCATTTTCAAATAAATAATAAGAAAACCTGCTTCTCTAAGATTCGCGAAATAGAATTACATGACTGATCTTTTTTATAGTGGATATAAGTAATTTAATAGTAACACCCCGAGAGAGAGAGCAAATATACCCATAGCTAATTACTGTTATAAAGAAATGGATATATTTAGGTAAGTTAGTACCTGATTGGGATAACTGCAGACATGGTCAAATAATCAAATACGTGAAGATGATTAAGAAAGTACCAGCCAACATAGTACCTTGTTCAATAGATACATATATAGCATCGATATTCACTTAAGTAATCGTGTATGGCATACCTATATTTTAATGCATTATCATACCTCTATCGCCTGGTTCTCCTGTTTCTGCTTTGATCATATCCTGTGGTGGTAAAAGTACTCTTCCTTTATCCCCCTTTGGCCCTTGTTGTCCTGCTCCACCTGCTGTGCCCTTGTTGCCTTTTGGCCCTTTTAGTCCTAGCATTCCATCTATTCCAGGAAAACCTTTAATTCCTTTACGTCCCGACGGACCTTCAGGTCCTGGGTAGCCCTTGCGACCAGAATAGCCGTCATCTCCTCTCTGTCCTTTCGGTCCATCTGAGCCTAAGAAAAAAATATAATTTTGATAACATAGTAACTTTTAAGTAATGTATTAATTCGTTAATCCGAAGTAATGCTTATTGTTCGCGACGATACGTCACCTTTAGATAGGTTGTCATAATGTAAAATATAAATAGTATTGACAGACACACGTCTGCTCACCCCAGAGCGCCATCGCATACTAAGCGATGTCGGTAGGTGAAAAAACCTTTTATAGTAAAGCTCGTAACTAATTTTTGCTCATGTTTTTGAGACACTAAAATTATATTTTATGTGTCTATCAGTAGGTAATAGAATTATATAGTCTAATAACAATAAATTAGAAGCTTTAATATGCATACTGATTGTGTTATTACGGAAAGAAACAAGTATTTAACTCCGTAAAAAACAACCGTCCTCAACGAGCGTTTAGTTCACAATGACCTGTAAGAGGGCGGCACCTTATATTTATACTAAAACCAGTTTTTGTAGAATTTTGATAACTTTAAACTCATGTTTTGGGGGCTTTTACATAGTTTATAGTGTGAATATAGCGCTTATGTGTTAGAATTATACATAAGGTACCTTAGTTATATGATAAATGTATAGGTTTAAGGAAATAAAAATATTTTGTTTACTTATTTTAGACCCCCCGTTTTGAGCAGGGTATCAGGTGGTGCTATAGGTATTCTATTCACCAACCAATCAGATTGCTTCCTTACACATAATTGTTTTGTTAGGAAACACCACCTAGGTGTTCTAGATAGGATGGCTGGATACCATGACTGAGAAATTATACATAATAGCAGTACATGGCCAGTCATAGTGCATTTTCACTCTAAAAAGGGAAATATACATACATTTTACTCAAGTAAGTGTTTGGAAAATTCGATACAAGCCATTTAGCGCTTCTAGGTGACCTAGAATTTTGTCTAGGCCCTATAAATAGATAGCACCTGTGTAATTCTAGTACATAGACATCACTTGCTTGAAGTGATGTGTCTGTGTATGCCGGCATGGACGTTTCTATGCGTCTGCCGACGGGTCACTACGTCCAGGGACACTTGGTGCCTGGTCAGTTATAGATATGCTGTCTGAAGCATTACCTTCGTGGACCCACAGGCGGGCGTCTAGACTCAGTCATGACACAAAACTAGTATATAGGTGTATATAACGCACACAGACACATTAAAGCTGTGAGACGACGTAAAATTTAGTATTCGGCCGCTTCCCGGCACCTTAAGCTGCGGAAAGGCTGGTGGTACACCCATCAGGGTACCGCCGTCAGACAGCCTAGTTTTCCAGCTACCCAACCACACTTCCGGAAGGAGCTTAGCTCTGGTGGTTGAGGAGTTAAGCGACCTGATATGGTGCGAGGTTACATGGATTTGCTATGTAAACAAACTTGTAACAAACGATAACTCATCGGGGGTTGGACATGTAGCTACCGGACTTCTACCTTGGGATAGCCCATCACGAGGGCTACCCGGGTGTGAATGTAACTTGAAAATCCACCCAGCAGTCTGAGTAGGAATCGAGTTTATGTGCCAAGATCAGGGGCATAAGCTAACTTCTCGCACCATTTCGCGGCTGTACGCCTGAATGTTTTGAATATAACTGTAACACTTATGTGTGTCAACGGCCCAGTAGGAGGGCTCCAAGTCCCTCGCTGGTACCCTAGAGCTAACATGTCTAGTTTTAGGAGAAACTCGATTGTAAAGCTTCAAACTGGCGGGAATTCCCTTTCTTCGACATTCTCCTTACGAGAACTCCCTGATGGTAGGGGCTAGGGACCTGGATCAAAGACCGGAGGGAAGGTCTCCTCGAGACCTATCCAAAAGTACAAGTTTCACCAGAATCGGTCCAGTGGAAGGGTAGTTCCTGTCAGTTTCAAGCTACGAGTCTTAGCGTATATTTTTTGAAAAATAAAAGTTTTTGCGGTCGGAATGTTGTGGTCCTCGTCGCAGTCGAGTTCGCCTCTTTAATAGTGCGCAGGCGCGTGAACATTTCGTAGCCATTATTTCACTTAAAGTATTTCCACGCATCATTGCGCATCGAGGACCATGAAGGAACATCGCTTCTGGCCATGAACAAATAGTTTTATTTAACCTGGACATCACGTTTTTCACCTCAACCTACTTGGCAGCCTTCAAGTGTCTCCAAGGTCCATAGTTACCAGATGACAACTGAACAATAGGTGCAAGGGGCGTCAACGCGTTCAAGCAGGAGCCTTACAACCTCCTGATTGCCTGTCGGTCTTGGACGATCACGTCCGTCCCGTACATTTGCTGGTCCTGTCGAGCCGAATTTTCTGGGAAACATACCAGACCTGCGGATGCTGTGAAGATATAGGCCAACGAAGAGCCTTGTTCCCGAGAACAAAGAAAACTGATGTCCCGGACGCTGTGAAAATATAGGCCAAGGAAGAGCCTTGTTCCCGAGAACAAAGAAAACTGATGTCCCATTCCTGTGAAAAAAGAAACCTGATGCCCTGGGGACACGAACGCTGCCTTGAGAACAAACAAGCCTGATGTAAAGTGACCTTATATATTGAGGTTACATTCCTGTTTCTTGGGTAATGTCAAAACGTATCGTTCCTGTGAAAACTAGTACCTGAGAACAAAGAAAACTGACGCTCACGCCTGTGAACATTCGTGAGAACAAAGAAAACTGATGCTCAAATATCTCAAGGTACCCTCAATATAAATCTGGTAAGATTACACACCACACAAATGTGCCAACTGGGGTACTAAGCGTTGCGTTCGTGAGAAAAGTTCCAGGGAAATAAGAATACTGACGTTCCATCTCGTAAACCTTACAAGTGCCAGGGTTAAGATCATGTTTCTTTAACAGTCAAAAACATAGCGTACACTCTGGGACGATAGAAACCCTTTCCTGGGTGAGATAACCCAGTTACTGGTCAGCAACCGTATTACTGGGTGATTAGCGTCGTCAAAAGGCGCAACGTACTATCGTCTCATAGTAGAAACTTCCAGAGCGACTACAGTCGTGAAGAGTGCACGAGTGGATTAGGCCCACGCGTGGACTACCTGGAAGACAACCATTTTGCTGGGACACAGCAGCCATTCCTGAGCTATTCCTGTGGTTCTACCGGCTTCCTGAGAAGCTAACCGTTCCCGTGTGATTACCGTCGCGAAAAGACGGTTTTTTGAGCTGTTTCTGTTGTGTAACCTGCTTACTGAGAATTCACAGTAATCGAAGATTACACAGAAACTGTATCCTGAAGGAATATAGCATAGCCTGAAGAGTTATCGCTAGGAAACTCATAATCGGAGTTTTCAAACAGCGTGTTGGGAGCTCGTTTAGGAGATAGAACGAACATACGACGTTCATAGAATTCCTGAAGGGTTACGGCTGAAGGATTATCGCTGAAGCGTTATCCAAGAAGAGGCTTACACACAGAAGCATATTGAATAGTCGTGTGGGCGACTTGTTCTATAAAATAGAACGAAAAAAATAGTTGCTGAAATTTCCTGAAGCGTTATAGCTGAAGGCTTATTTTCGACTTAGAATTTGTTTAAAAACAAATAGTCGTTATCGAGATAGAAGCTCTCGATCGAAGTCTGGAGTTTCAAACCTGGATATCTGGAGTCTGAAGTGACTACTAACGTCAAGAGTTGGACCAACAGTTCAGTGATTGGTACCAGACCGGCTGCTCAACCTTGGAGGCTGCTAGACAAGTTGACACTTAGACAACAGTAAGTACAGTGAAAACATATGCTCATGTGCTTACCCATTTTGTGTTGAAAGTCTTATAGTGAACTTGTTTACGTATCAACATTGAAGTTTGAAGCTGATTTGGAACTTATAGTTTTGAAGACTGACTAGCGACTTATAGTTTGAAGAATAACCTGGAGTTAAGAGGGTCGGATATAACCCGGAGTTTAAACTAACCCGGAGTTTGGAGATACTTTTCGAAGTTTGAAAAAGGAAGCGAACCCTCTTCAAGCCGACGACTGAAATCGGACTTAACCCAGAGTTACCACTTAGCAGTTTTTAAGAAAAAATTAAGTTTGGACATAGCCGTTTTGAAGCTCGAAAATAGATGTCAACCAGTTCGTGTTGAAGTCTAGAGTTGGACTCAGCCGATTCAAACTGACATATTGAAGAAGTCTAGAATTGGACTCAGCCGTTTCGAGCCAACGTTTTGAAGACAAGTTGAAGATTGGACTTGTACTTGGCGTATTCAAACTGAAACTTTGAACCAATCAGGATGCCGACTACCAGATCCCAGGACAAGAGGCCTGAATCATGGACAGTCCCCATTGAGCGTCCAGGTGCGGGCGTACAACATCAGCTGCCCCCACGCTCACCGTCCACTACTGAAGGGACAGAAAAGTCCATACCAGTCAGAAGCCCACCAACGTCACAGATAGGTGACAACACGCCCACACATGAGGAGGAGGAACCACAGGAACCAAGCACACGCAGGAAGGCATCGAAATCAGAAGATTCTTCAGAAAAAACACTGAAGCCTTCTGGTAGAAAACAAAGGATCCGGGATAAGACCTTTGTTCAAGGAGAAGTAATGGCTACCCGGGGTGACGCCCGTATCGAACATACTGGACCGCCGTCAACTAGCAAGTCGACCCGGTCACGTAAGAAAATTTCAAGAGCTCGTGAAGACTTATTGAAAATAAAGTTGGAACTCGCTAAGTTAGCACTTCAAAAAGCAGAAGAAGAAGCTTCTGAGGATGAATATATGGATGACAGAAATTCTAATGAAGAGTATGTCCGTTCGTGGCTCGAAGAGGCGCCAGAGCCCACACCGTTGAGGGAGAATGACGTCGCCAAAGGGGACAATGACGATTGGACCCCGGCTGCGGCCGTCGACGCTATAGCGGACTCCCGGAAACATATCGACCATATAGAACATCCACAAGTGAAGTCTAACATCGAACCACCTAGGACAGAGCCGTCCAACGTGGAGCCGCCAAGGCAAATAGAAGCGAAAGAGTCACTCCGTCCTTTTCTAACGGAGCTGACATCCGCTATAGCGTCGCTAGCCGACAGAAAAATCGAACCATGGACGCCTAACCGATCGGCGTCGCAGGTTATCATGACTCTGCCGAATTTCGGTGGAGCTCATACAGAATGGCTATCTTTTCGAGCCATTTACGAGGCAACTCATGCCTACTTCAGCGACATAGAAAACACGGCAAGACTCAGAAGGAGCTTGCGTGGTCGCGCACTGGAGACAGTGAGCTCAGAGCTCATCGGGAACGCAAAGCCGGATGAGATCATGAGAGAATTGGAACTACAGTTTGGACGTCCTGACTCAATAGCTCAGGCCGAAACAGACCGACTTAGAGGGCTACCAAAATGCAGCGAGTCGCCCAAGGACATCTGCACCTTTGCAAGTCGAGTCAGAAGCGGAGTTGTCACTCTGCGAGCTCTCAAGAAGGGGCACTATCTGCTCAATGCCGAGCTGGTGCGCCAGCTAACTGAGAAGCTACCCAATTCTCTGCGTGTACAATGGTACAGAACGTACACGGAAAAGTACCAGTCGCTGCCGGATCTGTCACTCTTCAGCGACTTCATAACCGAGCAAGCTCACTTCTGCAGTGCATTCGCCCCGCCTGAGAACATCAAGGAAACGGATTCTCTAGCGGGAAAACGCGTCATACAACGGACGCATACAGCTACCGACAAGCCGGTAAACAAATGTCGAATTTGCGACAAAAGTGGTCACTACGCGTCTGACTGCCAAAGGTTCAGAGACGCAGCAAGTGACAAAAGATGGGAGCTAGCCAAGAATTACAACTTGTGCTATCGCTGCCTAAGACAACGTCGTGCTGGACACACTTGCAACAAGAAGCAGTGTAGTCATAAGGGGTGTACAGCCACGCACCATCGACTTCTTCATAGGGGTAAGAAGCCTCAAACAGACAGGACAAGGAAGCCTGCTGTTCCAGAAGAGAAGAAGGAGTCTCAGGAGACGGTGGCCAGTTCGCGAACTGAATCGAGTCAAGCTTTCCTGAAGATGATACCGGTCCGGGTAATAGGACCGGCGGGAGAGGCAGACACATACGCACTCCTTGACGACGGATCCACCGTTTCGCTGATCGACGAAGCAATCGCTCAGCGAGTGGGAGCAGTGGGCCCAATCGACCCTCTGAAGATCGGTGCTATTGGAAACACCATGATCGACACTCCCTTATCGAGACGTATAACCGTCACTCTCACAAGTCGTATGAGAGATAGGGTGCCCTTCAAGGCGCGCACCATTTCGAAGCTCAACCTGTCACCACAGGCAGTCAGTCAAGAAGACGTAGCCCGCTGTAGGCACCTTCGAGACTTGACGTCGCAGCTTACGTATCCTGCTGGAGTGCCAAAGATACTCGTCGGCCAAGACAACTGGCATTTGTTGTTGGCCACTGAAGTCCGCAGAGGACCTAGAAGCCAACCCATCGCGTCGAAAACCATGATGGGCTGGACATTGCACGGCGCGCACACCAGAACACTGGGCCAGCAGGTGCACTATGTCAACGGGTGTCAGTCCGTTGACGCAAGGCAAGATGCGGAACTGAACGAGCAGCTCCGTGAATTCTTCGCTATCGAGTCGTTGGCTATCAATCCACGACAACCAGCTTCTGACCCCCAGAAGAGGGCAGAAGATATACTGAACCGTCACACAAGACAGTTAGGAAATGGGCACATAGAAACCGCTATGTTATGGCGGGACGAGAAAATAGAGATGCCCGATAGTTACGAGACAGCACTCAAAAGGCTAGTCTCCATAGAGAAGAAGCTGGATAAAAACCCCGCTCTTCGTGTGAAATACACACATCAGATGGACTCCCTGATGGAAAAGGGATATGCTGAGAAGGCTCCCAAGTCAAGCACGCCAGGAAAAACCTGGTACCTGCCTCATTTCGATGTCTTCAACCCCATGAAGCCAGAGAAAATTCGAATAGTACATGATGCCGCCGCAAAATCGAGAGGAAAGTCACTCAACGACTTCCTGCTAACTGGACCAGACTTGCTGCAGTCGCTGCCCGGCGTCATGATGAGATTTCGTAGACACTGCGTGGCCATCTCCGGAGACATAGCCGAGATGTTCATGCAAGTAAAAGTACGAAGTGAAGACCGAGACTCACTTCGCTACCTATGGAGAGGCAACAGAAGAGATGGAGCCCCAGAAGAATATCGTATGACGTCCATCATTTTCGGCGCGGCAAGCTCGCCGTGCACCGCTATCTTTGCGAAAAATTGGAACGCAAGAAAGCACATCGAACAGCATCCAGTAGCAGTGAAAGCTATAGTAGAGAGCCATTATATGGACGATTATCTGGACAGCTATAAAACAGTCGAAGAAGCGACAGAAGTCGCGACAATGGTGAAGAAAATACACCAACAGGCGAAGTTTGACCTAACAAAATGGGTATCAAACAGTAAGCGCCTGATAGAAAATATCGATCCGTCACAAACCTGCACTGAGGTTGTGAACATCGGAGATACAGTAGGCGCAGAGAAAATACTCGGCCTGATTTGGAGACCTAGTGAAGATACGCTAGGTTTCAACCTAACGCTTGCGAGACTGCCGCCAGGAATTTTAGAAAAGGAGGCCCCTACAAAAAGAGAGGCTCTCAAAATTGTTATGTCGTTATACGACCCCCTAGGACTAGCCTCGCCTGTTACGATTCGAGCTAAACAAATATTGCAAGAAGCTTGGAGGCGAGGCGTCGATTGGGACCAGCTATTAGACGCTGACCTGGCATCTCAGTGGAGAAGTTGGATCGAAAACCTGCGGCAGCTCAAGGGCATCAGCATACCAAGATGTTATCCTGGTTATAGTGATGCCACAGAAATACAAATACATGTATTTACCGACGCAAGCGAGTTGGCATATGCAGCAGCTGTGTATTGGCGAGCCACCACAGCAGTAGGCACACAGAAGGTGAGCCTAGTCATGGCCAAGGCGAGAGTAGCTCCATTAAAGCTACAATCGATACCGCGCCTCGAGCTGCAGGCAGCGGTGATGGGAACCCGTCTGGCTGCAGCTGTGAAACGTGAACACGACAACAATCCATCGTCGGTCACGTATTGGACAGACAGCAAAACAGTCTTGTCGTGGATAAGAAAAGGAGCACGAACCTATAAAGCCTTCGTAGCTCATCGCATAGCTGCCATAGAAGAAGGTAGCAAAGTGGAGGATTGGCGATGGATATCCACGAAGTTGAACATCGCCGATATAGCGACTCGTGACGTGCCGCCGAGGTTTGACTCACAACACGAGTGGTTCTGTGGCCCAAGTTTTTTGTATGAAGACCCTTCTTCATGGCCATCAGAAAAACCTCCAATCACAGAAGAGACAGGAGAGGAAAGAACGCTCACTGTCACAGAAAAAGAAAAATCTGTTTTGGAGAAAATAACAGACAGACATACATACACTTCGAAGCTCATAGAAGCTATACCTAATCCCGTCAACTTTTCAAGATGGGAGCGGCTATTACGTGCGACTGCTACCGTCCTACGTTTTATACATCTCTGTAAACAAAGGACAGAGAAAACGTTCTACAAAAGAACCCGGAAAAACGCTGAGGAGGACACGGACTGGCGAAAGAAAAAGAAGACAGCGACTGCAGCAACCAAGCCGTCATACATAGCGCCAGAAGTCCGAAAGCAGTACATAGATGCGAGCTTTCTTCAAAAAGCCGAGAAAATACTCGTACAAGTTGCACAGCAGCAATCGTTCGCTCAAGAAATAGCTAGATTGCATGCACATGAAATAGTGGACAAAAATAGTCCGCTACACGCGCTGCAAATAGAAGTAGTAGATGGCCTACTACGTATTAGAAGCCGTATAGCCGCCACTGACGAGGTCACAGAAGATGTAAGGCGACCGCCAATATTACATGGCGACCATCATATAACCCAGCTCTATATAGACTGGACACACCGCAGCTTACTACATAGTGGGACTGAACTCACAATAAATGAGGTACGGCAGCATTATTGGGTCGTAAGGATGCGTCCCACCACCAAGAAAGTACTGGCACAATGTCTTCAGTGCCGTATTCGTAAGGCACAAGCACCTGTGCCAGCGACCGGCGACCACCCACGAACGCGCCTGGCTCATCACCAAAGGCCGTTCACGTACACCGGGCTAGACTACTTCGGCCCGCTATCTGTCACCGTGGGTCGCCAGCATCACAAGAGATATGTAGCACTGTTTACATGCCTCACCACAAGAGCTGTCCACCTCGAGATCGCCGCCAGCCTCAGCGCAGACAGCGCAATATTAGCGCTGCGCCGTTTCGCCGCCCGCAGAGGATGTCCAACTGAGATCCACTCAGACAACGGCACCAACATGCACGGTGCCGATCGAGAGCTACGAGAGGCCTTCCGAGAGGAGGCCAGTCGCCGAGGCATCACTTGGCGCTTCATCACCCCATCAGCGCCCTTTATGGGAGGTGCATGGGAGCGTCTAGTTCGCTGCGTAAAAAACGCATTGTATACCGTACTCACAGAGAAACACCCACACGAAGAGGTGTTGTCCACACTGATTTGTGAGGCAGAGTACACGGTAAATAGCCGCCCGCTGACACATGTATCAGTCGACGGCGATGACGACGAGTCTATCACGCCGAACCACTTCCTACTTGGTGGGTCGGCTAGACTCCCAAACCCCGGCGTGTTCACCGAGCAAGACATCGACCACAAAAAGATGTGGCGTCGGTCACAAATCCTGGCCGACATGTTCTGGCGCCGGTGGGTGCGAGAATACCTGCCGGAGCTCCAAAACCGGCGGGAGCCCCACAGCCGCGGGCCTGGCCTGCTGGTGGGCGACCCCGTCCTTATCGCGGACGGGCAGCTGCCTCGCAACACGTGGCCGCGAGGCCGCATCGAGGCCATATACCCTGGCCCTGATGGAGAAGTCCGGACCGCTGAGGTGCGCACCACTGGCGGCACTCTAAAGCGTCCGGTGAAGAAGCTCATTCCTTTGCCAAAATGAGTGCAGCAGAGTTCCAGCGGCGAGAGCTGAGCGACGTGTCGCAGAGCGTCGAGGTCACGAGCGCTGCCGACGTGCGCCGCTCACAATGCTGATGCAGCGCCGCGCCAACGTAGCATCGAGTCGACGCGACACTGCACGGCGGGAGAGATGTTCGCGACGATACGTCACCTTTAGATAGGTTGTCATAATGTAAAATATAAATAGTATTGACAGACACACGTCTGCTCACCCCAGAGCGCCATCGCATACTAAGCGATGTCGGTAGGTGAAAAAACCTTTTATAGTAAAGCTCGTAACTAATTTTTGCTCATGTTTTTGAGACACTAAAATTATATTTTATGTGTCTATCAGTAGGTAATAGAATTATATAGTCTAATAACAATAAATTAGAAGCTTTAATATGCATACTGATTGTGTTATTACGGAAAGAAACAAGTATTTAACTCCGTAAAAAACAACCGTCCTCAACGAGCGTTTAGTTCACAATGACCTGTAAGAGGGCGGCACCTTATATTTATACTAAAACCAGTTTTTGTAGAATTTTGATAACTTTAAACTCATGTTTTGGGGGCTTTTACATAGTTTATAGTGTGAATATAGCGCTTATGTGTTAGAATTATACATAAGGTACCTTAGTTATATGATAAATGTATAGGTTTAAGGAAATAAAAATATTTTGTTTACTTATTTTAGACCCCCCGTTTTGAGCAGGGTATCAGGTGGTGCTATAGGTATTCTATTCACCAACCAATCAGATTGCTTCCTTACACATAATTGTTTTGTTAGGAAACACCACCTAGGTGTTCTAGATAGGATGGCTGGATACCATGACTGAGAAATTATACATAATAGCAGTACATGGCCAGTCATAGTGCATTTTCACTCTAAAAAGGGAAATATACATACATTTTACTCAAGTAAGTGTTTGGAAAATTCGATACAAGCCATTTAGCGCTTCTAGGTGACCTAGAATTTTGTCTAGGCCCTATAAATAGATAGCACCTGTGTAATTCTAGTACATAGACATCACTTGCTTGAAGTGATGTGTCTGTGTATGCCGGCATGGACGTTTCTATGCGTCTGCCGACGGGTCACTACGTCCAGGGACACTTGGTGCCTGGTCAGTTATAGATATGCTGTCTGAAGCATTACCTTCGTGGACCCACAGGCGGGCGTCTAGACTCAGTCATGACACAAAACTAGTATATAGGTGTATATAACGCACACAGACACATTAAAGCTGTGAGACGACGTAAAATTTAGTATTCGGCCGCTTCCCGGCACCTTAAGCTGCGGAAAGGCTGGTGGTACACCCATCAGGGTACCGCCGTCAGACAGCCTAGTTTTCCAGCTACCCAACCACACTTCCGGAAGGAGCTTAGCTCTGGTGGTTGAGGAGTTAAGCGACCTGATATGGTGCGAGGTTACATGGATTTGCTATGTAAACAAACTTGTAACAAACGATAACTCATCGGGGGTTGGACATGTAGCTACCGGACTTCTACCTTGGGATAGCCCATCACGAGGGCTACCCGGGTGTGAATGTAACTTGAAAATCCACCCAGCAGTCTGAGTAGGAATCGAGTTTATGTGCCAAGATCAGGGGCATAAGCTAACTTCTCGCACCATTTCGCGGCTGTACGCCTGAATGTTTTGAATATAACTGTAACACTTATGTGTGTCAACGGCCCAGTAGGAGGGCTCCAAGTCCCTCGCTGGTACCCTAGAGCTAACATGTCTAGTTTTAGGAGAAACTCGATTGTAAAGCTTCAAACTGGCGGGAATTCCCTTTCTTCGACATTCTCCTTACGAGAACTCCCTGATGGTAGGGGCTAGGGACCTGGATCAAAGACCGGAGGGAAGGTCTCCTCGAGACCTATCCAAAAGTACAAGTTTCACCAGAATCGGTCCAGTGGAAGGGTAGTTCCTGTCAGTTTCAAGCTACGAGTCTTAGCGTATATTTTTTGAAAAATAAAAGTTTTTGCGGTCGGAATGTTGTGGTCCTCGTCGCAGTCGAGTTCGCCTCTTTAATAGTGCGCAGGCGCGTGAACATTTCGTAGCCATTATTTCACTTAAAGTATTTCCACGCATCATTGCGCATCGAGGACCATGAAGGAACATCGCTTCTGGCCATGAACAAATAGTTTTATTTAACCTGGACATCACGTTTTTCACCTCAACCTACTTGGCAGCCTTCAAGTGTCTCCAAGGTCCATAGTTACCAGATGACAACTGAACAATAGGTGCAAGGGGCGTCAACGCGTTCAAGCAGGAGCCTTACAACCTCCTGATTGCCTGTCGGTCTTGGACGATCACGTCCGTCCCGTACACTTATGTAATTTAAGTATAGACCTTTCTCTTTTGTTGACTTCTTCTTCAACTGTATTTAAGTACTTTAGTACTGTATTTATAATTTTGTCACTCATATCACTCTATTTATTGGTACCTAACCTGTAGATGTACCTATCATAAACAGTACAATTATTTGGTTTCTCTAATTAAATAACTAAGCATGTTACCGGTGTAGGTAGGATCTCTTTTACACAATATTTTATGGGCTGTCCATAAAATATTGTGTTGGTAAAACGTGTTCTATGAACTTATGTTCTGAATTATTATAAACTTGAAAAAGCAAATTAAAGTTTGTAAATAACTCGCAGGTACGTAGTACGTACATGAGTAGAGAAACCTGGTTACAGAGTCAATACTGTTACTGACGAATTTTACGTAGGTCAAATATTTATTACCCCATAAAAAAATAAGAAGTATTAATTTATTACCTGATTTACAAAACGGGCAATCATCTCCCCGTTCTCCTTTCGGCCCTAGGAAGCCTGGACGCCCGTATTCACCAGGGGCTCCGACGTATCCTGGTGATCCCGGCGGTCCTACTTCTCCTGGAGGGCCAACTCCATGAACACCAGTGCCTGGATATCCTTGTGGTCCCATATCTCCAGGATAACCTCGATCCCCTCGTTGGCCAGGTATACCATCTATACCAGCTACTCCTTCTTCACCATCTGGTCCAATAACCCTTGTACCTTTGAATCCTTTAGGTCCAGTAACTCCAGGCAATCCTTGATATCCTGAAGGTCCTTTAAAGCCTGGAAATCCTTTAAAGCCGTCATTTCCTGGTTCTCCTTTAGTAGAGGTGCCTGGAATTCCTTGCCTGCCTTGAGTTCCTTTGATTCCAGGGAATCCAGGTGGTCCTACAATACCAGGTAAACCTCTCTGCCCATCAAAGCCAGGAGCTCCAACAGGACCTAAGGGGCCTTCAGAGCCTTGGGGTCCTTGAGGGCCTATTGATGGTGGTACATCTAGCCTTTCATCGTAAATTCCGGGTTCGCCCATAAAACCTTGTAGTCCAGGATTGCCTGGCATTCCATCTTCACCCCTTTCCCCTTTCCATCCATCTACTCCGTCGGGACCTGCGTATCCGGGTGCACCTTTGTCTCCTTTTGGACCTGGATTGCCGTCACGTCCAGGGTGTCCTATCTTTCCTCTGGGACCATCGTGACCTTGATCTCCTTTGTAACCTTGTGCCCCGTCAGGGCCATAAGGTCCCTAGTAAAAACAGACATTTATATAAGGATAAAACTAAAATGTTTTACTCATCATGCATGCTTATATATATATTGGGGTTAGATATAAGCGCCACGCCGCGCCGCCCGCCGCGAACTGTGCCATTTCGCAGCTTGCTTTCCTACTCGATATTTCAGAATTGCAAGACCTAAACATTTGGAGGCTTTCGGTGGAAACATTTTATGGTATTAGAAATACATAAACATTTCTATGCCATCATTATGCGCTCTTGCACGCTCAATTTTAAGATTACCTGCCACATACTGGATAACATAACAGCAAAACTCCTTTGAGGTTAAATAGGATAGTGTTTATCCATGACAATTATGAATTTTGCAACGAATCCATTAACAAGGATTATTATTGAATTTAGAATAATTTTATAATAGTTAACGCACTGTTTTGTGATTGAAATTCACAGTTTAATTTTTTCCGCGGTATTTTTTTAATATTTACGATATACTTACTGACGGGGATTTCACTGGCAGATAGCCGTAATAAGGCGTAACTTAAGCTTAAGCTAGCAAACAAACAAAACTTATTTTTTTTATTTTGCCTAGCTAACAAATATACACGCATACATTTATAGTTTTATTTCAAACCATCAATTATTATTTTTCTTAATTTTTACTGAAAAACAGGTCTCACGCCGCAACGCCGGCGCCGGCGGCGCCACCGCCGCCGTAGGATTTTAGACCACGCCGCCACCGGTGGAATAGGCCATCGGCGCTCACATAATTGGAGTTGCAGGTTTAAAAGTATAAGTATTTTATGTTAACTTACTGTTTGACCCCTTGAGCCAGGCATTCCTTTGAGGCCTTTCACGCCCCGTGGTCCCAGAATTCCTTTGTCTCCTTTGTTTCCTTTAGTTATAACTGTAATATTCTCTCTAACTTTATTGTCATCGGTTATCACAATAGAAGCTGGTCTCCCCGGTTCACCAATTGATCCTTGGTCTCCTTTTTCTCCAGGTGGTCCTACAGTTTCTTCACCGTCTTTCCCCCTGTCTCCTGCTTCTCCACGAACACCAGCGGGACCCTATACCGATTTATTGGTTGATTATTCAGTTTTACTAATATTTAACAATACATGCTATAATCATAAAAATAGAAAAAGTGTGATTATATTCAGGAATCTGTACCTATAATAAAGTCTTAGCGACATTAGTGTGACTTTCTACGGTTACGATGAGATGGGGCTCATCACAGTATAAATATGGATGAACAGTTCGGAAACTACCTACAAACGCTCGAAACACCACCCACCTTACCCACCCACCTTACCAACTTCACCCACCTTATTGTAATAGATATGGTACGAATTTCTTTTTAAACTTTGTATATGCCCATGTACTACAATCTCCGTTTTTATAGAAATATTTTTTTTTGAATTTTGAATTTGAATTCACACAAACATGCGCACCGACGAGAACCCTAAGCGGCTCGCACTACTGACAGCACCGCGGACGCTGCTAAGGGGTCTCGTCGGTGCGCATGTTTGTGTGAGTGTGCCGTTTCGAGCGCTTGTAGGTAGTTTCCATACTGTTTGTATATTTATACTGTGCTCACATGCCATATAAAATAAAAGTTCCTACGAATAAAGATTGAAAAAGTTATTTTATTTTTAAGGGGGCGGGCTGGAAAATCAGTAAGTAGTAGCCATGCTGCACACTGGTCAGCATCGCCTGAGCCCGCTCCTTTTGCCACACTGGAAATGCTGTGCTTTGAAACTATCTTGTGGTTTGTTTATGTTGTAAAATTTCTTAGTGGCAATAAATGATTTTTGCTTTCTTCTTCCTTTCATTCTAGAGATTAAAACCATTTTTTTTGGTAATTACCCAAATGTGTTTTTATTCTTACCTGATCACCTACTTCGCCTATGTTTCCACTGTAACCTCTGTAACCCGTAACTCCAACAGGTCCAGGTGCACCTGGTCGTCCTAGTTCACCGAAATCTCCTTTTGAACCTCTTGAATTGGCTCCCCCTTCACCAGCCATACCTCGAGAACCCTTTTCTCCTGCGGGTCCTGGTGAACCTCTTCCTCCAGGATAGCCTTTCAATCCAGGTGGTCCCATAATACCGTCAACGCCGCTACAACCGTCTAAGCCTGGTATCCCAATGACACCTTCCAATCCATATGGGCCCTGGACAAGGAAACGGGTGAAGATTGAGTCGAATATTTCATTAACAATAAAAATATTTGAATATCCTGAACTAGGTAGTGTATTCTAACAAATTCTTACTTGCGGTCCACTGTCTCCTCTTGGTCCATAAGGTCCATCGATGCCCTAAAAATAAAAAAGGCAATTAAAATTTGCGTTACAATAAATGTAATGAAAATCAGACAAGCTCTTATTTGGCTTACTTACGTGAGTTCCCTTATCACCGTAGTCGCCTCTGTCACCAGAGTC
This sequence comes from Orthosia gothica, assembly GCA_949775005.1. NCBI lineage: Eukaryota > Metazoa > Arthropoda > Insecta > Lepidoptera > Noctuidae > Orthosia > Orthosia gothica. Next base: position 14,797,333 of record OX459058.1, read on the forward strand.
TCCTGATACGCCAGTCCGGCCTGGGCGGCCGAGCGGCCCATCTTCACCGTAGTCACCTTGTAAGCCTGGAACACCGGGAGGACCTATGCTCCCCGGGTCGCCTTTGATGCCAGCACAGTCGCATACTGTTTGATTGCATACCACCTAAACATAAGACATTATTTGTGAATTTATTATTTTCTGTATGTAACTACAATCTGTACGGAATTGTAATAAAACTGTAAGGCCGTAAAATACACTTAATTTTATCAATAAAACATAAGGGTTGCAATCACCACACCCTCAAAGATAGAGCAATTTTAGTACCTGACTTACTTATTAAGATATCCACATAGTCTACCATAACTTTGGACCTAGGTCTTAAATAGGCGTACATTTAATGTTATTTACGGCCATAGCATTTATAATCTCAAAAAAAAAACAACTAACACTCAAAAGATAAGATATTTTTGTATTGAACCATAAAAGACAATTTTTTAACGTAATTTCACAAGTTTTTATTGCATTTTCTAAAATTCTGCAATTTTTTAAGGATTTTCACTTCTTTTATAGATTTTTTTGTTAGTCTTTGAGTTGGTCTACACACTGAAAAATAATCACAGCTCTTAATTTTCTTTTCTTTTTTAACCCCCGCTGGAAAAAGAAGGGTGTTATAAGTTTCACGTGTGTTTAACCCCCGCCGGAAAAAGAGGGATGTTATCTGTGTAGCTGTGTGTCTGTATGTGGCATCATAGCTCCTAAACGGATGAACCGATTCTGATTTAGTTTTTTTTTTGTTTGAAAGTTAATTTTGTCGAGAGTGTTCTTAGCTATGTTTGAATAAAATCGGTTCAGCCGTTCAAAAGTGATGGGCGTTTTACTGTTGGAATCGGGGTGTTTTCGCAAGATAAAAGTGTCGGGGGTTCTTTAAATTTCGAACTTTAAAGAACTTTTTACTTGTCTTCTCAATTAGTTTTAATTTTTTTAATGCTTAAAAAGAACCCCTGCGCCTTTTTGCATTTTACGTTTTGTAGAATTTTAGGAAATGCAATAAAAACGTGCGGGAATGAAACCCCTAATGTAGGGAGTTTTTACTAAGTTTTATAACCACGAATTCGGACACATTGTGTATACCTAAATATCATCACACAAACACACCTACTTTCACATAATTACATGCTAATATTTAGTAAAAATTGTTCTCATGGAAGAAAATTTAATATCGACGAACGAACGACGATTAAAAGAAATAAACAACATAGATGATTTTAAAAAGGCTTTTCTGAAAATATTATATGAAAAAACATATTATACGGTGAATGAATACCTAACTGACACATTATAATTAAAATTCTTTTAGTTTTTGGTTTTGACATTTTAATTGACAATTTACTAGAATTTATTATTAATCAAATATATATCACCTATTATATTTTATTGGAATGTTTTTATTTTTTTATTTTTATTGTCAACTATTTAATTTGGAATTATTTAATAATGTGTGATAACTGTATGATAATTTATTATAATCAGCATGTTTGTACCAAATCAATATTTGTACGCCGATGACGGCTAGACATAGCGTTCTTTAATAATCACAACATCTGTACCTAACCTACCTATGTTCAACAAATAAAGATATTTGTATTTGTATTTGAACGATCCGCAGGACGCTATGGATCGACGACCTAAAGACGCCAGCTGGGTTTGACTGACTCAGCTTCAGATACTAAGAATCTTATAGTTCAACATTGTTCCAATATTGAGCTTTTAAGAAAACACTTCTGCCCCGGATAGGCTTTAGAAAACTATAGATATAGCTTCGATTTTCAAATTAATTCAACGCTCTGTTCTTCAGTACATTGACAGTAGTGTGCTATCTTTCAGGCATGTGCAGTACTAAAGTACCAAACATTTTCAGTGATATAGTCTATGACATTGTCACATCAGAAACGATTGAGGTGTCGAACTGGCGACCGTAATGTAGTTTAGTTATATGGAAACCCACCATTATATAGGCATTTACCGACGAATACGTTTTTTTTAAATTATTGAAGCTTATTAGTTTAACACGCTATATTTATTTATTACAAACTTCAACAAACAGGTAGGTATATAGGTGGACTTAATGCCTGAGGCATTCTCTAACTATCAACCAAGTGAGACAACATGGCAGGTTAATAAAAAAATGAAATAAATTATATTATTGAAGTAAAATTGTTAAAAAAATATATACTTATCTATGCTAATAATATTATAAAGAGGAAATATTTGTATTTTTGTATGTTTGTATTTTTACGCCTCGCGGTTTCACCCGCGTAGTTCTCGTTCGCGTGGGCATACAGGGATATAAAGTAGCCTATGTCACCCGGGGATACTGTAGCTTCCCAACGGTGAAAGAATTTTTGAAATCGGTCCAGTAGTTTTTAAGTTTATTCGTTACATAAAAAAATACAAACACAAATTACGAATCTTTCCTCTTTATAATATTAGTATAAATAGTATAGACTAGTAAAGAAGTATAGATAATAAATACCTATATAAATATATACATAATTAAGTATAAGTATTTTTATATTTATTTTGCCAATCAATAAGTGATTTATAAATTTTTCGTTACACAGGTACACGAGTAAGTACATTAAAAGTAAATCGGATGTTTCATATTATTATTTTCAAACCGTTGTCACAATTCTATAAAAGTAAAATACATTAATTAAAAATACGGTTTAATGGAGTAGGTAACAAAAGAACGTGCCTTATCACCGGGACCTCTGACATACATTCGACGCAGAGCAAGTGTAAGAACATTGCACTTCCTACTTTATAATAGAGCATGAAAACGAGTTTCTTGTAATAATCTTAGTCATTAATCTATTTTAGAATTATCTCATCAGAATTTAGTTCTAAAGTACGCTTTGTTGTTTAGATACTTTTACTGAAATCGGATTCTGTCTGTTCTTCATCAGTCGCGACCTTATCCCATTTGCTTATTGGGGTCGGCCCTCCTTATCCTTTTTCTCCATTGTGCAGTGCTGTTGTCCAAATTTACTTCTTTCAGGTCTTTTTCGCGGCGGCGTTTGGAAAACTTCGTCGAGTCTTCTCGTCGCGTATCCCACAAAGCCTGAAGACTAAAGTCTTCAACCAGTGCGTCCTACCAGTTATGACCTACGGTGCCGAGACGTGGACACTCACAATACGGCTGGTTCATCAGTTCAAAGTTGCTCAGCGAGCTATGGAAAGGGCTATGCTCGGAGTCTCTCTAAGGGATCGAATCCGAAACGAGGTGATCCGGCAGAACCAAAGTTGTCGACATAGCTCACAGAATAAGTAAGCTGAAGTGGCAATGGGCCGGCCATATAAGTCGTAGAACCGATGACCGTTGGGGTAAACGTGTTCTAGAGTGGAGACCGCGAACTGGCAAACGTAAGGTAGGACGCCCTCAGGCTAGGTGGAGCGACGACCTTCGCAGGGTGGCTGGTCGCAGCTGGATGACAGTTGCCGTAAATCGAACCAAATGGCGTGCAATTGGAGAGGCCTATGTCCAGCAGTGGACTGCTATAGGCTGATGATGATGATAATGAGGTCTTTTTCAACCGTCGTCAACCAAGTGTCAGGTGGTCTACCGCGTCCGCGTTTCGTCGTTGGCAAGTTAAGTGCAAGCTTCACCATATGATCATCTGACCTTTGCTGGATGTGGCCCTACCATTGGAGTCGATTTTCCCTTACTTTGTCAATGATGTGAGCGACTTTAAAACTTCCTCTCGCGTACTCATTCCGGCAGGCTTATTACGTATCTTTTGCAATAGCAAAACGATAGCGATTTTTGCGCAATAATTGCTCTTCAATACAAAAGTTTTAGAGATGTTGGCGGTTTTTTTTAAATAAGTGCATTTGACAAACAGCGAGCGTTTAGCAAAAGATTGTGTAGGATCTACCATACCTACACTGCAGGTAATTCCGACTTTTATGACATAAAGCGTTTGATCGCTATCGTTTTGCTCTTGCAAAAGATACGTAATAACCCTGCCGATTGTCTAGTCTGGTGACACCTGCCGGCCAGCGCAACATTCTCATTTCTGAAATCTGATTCTGTCTGTTACCTAATTTATTTTCGACCAACCCATTCCATCACTTAGTGATCAAACAAAACCTTATATCCTAATAACGTCCACAATGAGACGAAATGGATTCAACAGTGTGCTTTATGGTTGAAGGATGATGTCAGCGTTTTGCATTACATCATCTTTTCAACAAACCAGACGTTTAGCACGGCTTCTTCATTCTAGTTTTATTGCAGTCAAATGGAATTGTATCCTTTAACAACATGTGTTTCTGTTAAAGTCATTCAGTCAGTGAACTGTTCAAAACGAAAATCAGATTAGTTAGGTAGGTGTATATGTCATGGACCAAGACACTATCGCGCCGCCGTTTATGTACTTTGTGGCACTATATATAATGCCCGGGAATTATGAATCAAGAGAAATCAAATCGGGCAATGTAATTAATACTGATTATGTTTGTATTATTTATCAGATTGTCTGGTCATTATGAATATTGCTACTTAACTGTTGGGCAATTCGATAATTATGGAACATTAGTATGGTTTTTATTTAAAATTTTCGGTCAGCAGGAAATATCTGCGTAAAAGTTATTTTCACAGCAAAATTATATTATTTGGTCAGCGAAAAAATAATATTAGTATTTTAGAATAAGTCTAAGAGTGAGCGAAACGAGCTCGAGAGCTTATGGCACCTCGACACGGATAGGTAAGATTCGCAAAGGGATGATGGGAGAAAGTGAGCTAGCAAACTCAGTTTCCTTCATCTCCTCCATGTTAGGATACTTTAGATTTAGACCCTGTAGACAGAAATTGGAGCCCGGGAGAAATAATCGTAGATACTTACCTACCTCATTCTATATTAAAATCAGTGTCAACATTAAAATAATTTAATAAAACGCCTAATTTTATTACCCTGCCCAATAGGTGATGTGCATTATTCAGAAAGCACGGTCAATTTAATTATTTCAATAGTTTTTTGCATTTTGCGTACTCATATTGGGCATTTTACAAATTGTCTGCGCATTATTAATAATGCCGTATTAATGATTTGGTCCATAACACATATAGGTATTGGGGTAACTGCCAATTTGAGTAGTATGTAATGCAGTTTGTAAGGATCGTACCAGGTGGAGTTCTGTTGCTTCTGCCTACTCCTATGCGACAAAAGCGTGAGTTTATGTATGTATGTAACTACATTTTGAATAACGACATTCCTACGTATCTATCTTTTTCTCAACCAAGCACTGCTGTTGTTACTGAAAGAAGTTTTTGTACTGTGACGAATTAGGACAACCTTCGCAATTAGGATCAGAACCTATTTATTTTTTTTGTATTAAAATATTGCGTATTATGCCGTATACATATAACGGTAACTTATTTTCTGTATAATTTTAAAAGACGTGTCCATTGCCTATAATGCTGTAATATTAGTTTGTCCGTGAGACGATGAAATAATGTATTGTTTTCGGAAAGGAAACTTATGTTGATCCTTTCTAAATTAGCATTAAGCTTGCAACATTCTTGGTAGGATGTGTTCCCGCTCATATAGTAGGATGAGTAACTAGTAGCAACTATAAGAAAGATTAATAAAACACTAAATAGACAATAATTGACTCAGTGTGGAACTTGTGACATCGACATGGTAGACAACGCGGTCTCAGTTTAATAAAGTCACCATTTCAAACGTATCAAATAACAACATTGCTAAATTTGCATGACGCCGCAATGCAATAGAGCTGTGTCATAGTACTTTTAAATTATATTGCTACCGACTATTCTGGAGCTAATTTTTACTGTAATAAATTTGAATCAACTGTCGTTACAATTAAGTTTGTTTACAATTATTTAAATGTTTATCGTGTATATATAAAGTTCATGCAATGACCTAAATGTGTCGATTAGCCCGAAACGTCTCTACACAATCGCCTTTTAGTATATAGTAGGTATCGACACAGCATTGATTTATTATTGCAATCACGGTTACAGAAATACCAGTTGGTACTGAAAAAAGCATAATTAGGGAGACAAAAAAAAGTATCGATACTTAGTGTTATCGAGTACATTTCCATTCGATACCGATACTTTAGTACTCGATACTTTTACTCAATGAGTACTTTTTGGCAGGTATCGTATCGAATAAGAAATTGAGTTTTTTTAATACTTGCGACCTTACGGCTTATGTTTATGGTTATGGCAACGCCATCTAGTTCACTCGTTCTGAATTTATATGCCTAAAGTACTAAATAATTTAATTTTGTTTCTACTTTTTTAATTTTTGAAGTTACAGTTGTCTTTTTCTATTATTGTATTAAATGTGTGTACCAATACCATTTGTTTTTTCATGTCCTGCCCTATTGTAGTTAAACTGAAGTTATTTGCTGACTGATTTTGACCTATGCTCTATGCGCATTAGGGGCTCTAAGAAAAGTACTCGATACCTTGAAGTATCGATACTTTTATGAACAGGTTTTTTTTTTCGATACTCCTCATGAGTACCTACAGTATCGATACTTTCTATTCGATATCGTGTCCCTAAGCATAATATGTAGTGCTACTTTTTATCTTTCCAATGATAAGGTACCTAAATTCACAGAATTGAGCTGTGTTCTAAGGTTCTAACATACTTCTTTACTGTGGCAAAGTAACTATTGTAGGCGCTTAAGTATATAAACATAGTACCTTGTCCGAATTCGAAGCGTATGAGAGTATTCATGTTTCGGAAAGATTTTTTATCAAGTCGAGCTATGTATGCATGTATGTACCTATTTATCCTAGCCAGCACCAAAATATAAGTATGTTTGCATAGGTCTTACGAAGACTATAAGTAGGTCTACGAAGAGACTATGTAAATGTTAGGTTGCGTGTTATAATCTGCTGCTGTGCAGATTAGGGTGCGGGTTGACAAATGTGTAGCTACTTTGCTAGTGTGGCTTCCGGACGAACCGCGTGGGTGGCCGCGTTCCGTCCTCGCCCGCCGCACCGCGTCGCGCCGCGCGTGTGCGCACGCCATCATCGCTCCCGCGTCCTCCAGTTTTGGACTACTGAGGCAGTGCATAGGAGACTTCAGTTAGAGTCTTTACGAGGGAAGATACCTTAATAGCTGAGTCGGAAATACTTCTTCTTTGTGCCCCTGCTGGCACTAAAATAATCAATCTTCCAAGTCACTCTACTAAGTAAAGGTCGGCTTCCAGTCTAACCGGATTTAGCTGAGTACCAGTGTTTTACATGGAGCGACTGCCTATCTGACCACCACAACCCAGTAACTGGGTAACACGATACCCCTTGGCAAGACTGGTGTCAGATCGTATCGACTGTCAGACATCTTCAAATGACAGCCGGAACCAACGGTTTAACGTGCTTGCCGAGGCACGGAAGAAACTCGGTATGTAAAGATGGTCACCCATCCACAGACGGACCTCGGAAAGCGTTGCTTAACCTTGAAGATAGACTCGTGCGGCTGTTATTATTTAGCCACAAGCTCCTCACTCCTCTGCTGGCACAACACCACGTACATCAAATTTTGCTGGACCAAAACTAGGATTTCCTAGGTGTCGTCGGTGGCAGCAGAAGTCACTGGCTCACTGCTGTATAAAAACACTAATAGTTCCGTTACATATATATATGTCGAGGTTATGATCATATGGGGAACAAGCCGAATACACGGGAGATAAAGATTTTACCGTTAGTACAGATACGTGACATAAGAAGCAGGCAGGCATTGGCTGAATTTAAAGCCAAGCGTGATCTTTGTCATTGAAACAATTAAAGCTTCGATCCATTTTTATTTTCCTTTTCCTGGTTGTAAACAAAAATATCAACAAGGCGTTTGTTCCCTTTATCAAAACGATAGAGCACTATGTTTAATCTTCACCACCCTTGGTTTACTGGTAGAGAATGCCAGTCCGCCATTATAACTTTGTGCATGAAGTTTTAAATCAATAAACACTGTGTTAAAATGCTTCCAACTTGTCTAAGTAGATTTCATAAGCTATTAATTACATGACAACATAATGTTATGGCAGTGCGCGATTATAAAACGGGTGAGTCATTGGTTGCAATTCAAGGAACAGGCTGGATAAACAATCATTGCAGTGTCCAAAGCGATAGCGACCATTCGCACATCCCGGCCCGCGACCGCCACCGCCAGCCCGCGCCCCTCGCCCCGCCGACCCCTGCTTCCACGTGTATGAGAATCACATACTAGGTACACTGTAATATTAATTAATAAAACTGTCATTTACTGCATAGAAACAAATATTTTTCAAGTTTTTCTGTATCTATAATTAATCAATGAATCGTACTACATTGTCTACATTGAAGTATTTTTTATTTTTTTTAACTTTGCCCCACACTAGGAATTTCATCCTGTATCGTGGGTGCGTTTACAAACATATAAACTCACATACACAACACCCAGAGCCGGAACAACTATCTGTAGGTCATACAAATATTTGTTCCGTGCGGGAATCGAACCCGCGACACGCAGCGCAGCAGTCAATCGCTCAACCACTGCGCCAACCGTGCGCCCAATCCCGTACTTATGTAAGAGAGCAGGATATTAGCAGCAGCAGGCCCTGACGCGCCACGAAGCTAAATTAAATACATAACTATCTAGGCATATGCATCGCGAATTCCCAACGTCCTACATGATGTACTGGATTTTCGCAGAATGTGGTCGAGATTCGAGATACAAAATGCAATATTACAAAATGAATAACTCAAATAGATCCCTAATCTATACTAATATTATAAAGCTGAAGAGTTTGTTTCGAGGAAGGTTAGAGTCTATATAACATCACGCTACAATCAATAGGAGCGATGTATAAATGAAAAATATTGCAAAAACGGAAATAAAATCCTTTTTGAGAGCTTCCGTTGCGTGCGCTGCGTAAACGGTTTAAGATACGCAAAAATAATGTATGCAGGGTAGGTAGGGTAGATGGGTAGGTAGGTAGCCAGCTGACGAGAGCGAAGCCGCGTGAGACAGCTAGTTAAAAATATAAATGACTAGTTCCGCGTTTTCACTGAGAATAGATCTCTACCATGTCTCCTCATTAAGTACTTCCAGTTGCCGAGACTTCGCGAAATCGTGATTAATATACAGACATACTTCATGAATTTGTAGAAACGGCCATGCTGATGTGATATAATACCTATAATTACCTACCTACCGAGATAAAAGTGTTGTTAGATCGAACAAGTGTTCATGAGCATGACGTTTGAAAACAGTGTGTAGGTGTCGTTTAGTGTCTCCCTATTTATAGACAAGCTATTAATTATTATTATTGTAACTATGTCAAAAGTTAAAAAACGGAGCACACATTGGAGATTTACGAGCATTTACCGGAATCTGGTGACCCCGTCGACTCATAAACGCGTTCCCGATATACGCCGCCGCCCCGAGCATGCGGCGAGCGACACGCTTGCTTGCCACAGCTTTGTAAACCATCACTTTGCTATACCTTACCTACACAACATCAACAACAATTGCAATGACGACTAATTGTCAAACGGACACAAAAACGACATTCAACAAGTGAGGAATAAAGGTTCGGCAATACACCGCAAGTAAACTTTGGACTATAGTTGATCTTGCAATGAATCAAAGGAAAACAACGAAAACCAGAACAACAAAAAATTCAAACCATGAATGAAAAGTCAATCACATACAATTGGTACAAAATAAACCTTTTGTTCGCTGCTTACCTAGATTTAAACGTTTGGAACAAGTGAAGCGCGCTAACTGGAGCTTTTGCAGCGCGATGCCAAGCTTTACGACAATATGCATTACGCGATGCTTTGAACTACTTTGACGCAGCCGGCCTGAATTTGTATTTTAGTTTTCATTATGGTTTTCGAAACAAATGCATTTAAGGCGGTACCCCGAGCAAAACGACGCGCAAGCCGTTTTTCGTGCTGTGTTTAGGCGCTATCTACTCGTTATTTAAAAAGAAATAACAATTAATAAAAATACATTAAATTACTACATAATATTGATTCTAAAATGGTAGATTTAGTTTTTTTTTAATGTTGTATATTTCACTAATCTCCTTCCAAAAAAAAACATAAAAATGAGAAATAATTATTGATAGCATGCATCTCCTCGTAGTGTTCATTAATTATTTTTTGTACTAACACTAATGGATAGACAATTTAATAACGAACATTTTTGTAGTATTTTTTTTTTCAAAAGACCAAAATTCGATTTTATAAAGATTTTATTCTAAAATCTGGGCGTATTCACTACTGTAATTCATGCGCCACCAGTGCCGCTAGACCAATAGGAATGCTCATATCTCATGCCGATTTTTTGGTCAGGGTACCGTCTTAAATAATCATCCTGTTCAATAAATACACAATGTTCATCACTAAATGGCATCGTTACATCGTTATGATAATTGATAACGTCTGTATTAAGCAACGATTTTATAATATATACTACCTATTGTTATGACGGATCATGTCTATTTTAACTGTTTAGATACTGTAATTAGTGGATTTATTTCTATCGGAGGATAATAGGGATCAGTAATCCCTATTGTTACTATAATCTTGTCATACTTCAAATCAATGGAGTCCTGGCAGTTTACAACTGGCATCGTACTGTCAGCGACCTGTGCTAAATATAAACTCAGAATATAGCTGCACATTCAACTGGCTTTTGTTACAGTACTGAAACTATTGACCTATTTCACTTTACTGGAAGTAAGCAATAACTTTCAGCGCAGTGCTCGCACCATAAAACGGACACATGAGTAATCGAAGCCAGACTGGAATTCTTTGTCTTAGGAATGCTCAGGCGCATGCAATTGTGCCTGTTTTTAAAGAAGATCCTGTTCCTGAATTAAAAAAACGGAAAACGAAGACGCTTACCGGAACATCAGGGACTGATACCCGGCTGCTTTATCCGACTGCGTTTTAGCAAAGATTTTTGTTTTTTTGCCGAGGCAATCTATTGGTAGATGGTAGAGTTGAGTTTTCATTATATGGTATATCTACGATGTCAAAACTCAAACCACTTTGTGATTTGTCGCATAATCACATTCGCATAATTTGCGGACAACTTGGACAATTTTCTTCCGCTAAATGACCGCTTTCGTTCTTTGAGCCCCCAGGGCTCCCCTCCCCAGGGCGCAAGGGTACTTACGCACTACAGTAAACTTTGTGATTTGAATTTTGGGGGTACTTAATTGGACAAATTATGTTACCACAGCACATTTGCATAGTGACATAATTCATCATCTTCCTGCCCTTATCCCATGTTACTTAAATAAGCGCAACTCGTTTTCTTCTTCCATACCATCCTGTCCCCTGTCACGCTATCATTGACTCCCTTTTCTTTCATATTACCCCTCACACAGTCCATCCATATTTTCTTTGGCCTTCCCCTCCCTCTCCATCCATCCACATTTATATTCATAACTCTTTTAGTAACATGCGTTTCATCCCTCCTCATCACATGACCATATCAGGACAAACGGTTTCCTTTCAACTTTTCTGTCACTGGCGCCAATTTAAAACTTCCACTTCCTCTTCCTTCTTCTTTCCTCTTCCTGTCATATCTCAATTTATCCATTCTCGTCACTCCGCACGTCCATGTGAACATTCTCATCTCTGCTACATGCAATCTCTTTTCATACATCTTTTTCACAGCCCAACATTCTGATCCGTACAATATGACAGTTCTAATCACGGACTTTCAGATTTGCCCCTTTAGCTTGAGGGGCATCCGTGGGTCGCAAGTTGTTCCAGTGACCTGTCGCCTATATATATTGGCATAATTATGATATTATATCAAATGTAAGTGCCTAACTTAGCACGGTGCAATACCTACAGTAATACAACCTAACTTATTTTGGTGGCTATAGAAGTTTTAGCCTGCCAGCGAAATTAGGCGTAAAACAGATGAAATACCTACCGACATATTTATTCATTAGAATGCAATAGTTTTCAAGAAAGCAATATTTAATCTTATTCATTTCTAGTAGGAAGTTGCCACAACATACAAGCTTGAGTGTGCATTTACGATATCGAATGTGTTTCATTCTATGATGAAGATATGCAAGTGCAATGTGCCCTCAATAATTAAATCCGTAGAGTAGAATAACACTTACTTAAATCCTTTCATGTAAGTATAGCACCGATATCGAAGGAAAAAATAAAAATGATGAATATGGAATACTTCCCTTTGGGTTCAACGTTCTGTACCAGTCTACGTCACGGTGATAAAGAGTAACTCGTGAATGAGCTCGTGCATTGACAGGGCGACTCACCCCGGAATAGTAAACGATGCCCGACGCTGTCGACTTTATCAAAACAAAATGTTATATTTATAATAATGTTAGCTAGAGCCCCACCTTTCATAGGGTTGATAACAAAATATAGCTTGGTCATTGTTAAAGCTTAAGAGTGGTATTAATTTTATTGTCTCAGTAAGATATTCTATCAACAAAATATTTTAATGTTGTATCTATTCTCAATTGGTTTAAAAAATGGAATAAGTAAGTTAAGTTAAAATCCTGATATACTATTGCATAAATGTAGTTACCCAAATAATTGTGCGGAATTGGTAGGTAGGTATTTAAAGGTCTTGCTTTATCTGTTGTCGTGAAGTTTATCATCGCGACACACAAAACCTTATACTCGTATTATCATTTACAGATACCAATTCGTGGGAGTTATGTTTTATTATTTCGGCAATAATTGCAAAAATTGTGTTTTATACATAACGACAAGTTGATAGCGGCAGCATCCTGTCACTTTGATAACAGACGCTGCTGTTTGTGTCGCGGCCTCGTTTTTAAAGCTTTGTCAATGGAAGCTGATTTTGACCCAATTTATACTCGTTACTGTTTTGATAGACCGCGGCACAGATCTAAATTTTGCGTATGTTGCCGAGCTGCTGCCGTGATTCTCGGCATTAATGCTTCCTAACGGGATATGAGCCATAGATAATGTAAACGAACATTATCAGCTTCGAACATGGTCAAGTTAGATACCTACAAAGTTCACTGCGTCTCTTTATTTAATTTTTGATGCAGTGATGTTTCATTACTGATTCCAATAATTAGCTGGACAAGGCCTCTAGTAAAAAGTGATACCAGATGTGTTTCAGTTCATTGGTGTTCTTTCAAGGAGTGAAACTTGCAAGTATCGAATTTTACTATGAAAAAATATATAAGAAAAAGTTTTTCAGTTTCTTACTTGACAAAATGAAGATATCATTAGGAATTGGCCTGTGCGATAAGACCGCCCATTGTACACTTGTTTTTTTTTACGCGACTGGCGAAGGATGGTAATATATTTATTTAATGGCATGTACTTATTATGTAGTGTACATTAAAGTATACAATAAGTAAACAAATGGACATCTGTCATCTTTCAGAGTTGGTCCAACAATAAAAGTTGTTCTTAGCCATAGTTTTCACCACCGTTTACCTCCTGAAAGATTGTCAACGAATTGAGAATCATCCTGTAGAATGAAACCATTCAAGGGGCTACTAAAATAACTCTGTCTTTACCTCCATGAAACTGGTTGTTGAATCGTTACTAGGAGTCCATCCAGGATGCATATTATGAATATGCACCAATTTTTACATACAATGTTGTCTGTTCAGGAAACAGGAATGACTTCTGAATAAATGAGTTTGCAGCATGGCGTTTTAAGTTCTCTCCTGAATTCACTACCTACCTAGGATAGTAGAAATACCACGGGTGACAAGAATAAATGTAACAAATGCATTTTTTCAAAAGAACAGTGAAGTGTACTTAGTAGTTTAGTAGATTTAGAAACCAAAAAAGGTGAGGTTATTAAAAACAAGCAGGAGAGCTATGTTGTCTAGGTATAACTTCAATTTTTTTGGTAATTCAGTTTTTTCTCAAGGAGTGAGATTGCTGGCTTACCTAATCTGCTAATGAAGATGATCCTACTCGACTAAGAGGTAAAAGCACGTTAGGGGTCCCTGAAGACGCCGCGCTGTAGAAGTTGCGAAATTTTGGGCCGACATGGTATCTCTGCCGTACCAGCGACACAAAGATGAAGATCAACAGATGCGTGATTGTTCTGGATGTATGTGCATGTACAGATGTAAGTAAACGCTTTATGCTTTGATTAGGTACTTCTGATGACAAAGATAGGCACAGTAACTAGGTCAAATCTTTATAATTAGTAAGATTTCATATAATAATCATGCGTCATTCATCCGCCAGTTTATCGAGGGGTTATAACCTTAAAAACCAAAATTAGTTTAATTATTTTGTGATAAGATAATACAGTGCTTCTTAAAACAATATGAAATCTGTATTCAAATTAATAACGGAATGTTTTATAGCGAATTATGATGCTCACTGATGTACTTACGAGTATGTTTTTTACAAAAAAAATACTACCGACTGCCAAATAAGAAAACTACAAAGAGAAAAATAATTTTATTTTTGGTACAATGTCTTTGGTAGGTACCATATTTTTGCGTTATGGACACCGACTTCCGGCTTTGTTTTTTTTTTTGTGTTTTTGAAGTCGGTAGTATTTTTTTGTAAAAAAGTTTGTTTATTTTTAAATTTTTAGTTGTACCTACCGAACAGGCAAGTAGTTTAGTAAGGTAACTATAATACCAGAATAGATTACCCGAATATCATGAAACTTGAACATAACCGGTGAGGTGAGAGTGTACCAAGGTGAACTGTATACATCTGCGTACCCCTTTCGAGATTACTGGCGTGATTTTATATTATGAAATGGTGTAAACAATAAACAGACATGCGATTGCAGCAATCCCGACAGATTTGCAGTTATTTATTGAAGAGTTCTGTTGTATATCTCCGAAGTTATTCATGAGATCTTGACTAAATTAAAATGGGACCAATTTCGGAACGTACTTTTTCAAACAAAAAAAGAATTTTCAGAATCGGTCCATAATTAACGGAGATATCGGTGAACATACATAAAAAAAATAAAAACATATTTAATGTCGAACATAGAACCTTCTCCTTTTTGGTAAGTCGGTTAAAATACTAAAACTAACACAAAACAAATGCAGACTGACGGTAGCAAACTGGCTTCTTACATTGGACTACGATATGACAGAAGGTTTCTTGGCTTAGTAAAAACACACAGTAGGAACACACATTCACAATTCACAAATATACACGTGCACTCACTAACATACGTATAACATACAGACACTCTTTTTTATCACCAACACAACTGACATAAATCTCATAGTTTTATTATTGTAAGTTTTATAATAATTGTTAACGGAACGAAGGAGCCTGGATCTCACAACACGGGGCACCCTAGTGTGTGGTCTAGGAATTCAATCCACTTGAATGAAATCTCAGGCTCGCGTTTGAACACTATCTCACCTGATGGTAAGCGATGATGTGGTCGACGGTGTAACATGCTTGCCTAGAAGAAACCTATTCACTCTTGACTTAAAAACCCCGAGGTTGTAGCTATCAGGAAACACAGACTCCGGCAGGGAATTCCACTCCTTAGCTGTACGCATAATTAAAGTATTTTCAAAACGTTTAGTGCGTATGGGTCCACCAAGTACCGATGGCGCATTGCCGTACGTCTTGTAGTCCGATGATGAAAAGGGCTATGCGGCATTAGATCTTGCAATTCCATCGCACACTACCCGAAATGCAACCGACAAGCTGGCAACTCGGCGACGATGTTCAAGGCTCTGGAGCTTTGACTCAACCAGTGCCACATTGCCAATGAGCCCCTTGGCCCGAAGACTAAATTTATTCTTATTCCTATGTGGAATCGCCAAACGTTGGTATAGAGATAGCCCGAAAAGTTCAAATTAACGACAAGATCTTGATAAAAGAGTAAGAAGAGGTTGAAGATACTTTGACTTTATAAACAAGCTCAGAACAAAAGATTTGAAGTAATTAAATAGCATTTTTTTAGGTCACGAGGCTATGAAATGATAAACGATGTTGTTGCCAGTTGATATAACGTACCAAATAAAAACTTATATGATAATAGTGCAAAGGTTACCGTAACATATGATTATTGGGAGTAAAGTTATTTTAAATTATATATTTGTATTAAGCAATATTCAATTCACGAAATTTTACAAAGTTTTGTTTTAGATAGGTCATTAATAATAAGTGATTGGTTCTGTATCAGTAGTTACCTACAGTAACCGATACAGGACAGTAGGAAACTATATTTCTTACGGCATGACCGCATGATCCAAATAGTACATTTTTTTTTTGTTGAGGCAATGACGTCGCGTGTTGCTTAGTTATCATTCCTCGGGGGGTTGAACCAAGAAACCACCTACTTAATGTTATTGTTGAAAGTTAAATTTTTTTTCGATACCTACTCCTAATCGGAGTTCTTTGCCCGTATGTTGCATTGCAGCTGACATCCAATGCAAAATTAAATACATATATTACTTTGACCGTTTTGAAAGAAATCAATATTACCTAATTTCGAAGAGAATTAATTCTATCATATTTTACACTACTTATAGGAAGAACAACAATCACTGTGCGAACATGCAATGCAACCGTTATAGTTTGCATTGCCCCTACGTAAGGTCTACGCAGGGTCTACGAGGGTCTACGAAGCCTCTACGCTACGCTACGCCATCACAGCAACAGAACTCCTCTACATTTTCAAAATGTTTATATATATTATACGTTTTGTTTGGTGGGTAAAGATTTAGATATATTAAAGCTGTCTCAGGTTGATTTGGTTAATTTGCCGGTAAATGTTAAGTTGTTCCATCAAGCGACTTTCTGAATGCCGTATTAAAGAAAATCTATACCAATATTATAAAGAGGAAAGATTTGTTTGATTGTTTGTACCGAATAGGCTCCGAAACTAATGGACCGATTTAAAAAATTCTTTCACCTATGGAAAGCTACATTATTCCCGAGTATTATAGGCTATAATATTGACGGGAGGGAAGCCGCGGGAGTCAGCTAGTCTTATATATTCAGTGAGTACAAAAGTTTTTAGTATCAATATTTAGGGTACTTTTCCTCTAGGGCCGGCTCTTTGTACCGGTACCTAAGTGCCTTTACTAGAGTTACTACACAATCATGAACTTTAAATCTTCTGTAGCGTAACTACTGCTGGCTGGCTCGGTTAATGAACACCTGCATCAAGAAGGTAAAAGGGTGTCGTTTTCGCGAACGTTGACGTGAAATCACGCTGGCGTGGGATGTCTCCGACAGCATGCATTTATTTATTGTAACTTTAATATGTATTAACTACATATTGTTTTATTTATAGATAGTGTTAATTATCTATGCATGTTATATTTTTGTAATAGGTAGGTATGTATTCGTGTAGCTATGCTAAACTAGTTTCATAAATAACCGGCAAAGGGACAGTCGGATTCGCCGATCGAGTGTTCCGTACTGTTAAGTAGGAAAATTCTTGTCAACTAGAATTGTCTAAAACAATTCTTGTCGCATTGCTTATAACTATTTCAAGCTAGGTGATAGTTGTAATTGTTGCCAAAATAAGCAGCGGTGACAACAGACAAAACGGTAAATTTTTGACCACTTTGGCAACGTTTGGGTTCCGTACAAAACCATAGCTGTTGCTCATTCTAAAAAAGGTTTTAAAGTTTTTTTTGGATTGCCTAATCTCTGAAGAGCTCCATGACCACTAATGACACTTAAATACAGAAGATCTACTCTCATTCTAATGTTTTATTTATTTACATTATAAGTACTAGTATTATAAGTAGAGGAGCTCGTGGCTAAATAATAACAGCCGCACTGGTCGATCATCAAAGTTAAGCAATGCTTGACGAGGTCGGTCCGTGGATGGAGTGACCATTTCAACATACCGAGTTTCCTCCGTGCCTCGGAAAGCACGTTAAGCCGTTGGTCCCGGCTGTCATTTGAAGATCTATGACAGTCGTTACGAGTTGTCAGAAGCTTGAGATCTGACACCAGTCTAGCCAAGTGCTATGGTGTTATCCAGTTACTGGGTTGTGGAGGTCAGATAGGCAGTCGCTCCATGTAAAACACTAGTACTCAGCTGAATCCGGTAAGACTGGAAGCCGACCCCAACAACAATTGGGAAAAGGCTAGGCAGATGATTTACATTATAAGTATATGATGTAAATTATTGATTTTACGTGTGTCTATGACTGAGTCTATAATTACTTGATTTATTATCATACGGTTTTGAATTGCGATTATGTGCACCGTATTGTGTCATCAAATACCTCAGTGAAAACTGAGAAGTTGCGTACGTATTAGTTTGAATCTATTTTTTTTCGCTTATTCAGATGTTGTGATTTATTAATGAGCGTTGCGCCAAATGATACCCCTAGGTATTATAGCAGGTAAAGTGCATTCGTTTTGGTGGTAAGATAATCTTAGTGCAGGTGTCCAACTCGCATGTGGCTAACTTTTAGTTAGTAAAGATAATTTGTCGAGATTAGTCAAAAATGTAATGTATTTACAAGGCAGACGTGAATGGAAACGCCGGGAGGGGACGCCCTAGAAAGATATACATAGACCTTATAGGTGATGTTCTTCAGAAAGGCCAAGTGCGCAGTACTCATAACCGGCGTGTATGTATGACTAGATGTATGAATGTGTAAGAAGCAAAACAAGTATGTAAGGATCGAAGCAGGTGGAGTTCCTGCCTACCCCCATAGGAAAAAGGCGTGAGTTTATGAATGAATGTATTAGTCAAAAAAAAAATCTTTGACGCATGTAGTATACTTTTCAACCGACTTCAAAAAGAGGAGGTTATCAGTTCTATGTGTATGTATGTAATGTTGAAATTGCACACTATTCACATAATGTTACTCTATGTGGGCTTTTAACAGGTGTGCCTTTCATATGTGTAGTTATGTATGTTTGTCTACGTATTTCTCAGAAAGTCAGATTGCAGTATTTTTTATTGGTTTAGGTCGTGTCTTTCGACTTATGTAATAATGCAAGTTTCATCAAAATCGGTTCAGCAGTATTCTAGATGTGAACACTAAAACGAAACTTCTTAACGAGAAACAGCACGAATTTGTTAAGTCAAAATGCGTATTCTGTCAATCCTTTAGGTTCCTTACTACGAGAACTTGCAATTTTTTTAGCGATTGTGTATGAAACAAAAAAAAAACACAAAAAAAAACCGAATAAGTTTTTTTCTCAAACGATTATTTACATGCTGGACATTCAGCACGAGGTTTTATTGTCTTTTTATACTTAGAGGCCTTTAAATTAAATTATCACCATCTCTCTATAATGCAATGAAGTAATTGGTAGACACCTACCAAAACCTCCTACTCCCCACCCCTTCTACATTCTGCAAAACTTTTGAAGGAATTAAAACTCATCAGAATAATGCAAACAAATCATCATCATATCAGCCGAAAGACGTCCACTGCTGGACATAGGCCTCCCCCAGGCGTCGCCACATTGACCGATCCCGGCCATTCTCGCATCCAGCGCCTTTCCGCAAACAAATACATAAGTTATCATACAAGTCAGAAGCCACTGAACTTGGAAAACAGTTAACCGACTACAATTTGCGCACATTGACTTATCACGTGTACCTAACCAAAGTTAGTTTTACATAAATTGCACTATTATGTAAAGCTTTATTATGCCTACTCGGATGATAAAATGTGTTACCAATATAAAATAATAACTACGAATTTATCGAGTTACCAATTAAAATAATTTATCAATTGTTGAATATTTCAACTGACCTCTTATGAATGAATGAAATAAGTAAATAATAACAGAATTTCATCATTTCTGGTGTTGTAACTTAAAGTTAGTTCGGCCATATTTTGTTTTAAAGTTACAAGCAAAGATGCAGCACCGACTCACATTAGCTTTAGTACCTGGGCGAGGGTTGAACGATATTGGTCAAGTCTGATATTCGTCAAATTGGCGAATTCGACAAATTTGATACTGGTCAAAGCTGTAGTTCGTCAAATCGTCTGTTTGTTCAATTATGAAATTTGCCAAATACGCTATTGTTCAAGTAATTTAAGTACAATCATCTGTAAAAAATAAAGTAGACGGAGCTCTGCTCGGGTGAAAACAGAGAAAACTTTTTTTTGAGAATACGAACATTTCGAGATTTATCGAAATCGTTCGAGCCGTTTTCGAGAACGATTACAAATACATATACAAATATTGCTCGTTTAATACTATAGGATATGAATACGTCCCTGCTTCCTGTTTTTTAGCCTGATTCCAGGCTAAAAAATACCGCAAGCTGCAAGCTTAGGTACTTGTACAGGTAAGTTTGCAGTATTTCACAATATTTATCGCAGTGGTAAACAAAATATTTATATTATATATTTTATCGAATGCAGCCGGTTACTAATATGATATGAAAGGAGGCTGTAACTGTGGATTGTGTGCTTAAGGTTTATTTTTCCAATGTTTCTACTAGGTAATATAGGATAACACTCTATCCTCGAATAGTGATTCTCCATAAAAGTTCCAGTTTGGGAAATATTAATTTCAAAACGTGACAATTCAATAAAACTACACAGGTCAAGTAAGCACGGACTTCTATGTGTGTTATCCTACAATGCCAGTAATTATTATTTAAAGTTTATAATTAGGCATCCAGTGATGACATCAATGTCATGAATACACGATAGCCTCTGTATAGAAGACACTTTATCACTAAAGTTTAATTTAACAAACCGTTATTTTTTGTTCGGAAGCGGATAATCGAGTTTGAGGTCAGATAGTAGCTCTGTGTTTAACTGTGTCAAACTCTATCGGACGAGTTCCGTCACAAAGAGCTATTTCTGCCATGAGAGCTCTTGGTACTACTCCTCGTCACCCACATAGGGTGTTCCCCAGGGATCGATCAATGACCTCTTCTCTCGACAACGACAACGGACTAACATCGGACCTAAATTTGTCAAATGGCACTCCGAATATTAGAAGTAACACTACAAATTAAGATAATAAATAAAGTCCTCATGTAGAACTCTTTCTACATAAAGACCTATATATTGAATTCAAGACAGCGGTGACGATTATTATTTAACAGTATTATTCTACTGATCTTCATTTAAATATCAAATAGACATGCTAACGCTAAAATGATACAATACAAGTTTAAAATAAATATTGTAATGATCCACGAATGCTTTGCATTCAGCATACTTGTAGCATCAGTAATCTGCTATTCGACTGAAAGAAAAGCCAGGGTTAGAAGACGCAAGGAAGATTTTGAAACGGATTCCACTCCCATCATAGGTGATTGGGGAATGCTTGGGCAGGACCCGTGGCATATCAGAGTACACGATCTTCATCACGATATGATCGACAAACTCACATCACTAACGATCACCGGCCTGGAAGACCCCGGCCCCGCGTATACCAGATATGGCCAATTCAACATATTCCTCTTTGCAAACAGAATAGGCGAAATATTATACGTAAATAAATCGGAGAGAGGCAAACTGCTCCACAAGAGATCGATTCTCCCCCGTCAGCCTAGGCTTTGACTCATAAAGTCACTCCTAGATCTTAAGTAACTTCAGGTCTAGGACCTGATGGGATCCAATACTTCTCACACTTGCTTTATATAGTGAATACCGTGTGTGACAAGAACTAGCAATAGGCTGCAAATGATCCCTCCCCGGACAAACTGCGCCAAAACAAAAAAATACACCAAACGTACTTGTAATTTTTATTTTATTTATAAGTGATATGTTACATCTATTTAACCAATTAAATAAAGTTACATTCTGAAATTTTGAAATCATAGGTTATACAAGTTTTCTTGAAAAATCCAATCTCCTTTAGTTTACATGGAACCTAATAGTATGAAATCACCAACAAGTAGCGATATAATTTGGTAATGAATGCTCATTCATTTTCACTGATAGTCATTTGCTTTGCTATCGTATATACCTACAGGCTAATATATGTGGCAGGCTAATAAATCTGCCTTGGAGTCGTCTTAAGTTACATTTTTTTTATTTTTTTTTTTTTTGAAAAGATACGTTGCCCCACACAAGGAATTTCTTCCTGTATCGTGCGTGCGTTTACAAACATATAAACTCACATACACAAACACCCAGAGCCGGAACAACTATCTGTAGGTCATACAAATATTTGTTCCATGCGGGAATCGAACCCGCGACACGCAGCGCAGCAGTCAATCTCTCAACCACTGCGCTAACCGTGCGCCTTATCTAGTGGTGTACATAAAAGTATATTTCATCTATCTTAAAACTTTAGCTCGAAAACTGTAGACCACTTCTTATTCGTTAGTTTTTACAAGCTGTATTACTTTCACAGATATAAATCTAACTAGATGACGCGTGTGTATGAACTTCGCGTGCCAAAAACGGAGTAACATTACGATCAATGATCGTACTTTGAGCTTTTCATTTAGCATTATTGGCACCGGAAAGCCACCGAAATCTAGAAAAATGCCTAATTGTGCCATATTGTGCTGTAAAAACTGTATAGAAATAGTTGGCCGAGCCATTGGAAATGTTTTCTTTCATTGGTAAGTAAAAGTGGCACGCTTGGTTTTTATTCAGATGGAGGGACTTGCGTTATCTAGTTAGATTTATGTCTGTGATTACTTTGCTTTCGTATGTGTGTTCATCAACTAGTTATTGTTTTTTAAAGCACTTCCTGGCATTTGATAAAGATTAAGTTTAGCGTGTACTAAAGTAACTTTGAAAACATTGAAATAACATTGTACTAAGGAGCTCGTTAGATGGGCAGATGGCCTGGTGAGGGTGGCGGGTTGCGAGACGCATGGGACGCTTGGGTGTGACCATGTCCAGCAGTGGACTTCTTTCGGCTGATGATGGAGTTGGTCTCATGATAGAGCCAGGGTGGCCTTAGCAACTCCTCAACTAGACAATATAGCACTATCGTGTTTGGGCTCATTGGATATGGTATTGACAAGCGATATGACATTTCGTACTTTTTAGTCCATTAAAAGCTTGTGTTAATAATATTTTTACTTTTAATTATTTTTCTTATTATTTAAGTTGCCGTTTTTATTCTAAAAACTTGGCTTATCTACCTACTTGAAATCGGGCAGAGATTATTCATATTTACAAGACGATGAAAAAATTATCATATTAAAAAGAAATAATCGAAGAATGAGTTAAATGTTTTTAACTAACTCTTTGTAGAAGCCACGCCAGCAGCTCATTTAGTTTGTAATGAGCTGGCAAACTCTATCGTCATCATCACCTTTTCCCAGTCAACACGTATTGAATATTGTTTTTGGTAAGAATAAAAAAAATAAGAATTCGGCAAGGCAAATGTTTTGACGTCATTAAAGATAATGTCTAATTCTCTTTAAAAATTATGTATTGTCAAAAAATAAATACGTTTTCATTGGTGAAGATACTGTTTTCGAAATAGTTCGTAGTAGTACTGACCTAAGCTGAAATAGAGTCTTCACCAGTCATATCTGCGATCGATCGAACGTTCAGGGTTCATAGGTTAACAAGAAGTTCACGATTTGAAAATGAACGATTGACTGCTGCGCTGCGTGTCGCGGGTTCGATTCCCGCACGGAACAAATATTTGTATGACCTACAAATAGTTTTTCCGGCTCTAAGTGTTGTGTATGTGATTTTATATCTTTGTAAACGCAACCACGATACAGGAAAAAATCCTAGTGTGGTTCAACGCATTTTAACAAAAAAATAAAAAGACTTCTGCATTGAAAATTTAATTATGATTCCTCACTGAACTTGCGTTCATTTTGCTGTGTGAAGCTAGGGAATTTATAGAACTATATTTGACTCTTTCAATTATGTAGATTGGTCAGTAGCCAAACTGTGTCCCATGGATTAAAAAAATACATATTTATGTCATTCGTTATTTTTTAGTTTTATGTGTCGTGGTGGCTAAAACCTCGCCTCTCGTGCTTGTTGTGGTGGTGGGTTCAAATTCGGGCAAGTACTAAAGTGTCTTTTTCAAATTCTTATGTACTTTCTAAGATTATATTGGACATCACAGGCAACGGTGAAGGAAAACATCGTGATTAAACCTGGACTTATATAGTTAATGTAAGTCTGAAATAGCCAAGTTGGAGGCCTGTGGGATTCTTAGAGGCTACCCAGTGGTGGCCACATCCTCATTCGAAAAGAAGAAGACTTCACATAAACGTAGGAGGTTGGGTAGGAGAAGGTAACACTCTGAAAAGAGTGGTGGGCTATGGGAGACAGCTCTACCCAGGAGCAGTGTGACATTATAGCTTGTTGAAATAACGGTAAGCGTACATTTATAAAACGTCAGCAGCGGGCATGAATTTTCAAAAACTGTAAATAAGTTTTTATTATTTTTCAAAGTTTAGCTTGAAGTTCCCGTATCAAAACAAGTACATTTTATCTATATCTATACTTATAATTAATAATAATATTATAAAGAGGAAAGATTTGTATTTCATATTTTTGTATGTAAAGAACATACTTAAAAACTACTGGACCGATTTCAAAAAGTCTTTCACCGTTGGGAAGCTACACTATCCCCGGGTGACATAGGCTACTTTTCATCCCTGTATTCCCACGGGAACGGGAACTACGCGGGTGAAACCGCGAGGCGTCGGCTAGTTAGAGATGAAAAAGATGATACCTGATTTGGTTTATCAAGTATCATCTTTATTATCAGACCTTAGTATAACACAGCTTTAGGAATCGATGGTGGTAGAAATAATGTTTTTCCTACTACTGGTTGGTTTTTCAAAATAAATGCCATTCATTGATTATTTTTAGTATTGATAGTAAATACAGCGAAAGTACCTAAAATCTACTAATGTGTAAATTTAGAAAAAAAAAAAAAAGTAAATTGCAAACATTGAAAATTGCTGAAAATAATAACCATATTTACAGCAATATACTACCTATTGCAGCTTTAGTACTATTCTTGCGCAGGATAAGAACAACAAAACTATAACTGAGTGACGTCACAAAGAGTTGATTCGATAGTGAAAAGAGCTGAGAAACTCTGAAATAAGTGAAAGTATTTACGTAATACATCGTGAGAAAACTGGAATGCTAAAGCTCAAATATTGGAAGACAAATGTCTACCAATCTGCACTGGACATGCGGTCCGCTGCCTACTCCCAGAGAAGAGCTCCGTGCCCCAGCAGTGTGAACAAAGACCCTCGAGTGAGCTGGTGTAAGTGCATGTCGAATACCCTGGTAGCAATGCTCTATCCAGGCTTGGATAAGTGATGCCCGAGGCTAGTAACACCCCGGCTTATTTATCCTGGCTTGGCACATACATAGTTCTGTACACACGAGGCCAGGTGACGGACTTTCCTAGCTTAATACCACAATCTTAATTGAAAAATGAGCCTCGTAGCCAGATTAGATGGGCATCCCTACCTAATCCAATAATGGTTAAATTGATATACGTTTTTACCTAATCTTCGTAACGTTCTGGGTGGATTTATGTGGGTTGTTTTCGTTAATTGTCGTATAAAAAATAATAATGAGTGACCGAGTTCGAATACATTAGTTATCATGTCTATTATTCAAAGCTCACACAACAACTTATATATATAATAATAAAAAAAAATATCAATAAATAAGAACTAATACTGATACAGTATCTCAGTATTAGTTCATCAAGTTCCATCAAGTGGTATATTATTGCACAAACTTTTTCTAACCAATGTTCCAAATATTTAAAGTTTCAGGAACTTGAACTGGTTTTAGCTTTTGTGCTTTACATTAAATTCACAATTATAATTGACAACAATAATGTAATTGTTGCTAATCGCATAGGTAGAATGCTTAACAATTTGTTATGGTAGATACCTATATCGAATACACTCATTTGCAAAATAAACTTTTCACATGGAAAGCACTTGGTGGGTATTATTTATGTTTAGGTACTGTCTCTTTGAATTGACCTAACGCGTTGATGTCTTTTTTGGGGTCAAAATGTAACTGGTACGTAGGTAAATCATAAGTATACCTGTCAGAAAATTTCAGTTCTTACAGCTATTGTACTTACCGCTGAAGAAGGAGTAGGATTCCATGAGAAGAGAAGAAGTGTGGCGGGCACGAGATGGAGCGCTATGAATCGCGCACGCGCCGGGCCCGACATGGCTGCGCCGCCACTACTGGATGCGCGCCCTCGCGGCCGGCCGGAGAGCCGGGGCCGCAGGCACCCGCGCCTCTGCGGGGCGGGGCTGCGGGGGTGCTCACACTGCTGCCGAGCTCTCCTCTATCCTTTAGTATCCCGGCACAAACGGCGCGCGCGCACGGGAACTACGCGCAGCGCGCTCCGGGCTATGGCGGTGTCCGTGCTATGGTAAGTTTCTAACACTTGTCTGAATTATTTCGTAATCTGTACTTTTTTTTTTTTCATATAATTAAACTTGATCATATTTATTTTAAAGAAAATACGTCGTGTTATAACATAATTATATCATATAATTATAATAAATTTGCTAAACTTAATTTTATCTTAATAAATAGGTTGATAGCTGCATTAGCACCGCTCCTAGGTGTGAAAGCTGTAAGTACTTAAAATTTTAATTTCAATTTTAATTGTGTTTATTATAAGTGAATAAAATTAACATGTAGAAAAACATGAGCGGAATTTGAGAATGTTGCGAGACGGAGAAGTAGCAAGGGCGCTCGGCGGCGGCGGCGGGCGGGTTGACCTGCCTGTCCGCTTCAACTCGTCCTTTTGCAATTTCTCCAAATCGCTATCGAACATTTGCGAAGTCCGAAGTAGCAAATTTAAATCAGTTTGTTACTACAAAGGAGAATAATATTACGTAATAAATAATAATTTGACAAATAAAATAAATTATTGAATAGGAATTTTGTTCTTGGTGACTGTCCGACTTCTTAGCACAAGTTATTACCTACATAAATATGTATAACACAGTAAATGGAAGACCGACAAAGTTTATCATCGTTCGGATGCAGTGCGTCGGTATTGCGCAAACATACTGTTTCCTACAGTTATATGACATACTTTATTTTCATGAAATGTAAAGCGCACTTAATCCATAACTTATATTTTTTTTTACTTTTCGTGATAATACTTATCTAGGCAATTCAGTACTGATTAATAATTGCAAATGGTACCTTTGAAATAAAGTCGCTTTTCGTATATGTGTTCATCTTTAATTCTTCTAAAGTACTTAAAAGATTTTGATGGCATTTAATTTATCTCGAAATTTTATGCGAGTAGAGGCGGGTCGATAATTTTTTTATTTAATATAATTAAAAGAACTTGATTTAAATAAAAACATAGTATAAAAATTCTTAAATAAGAGCCATATAGTTTTTCTTATACTTATGCATTACTCTACCTTAAATATTGGCCTTTGGCCGTGTTATGTTTAGTAAAATATAAATAAATAAATTTCGCAATCGCAAAAAAAATACCTTTTGCGGCCAGTGATAAATAAGTAACCGATTTGGACATACAAGTCTATAAAAAGCTCATACAGATATAATATACAGAGTTACAATAGTTGATTAATTATAAAAATCTCTGAGCTATTTAGCAACTGATTAGCAGATTTTAAATTCTAATTCTCATATTTAATAAAATATTATCTAGTAATAAATACAAATAAAATACTGGTCTACATGGTAAGCTATAACTTCACCGAAATGTCTACTAAAATAAAATTCCTGAAACAGAGTGTGAAAGAAAGAAAGAAAGAAAGAAAACACATTTATTTGACAAAAGCCATAGCACACTACATAAAAAAAAAAAAAAAAACTTAGAGCAACACGCGCAGATTACTTCACGACTTGCGCTCGTTATTTTACCCGACTTACCGAAAAGGAGGAGGTTCTATGTTCGAAGTTATGTTTGTTTTTTTTTTGTTTATGTTCACCAATTTCTCCGCCGATCGTGGACCGATTTTGAAAATTCTTTCCATACATTTTTTTTTATCGGCGTGGAACTTCGTCCGCGTGCTTGTTTTAAGACTAAATGTATTTAATTGGCACAAGTGAGTCAGTGAAAGATTCCTAGTGATCATATAAACAAACAATTTCACCTTTTTATCTATAACATTAGTTTATAAAAAAACTTTTTTGAAGCCGGAAGTATTTTTTTGCAAAAAAGTTTTTTTATTTTTCACTTTTTAGTTGTGCCTACCTAATAGGCAAGTTTTTTTAGAAAGGTAACTATACCACGCCACGCCAGAATATATTAGCCGAAAATTATGAAACTTGAACATAACCGGTGATATGAGAGATCTGCGTACCCCTTAAGAGCGTACTGGCGTGATGTTATGTAATCAAATGGAATAAACAATGAAGAGTTCTGCTGTATATCTTCGAAGATCTTCATCAGACCTTCACCAAATTAAAATGGGACCAATTTCGGCACATACTCTTTCAAATAAAAATAAAAGAATTGTGAGATATCGGTGAACATACATAAAAAAAAAACATACATAAAGTTGAACATAGAACCTCCTTTTTGGTAAGTCAGTTAAAAATTTAATGCTGGCAGACATTGGGACACTGAATAATAGTGCAAATTGTAAACCACGTTTCAAACACGTGAAAATTAAATAATCTCGTCATTACTTATCGTAGTAGTAATTTAATTTAAAAAAAAAACCGACCAAAGATCAATATGGCCAGTATAAAATAAAGTACCTACAAGCAGATTCCTATTTCTTGCTGAAATAAAAACAAAATAAATACTGATAGCTAGACGAGTAGCGCCCACAACTACAAGCCAATGATATTATTATCTTTTAAATCTTTTTACCCGACTGCCGAAGGAGGGTAATGTGTTTATCAGTCTATGTATGTATGTATGTTTGTTCCTATGTGGCGTTCCAGAGTCCAAACGCGTTGGCCGATTTTGATGATTCGTACGTCAATCGATGCGTCTTAACTCTGCGAGTGTCATAGGCTACATTAAAATTGGATAATAGAAAAATGGCGGATTTTGGGTGCCATATTGTGGGGGCCCAAATTTTTTTTTCTTCCAAACCCATCGTGTGGGGTATCAAAATAAAGGGTTTTAAGAGGTGATTTCAAAAATATATAACACTTATATGTTTAAATGTTTCAATTCGAAAAAACTAACTAAAAAGTTATAAATAAAAAAACTTAATTAAAAAAATCAAAAAACCCGACTGCTTCAAAAGCGAACTAAAAAGTCGTAAACAAGGAAAAAATCATGCTGTGCAGGCGGAGGATACACCAGATTTTGGTCAGCCAGCCGGCGAATATGTATCCTCCGACTGCACAGCATGATATTTCCTTGTTTACGACTTTTTAGTTCGCTTTTTGTAATGGATATATTGCAAAGAAGAACAGCAAATATAAGCGGCATTAAATAATATTCAAGATTAGGTATTATACGGTGCCGAGCATTCACATGGCGTCATTATCTTCCTGAACTGCCTTTGTCTCTTTTTCTTGGGGTCGATGCAACCCGTTTTCATCATCAAAATCATTCAAGCTGCGGAAAGCCTTTTTAGAATACGTAGCTTTTTTGCCTAATTCAAATTTAAGTACTTTCTATGAATATGTATACCTATGGTCAAAAAAAAACCGAACCTGTCCGAATCGGGATGCTGAAATCGAACGTGCATTCGGAGGCACGGGGTTATCACACCGCCATTTTCCAAATTAGAATAAGTGAACTGAAATGATGTTTGATTTTCTTCTTGTTTACATTTTTTTAGTTTGCACCAGTCGGGTTTTTTGATTTTATTAACTTTTTTAATGTACAATTTTTTAGTTACATTTTTCTTTTAATTTTATTTAACTTGCAATGTATGTGTGTATGTAAGTGTGTTCGGATCAATTCTTGCAACTGAATTTTAAAGCAGTTATCCTCAACTGATTAAGATGAAATTTTGCATACACTTTTAGTTTGGATGACAATGCATGGTTAGCTAAGTGACGTCATTCTAAATCCAATATGGCGGATGGCTCAAGATGGCGGCTTAGTTATTTTTGAAAACAATATAATTATAACGGGAAATTTAGTTATTTTTGTTGCACTGCCATGATATTGGTATCAAATGAAAGCGTTTGCTGAGTAACGAAAAAAGCTTTAAAAAAAAAAGATATTTTTATGAAAATTTATTTTTCGAATGTCTTTTATACACATAAGTATATATATTTTTGTAATCACCTCTAAAACACATTTTGATACCCTAGTTGATGGGTTTGGAAGAAAGATAAAATTAGAACCCCAACAATATGGCGCCAAAATCCGCCATTTTGTTATTAATTTTAAACACTTATCTAATGACAATGGGTTTTTAAGACGGATGTCGTAATCCATCCAGCCGTTTGGAAGATACGAGATAACAAAGAAATTTACAAACATACATACAAGATACGCGCGAAAAACACTTCATTGGCAGTCAGGCTTTACATAGCTAGATGCCTCCGTGCCTCGGCAAGAACGTTACGCTGTTGGTCCCGGTTTTTATTTGTAGATCTTAGACAGTCATTACGGATAATCAGATTAAGCTAGGAAATCTGAAAGCAGTCATGTCAAGGGGTATCGTGTTACCCAGTTATAGTGCCCGTCAAACTTCTGGGCCGCCCCGAAGCCGGCTTTCCGATGCGCACAGCACGAAATGGTGCTGTTTTTGCATGAGATTTACTACTGCGCAGCCATTGTAGCCTACTTAAGGGCGGCCAGGAAGTTTGGAGAGAACTTTACTAGGTTGTGGAGGTTAGATAGGCAGTCATCATCATCTGCCTAGCCTTTTCCCAATTGTTGTTGGGGTCGGCTTCCAGTCTTACCGGATTCAGCTGAGTACCAGTGTTTTACATGGAGCGACTGCCTATCTGACCTCCACAACCCAGTAACTGGGTGACACGATACAGTCTGATAACCTCAAATAATCTTTTTCTTTCGGAACTGTTTGCTACCCAAACCGGCTAGGTACCCCTTGGCAAGACTGGTGTCAGATCTCAAGCTTCTGACTACCCGTAACGACTGTCAAAGATCTTTGAATGACAGCCGGGACCAACGGCTTAACGTGCTTTCCGAGGCACGGAGGAAACTCGCTATGTTGAAATGGTCACCCATCCACGGACCGACCTCGGCAAGCGTTGCTTAACCTTGAAGATCGACACGTGCGGCTGTTATTATTTAGATTAGATAGGCAGTCGCTCTATGTAAAATACTGCACCTGTAGCCAAGATGACAAACTTTTTTGCAAAAAAATACTACCGACTTCCAAATAAAAAACTACAATGTGAAAAATAACCTTATTTTTGGAAGTCGGTGTCTTTCTTTTTGTCCATTTTTTTTGCGATATGGACACCGACTTCCTAAAATAAGGTTATTTATCACTTTGTAGTTTTTTATTTGGAAGTCGGTTATATTTTTTTGCAAAAAAGATTTTTTATTTTTCCCTTTTTAGTTGTACTTTCCTAAAATAGGCAAGTTGTTTAGTAAAGTACCTATAATGGCAGAATAGATTACCCGAATAACATGAAACTTGAACATAACCGGTGAAATGAGTGATCTGCGTACCCCTTTATAGTGTACTGGCGTGATGTTATGTTATGAAATGGTATAAACAATAAACAGACATGCGATTGCAGCAATCCCGAATGATTTGCCGTTATTTATTTAGGAGTTCTGTTGTATATCTCCGAAGTTCTTCATCAGATCTTCACCAAATTAAAATGGGACCAATTTCAAAACATACTCTTTCAAACAAAAAAAGAATTTTCAAAATCGGTCCACAATTGACGGAGATATCGGTGAACATACATGAAAAAAAAAAAAAAACATACAAGAAGTCGAACATAGAACCTCCTCCTTTTTGGTAAGTCGGTTAAAAAGAATGATTGATGGTTGGCAGATTGATTATTCTGGCTCCTACGGAGGAAAAGGGCAATGACCGTTATTGCCTCGCTAAAACGAAACATCTATTAAGTATAAGTATGCCAATTTTATATTCGTGAAAATAAACTAGTATCAACTTACTGATATAAAGCTGACACGACGGCAATGATAAGTATCAAGTTCAAGTAAAAGTACTGCTCAAAGTCCAAAATATGCTACACAGAAAATTATAATAAAATCCGGCCATGTGCGAATTGGGCACGAAGGGTTCCGTACTTGGCAAATTGCGGTTTACGATTTATGACGTATTAAAAAAAACTACTTACTAGATCTCGTTCAAACCAATTTTCGGTGGCAGTTTACATGGTAATGTACATCATATATTTTTTTTAGTTTTATCATTCTCTTATTTTAGAAGTTACAGTCAAAGTCAAAGTGGTAAAATGTGTCCCCCCCCCCGGACACACATTTTACCACTTTGGAAGTGTCTTTCGCGCAAACTATTCAGTTTAGAAAAAAATGATATTAGAAACCCCAATATAATTTTTGGAGACCTATCCATAGATACACGATACACGTATGGGTTTGATGAAAAAAACAATTGGGTTTCAGTTCTAAGGGGAACCCCAAAAAATCTTAATGCCTTTTCACAGAATACATCTAATTACTAAGTTTAAACAGCATAGTTCTTATAGTTTCGGAAAAAAGTGGCTGTGACATACGGACGAACAGATAGACAGACATGACGAATCCATAAGGGTTCCTTTTTTTGCAATTTGGCTACGGAACCCTAAACATTATAATCTACTATTATAGGTACGTTTTTCAAGACTGCCATAGGATTATTTTTACCTTATAATACCGGCCTGTAACTAACACACTGCAGCTGATATAGACTCGTCTCTTAAAGAGAAGATGCTTGCTCAAGACAGGTTGGCGATTTCAGACTGTTTTATGTAAAAACAAGAAACTTGCCGCAAAGTTACACCCAAAGCTAGAGAAATAGTAGAATGCACCAAGAGGATAAAGCAGTGTCTTACGCCACGGGCGGCATATTCAATTGAATCCTGAGCGTAACGAGGAACTGAGTTATGTAGAGTCCTGATTGAAGCAAGGGGTTCAAGCTGCCCAAGATGAAGACAGGCTTTATGCCAGAGAAGCATACTCTACTTTTCACACCTTCTTCGAGACAATAAAAAGCCAGGGTCCCAGGGCCTATTAATAATCTCTAAAGCGACTGTTTTAATAAAATCTGGAGTAGAATCTATATACGTAGGTATCGCTCGTTTTTTTTTTTGCAAACACCAATATTGCAATAAAATTCACTGAAAATCACAGCACCAAAAGCCAATATAAGTTTCTCTGTGCCCACACGCCGTCTTTTCTTTCACTCACACTCTTTAAAATCGCGCCTTTTTCTTTGTTTTTATTTCTGCTCATGGTGGCCAGTTCGATTATCGAACAAACCTCTTTACAATGCCATATGGGCATTTTTTTTACTTGGTTTGCCACGAGTGTCCACCCGAATTTGACGTTCCAAATTCAAATCACTTTACTCCCTTGGGAGTTTCATACAACTTTACCTCCCCTAGGAGGTAATACTTTACTTTACGTTGAGGTTGCATGATACGTAATTGGACATTGTCGAACAGGTCGTGTAAAAAGATTATAGAGTCTAGTCATCTCATATAATCTTTTTCATTTGGAACTGTTTGCTACCTAAACCGGCTACATAGTTAATCTTGTTTTTCTGCGTAATCTAGCTATATCTTTGTTTCGATCTCTCTATTGATCTATCACTTTTTGCACTGTTACAGCAATATGACAATACAGGTTACGCAGAATGGAATAATGCTGTGCCAAATTCATGGCAGACAGAAGACAGGCAACAAGTAAGCCAATACCCACCATACCAACCGCAACGTCCTACATACGGATTGAATAACCGGCAAGACATTCCACCGCTTCCACCACCAAGCAGCAGAGGCTCCAACTTTGCCGTCTATGACCCTCAGACCAGGCAACGGGTTGCGCCCATTGACCGCAACTGTACGGCGCCCGGATGTTGTGTACCAAAATGCTTTGCAGAAAAAGGAAATAGAGTAAGTACCATTATCGTCTTATAAACTATAAGCGACCTTCTTGATTGCTCGTCGCGATTCAAATTGCACCACACTGACCGGCGAGCACGGCCTAGTGTTATAGGCTTGAGTCACACATTTAAATCACAGTTTGGGAGCAAAAACCGTGATAAAATGCGTGACTCAAGCCTATCACAGAGGCCGTGCTCGCCCCGCTGGTAGGTGATGTAGATATTTGTAAGGCCTTCAGATAGTTGTTCCAATTTTGACTGTTTGTGTATGTGAGTTAAATGTTTACTACGCAACCACGGTACAGAAGAATTCCTAAAGAGGGAAAAATTTAAAAAAAATATTGAAAGCCTGCCCTTATTAATTCGAAACATTTATTTCCAGGGTTTCCCAGGTTCAGCTGGACCTGCAGGAAGTCCAGGTTATCCTGGGCACGAAGGACCTGAAGGCCCACAAGGTACAAAAGGACAAAAGGGACAGATGGGAAATCCGGGACCACGAGGACCAAAAGGTGATAGAGGCAAACCCGGTGAACGAGGTTTCGTTGGTAGGAATGGTCCATCTGGTCCTCAAGGCGAGCCAGGTTTACCTGGTATTCCCGGCAGAGATGGTTGTAACGGAACAGACGTAAGTGTCACTTTAAAAGTTTAGGTAAAATGCTTATTCAAATCGTTATACGAATTTTGTTTCTAAAAACTATGAAATGAAGGTAAAATATAAATATCAGTATTTACATATGATTTCAAGAGTTTCTTCTAGTTTGTTTTTGGATTTGAGTATACACACTACCTATCATCTATCATCCAATCATGATATTTAAATTTCTCATTCCGATATCAGATTGGTTTTAAATGGGTTATGTACAAAGGTATAACAATAAAGCTATTTGCCCCGGAGACAATATATTAATTATGTCCTTATGATTTTCATTACTAACCTGCTTACAGATTGATCAGTAGGCGAAGCTACTACAGTGTTAGAGTATTATACAAATTAAAACCCTTACCTTTATATTTTGAAGGGAGAACCTGGTATCATTGGGCCTCAAGGAAATCTGGGTCCTCGCGGTTTTCCTGGTTCCAAAGGAGATAAAGGAGACAAAGGAGAGGCAGCTTACACAGGAAGAAATCAAAAAGGCCAAAAAGGTGAACCAGGTGCAGACGGTATGACAGGAAGACCAGGTCCTATTGGGCCACCCGGTCTTGACGGTCTACCAGGAACCCAAGGTGGCACCGGACCAATGGTAAGCAGATTTTACCTCTAAGTTGTCGGTCTTTGACACTGCACAAGAAAAAAAATAAATAAATAAGAACTTCTATTCATTGATTGCTTTTTTTTTTTAAAGGGTCCACCTGGTCCAAAAGGTGACAAGGGCGATAAAGGTATTAAAGGATTAGCGATTCAAGGTGATAAAGGAGACCGAGGTGATCCTGGTGATAGAGGACCAAGTTGTCCTCCGGTTACATTGCCTTCCCAAGTAGATAAGGGAGCTATTAAAGGAATTCAAGGTGATATGGGGCCTAAGGGTGATAAAGGAGAGCCAGGACCAATGGGAGACAAGGGGGATACTGGAATAACGGGTGAAACAGGACGTGCCGGACAGACGGGCATCAAGGGTGAAAAAGGAATAATAGGCAATCCCGGTGAAAGAGTACGTTAATTTTATTACACGTCACTTTTTATTATGCAATATTAAACATAGCTAAATAAAACACTATGCGAGCAAATTTATAATGAATAACTTATTTTTGTTTGACGAGGTTCCATTGATATTTTAAAGAAAATCAAATTTATTTATTAATGATGATCAATATTAGAAACACTCCATGATTATATTCATGAAATATATTTTTAGGGTCGTGACGGACCGTATGGTAATGCTGGGCCAAGGGGACAGAAAGGAGATAGAGGAAATGATGGATTACCTGGATTGGATGGCAGACCTGGAGTTAAAGGAGAACCCGGACGTGATGGACTTTCAGGACCTAGAGGACTTAAGGGTATTCCTGGTCCGGCTGGTGGCCGTACTGGATCACGTGGACCACCAGGGCCACCAGGTCAAAGAGGGTATCAGGGTCGACCTGGACCTAAGGGAACCGACGGCATGTCAGGAGACAAGGGTGATATGGGACCAACGGGACCTCCAGGAGGTCAAGGTGAACCTGGTGCTCCTGGTGTTGAAGGAATAGCTGGCCCTAAAGGCGAAAAAGGAGAAACAGGACGAGATGGAACTCAAGGCGAACATGGACCCCGCGGGTTTGATGGACCTCAAGGTCCAACAGGGTTAAGAGGTCCTAAGGGTGAAGATGGTCTTTCAATACC
This sequence comes from Orthosia gothica, assembly GCA_949775005.1. Lineage (NCBI taxonomy): Eukaryota > Metazoa > Arthropoda > Insecta > Lepidoptera > Noctuidae > Orthosia > Orthosia gothica. The sequence continues at coordinate 14,833,558 of OX459058.1, forward strand.
TGTAAGTTATTTTATGTTTCTACTAATCTCTTAACAGTAGTTTTAAAGGAGCGTGCTCGCAGGATTTTATTAGGGTTGAGGCAGGTGGTTCTCTCTCTCTCTTCTGTCAAAACGAACCCGCTCTTCAACGCCGACACAAGTACACAACTAATAATAAAGTATGGAGCAACGTCCCTAACATTTTGAAATAGCAAAAATTACAAAGGAAAATAAAAAAAAGTAGGGTGGACAATTTTCTATGGAATCTGGTCTAACCAACCAGCAGAGTTGAAATTAGTATTGACGGAACCGTTATCCAATATTTCTATTACACATCAATATGAATGAAAAATGTGTTTATGCGGTCAGTCTTAAATCATCGAAGAATGACCGTTTACGATTTCCTTAATACTGTAGTATTAGGACATAATTGGTCATATCTTTCTTGTTCCTATATTGTGGTTCCTCATACAATGAAGTGCATAATAAGCCTTTTCAAACAATACGAGTCTCATTACTGTTAGTTAACTCGTCGAATAATGTCCGATTAGACTCCTTTACTATTTTAAAACGGGGACACTATTGAGCTTTTTTTTTAAGAAAATATGAATCACACTGCTGTTGGTTAATTGGGCCAGTTTGTCGCATCCTCCTTTATATTCAAAATTGTGCATTCATGTAAAGGTTTTCATGAATGAACAATTTTCCCCTCAACTGTACCTTGCCCTATTGCCTGCGGTAAAATTCGCGTGGACGAACACGGTAAAAAGATCATTAAATTATACCGGGATAAAACGTAAACTTTATTTTAATCCTGCGCGGCGAGCACGGCCTACTGTGACAGGCATTTTTATCAAAGTTTGGGAGCAAAAACCGTGATTAAATACGTAACTCAAGCCTATCACAGAAGCCGTGCTCGCCCAGCTGGTCAATGATCGGATAATTCTATGGTCAGTCCATGCGTGTATCTCAGCCAAACTCTAGCGTGACTTATTTCATAAACTCAAAAACATAAGAACTTTCATATTATATTAATAGTAGGATGGGATGCTCAGAATGTTGCGCTATCGATTTTATTGTATAATATTTTATTATTATACATATCATGATAAAATATTCTATCAAAAATATTCATATCTTTGACATTTTAGGGCCGGAAAGGTGACAGCGGACTTAATGGACTGCCTGGTTCAAAAGGTGACAAGGGTGAAAAGGGTTACCTTGGATTGCGAGGATTTCCTGGTAACTCCAGTTTAGGAACAGCCGGTAGTCCAGGAGAGGTTGGACCCCCTGGAGAGAAAGGTCAAAAAGGCAGCCCAGGTTATGATGGTACTCCAGGTAGCCCAGGTTCCAAAGGAGATATAGGTGGTCGATGCAATGACTGTAGGCCTGGAGGACCAGGATCGAAAGGTGACCGCGGCACAGATGGATATCCCGGCAGAGTTGGAGAGCCAGGCCCAGCCGGGCCTCCTGGACTAACAGGCGAGAGAGGAGCCGACGGCATAGACGGAATGCCGGGTGACGCAGGAGTCCCGGTTAGTTCTTGATTATTTATGTAATTTTTCTTTAATCAAGGCTTTGTTTTTTTTTTAGATTTATACACCATTGTATTTATTGTTTTATAAATAGGGTGAACGTGGTGATGAAGGACCGACTGGACCGCCTGGTGAAAGGGGGCAAGATGCAACGTTAACAGCATTAAATCTGGTTAAGGGTTTACCCGGACCAAAAGGTGATCGAGGGCTAACTGGCCAAACTGGTCCGAAAGGTGAAAAGGGAAGCTTAGGAGCAAAAGGAAACCAAGGACAAGTTGGTATGCCAGGTCAGAAAGGAGACCATGGCTTAACAGGCCCCCCTGGCAACGATGGTACTCCTGGTTCAGATGGAAATCCAGGTACTCCTGGTACAGATGGACAATCAATCAAGGGAGAAAAAGGATCACCAGGAAGTTCAGGATCAAAAGGAGACAAAGGATTCCCTGGCACATTTGGTATTAAAGGTGAACCAGGCCAGTGCGCAGCAAATCTGGCTGAACTAACGCGAGGAGACCGAGGAGCACCGGGAGCACCCGGTCCTCAAGGAATTCCAGGTACACTTTCACAACTATTTTATTAATTGTTATTATCATGGGTATGAATAACGAATCCCAGCTTACTAAGTCATAGCAATATTCCTTGGTTCTATTTTTAACCCCCGCCGGAAAAAGGGGTGTTATAAGTTTCACGTGTGTTGCTATGTTTGAATCAAATCGGTTTAGCCGTTCAAAAGTTATGGGCGTTTTACTGTTTGAATCGGGGTGATTTCGCAAGATAAATGTGTCGGGGGTTTTTTAAATTTTGAAATTTTACTTGTACTAAATTGAACCCATGATGAGATTCGCGCCCTGATCACATTGCAATCTAATTTGGCCGACATAAGTGCGAAAATTTACATACAAAAGAGGTGTTTTACCATATGTGAGATGAAACTAGCTTAATTATTGCAAAAAAATTAAATAACTTACTCAGCCTACTGGTGCCAGGTTCTTATTTCATCGACCAACGCGACTCGAGACTTTTAGTAAAAGCAGATATCTTTATTAAAAATTTAAGTAGGTTTAATAGAGATATTTTTATATAAAGTGTCCATTGTTTCGTAGGTGAACAAGGGGAGAAAGGAGATAGAGGCTATTCAGGGCGCCCAGGAGCTAAGGGTGACTTGGGTTTACCTGGAAAACAAGGGCCAGTTGGTCCTCGAGGTATCCCTGGGGAAAGAGGCGACACCGGAGTAATGGGTGATATGGGGTTCCCAGGAACTCCTGGGGAAATGGGACTTAGGGGATATCCAGGCACACCAGGAACAAAAGGTGTTAAAGGTGAACTTGGTCTATCCATGCCTGGTCCACCTGGTCCTTCTGGTCTACCTGGAGGTAGAGGTGAAAAAGGAAACAGAGGAATGCCTGGAACCCCTGGTGCGGACGGTCTCCCCGGGGCTATTGGATTAACTGGAGAAAAAGGTGACCAAGGCCAATCTGGTCGACCAGGTTTCCCGGGTGCCCCAGGTCAAAAGGGTGAATCTGGCCCCGTTGGACCACCCGGAGTGTCAGGAAGACCGGGTGCACCAGGTAGAGATGGACCTAAAGGACAACAAGGATATCCCGGACCCATTGGAAAACAAGGAAATATAGGATTACCTGGAACTAAGGGAGAACCAGGCATTCAAGGTATGCCTGGCCAGAAAGGGTTCCCTGGCAGTCGAGGCCGCCCAGGTAGGAATGGCCCGCAAGGTAACGCAGGTGCACCTGGAGATAAAGGAGACAAAGGAGAGCGTGGCTTTGCTGGACAACCAGGTTCACCTGGTTTGGACGGACTTATGGGTCCTGCTGGTAGAGATGGCTTAAAAGGTGATCAAGGTTACCCTGGACAGCCTGGATTACCTGGAAAAATGGGAATAACTGGTGAAAAGGGAGATAGAGGCTCTACAGGATTAGAAGGACCGAAAGGTGAACCTGGTTCAGCATCGGATAAGGGTGATAAGGGTGAGGCAGGTATTCCAGGCCTTCGAGGAATAGATGGTAGACCTGGTTCGCAAGGAGATAAAGGAGATCGAGGTGAAACTGGTAACCCTGGCTACGGGCTTCCTGGAATTCGAGGGGAAAAAGGTGATCTAGGTATGCCTGGATTAAATGGACTACCGGGAAAGGACGGAGAAAAGGGAGACCAAGGTTTCACAGGAAGTAAGGGAGACAAAGGATTTATGGGGAGGCCAGGAGAACCTGGACAACCTGGCTTGCCTGGAATGAACGGACCTCCTGGTACGCCGGGAGATGTCGGTTTGCCTGGATTACAGGGGGTAAAGGGTGATAGGGGTGATATAGGTTTATCAGGAAGAGACGGACTTGATGGAATGCCGGGTGCAAGAGGTCCAATCGGTCCTGAAGGACCTCAAGGGCCGCTTGGGTTCAGAGGTGAGAAAGGAGACCGAGGACTTCCTGGAGTATCGATTAATGAAAAAGGCAGAAAGGGAGAAATTGGTTTACCGGGTTTAGCTGGCGTGAAAGGAGTAAAAGGTGATAGAGGCCCTGCTGGATTAGAAGGTCAACAAGGTCAAAAAGGAGAACGTGGTTTCACTGGCCAAAAGGGAAATATGGGGTTGAATGGCCCTGCGGGAGGAAAAGGTAATTTTTGATTTGTATTTTTAATTGGTCCGAGTTCAATTCTGACAAGACTTTGTGATTTTGATAGTTTAGAAGTCACTTTGGGTGATGATTAAACAATATTTGTTTTTAATCAATCGTGCACAATATTAATTTCCTAAAAATAGAAAGTCTAGTTTCTAAACTATAAACACATAATCACTGACCATACATAAGAATCTTTCAGAAAGTTTGCTGAACTTCTAATATATTTGGGATATTTTTAATCGGGTCTGTAGGTATAGTTTTTTAGTACAGAAAGAACGAAAATTCCACCTAGATTTAGGCACACAAAGAACGTATCAGAAAAACTGGCTGAAAGTCTCCCACGTAGTTTTCTATTCACCCCTGTACGTTGCCTTTTTTAATCAATATCCCTTAAACACTACTAAGTCGTCACGCTTGCGTTTACAAGGCACTACGAAAATATAACTTCAGACCTCTGATATCATTTAGTTTATAGTAAATCTGTGTCCATTAAATACTGATATTTTTGGCAAAAATATAAATACTGAAATTGTTTAAATATTACAGGTGATCGCGGTCCAGCCGGGCCCACAGGAATGTCAGGACTCACAATGATTGGCGAAAAGGGATTACCAGGAATTCCTGGTAAACATGGGCGCCCAGGACCACCAGGTTCAATTGGAGAAAAGGGAGAGCAAGGTCTGCCTGGACTGCCTGGTCAACTTGGACCTGCTGGAACACCTGGTATTGTTGGACCCCAGGGAATAAAGGGTGATCAAGGTCGAGAAGGAGTCGCTGGACCTCCAGGTTATGATGGAAGACCCGGTAGTAATGGACCCCCTGGACAAACTGGGGAAAAGGGTGATAGAGGTGAAAAAGGTGCAACTGGAATCGGTTATGACGGACAGAAAGGAGATCAAGGAGCACCGGGACTACCAGGTATGGTTGGAGAAAAAGGTGACAAAGGTGATCGTGGTTATGCTGGAATTGATGGGCTGCCAGGTCCTATTGGTCGCACGGGTGAAAAAGGTGAGAGAGGTTTCCCTGGAAGGATTGGTTTAATTGGAGCTCAAGGTTCAAAGGGTGACAAAGGTGAAGCTGCTGGTTTTGTATTTGGACCAAAAGGAGACCGTGGACCTCCTGGATTACCTGGAGCTAATGGAATGCCCGGCAGGGATGGGTTACCCTGTCCACCAGGAATAGACGGAAAGCCAGGTATGAAAGGTGATCGCGGTTTTCAAGGAAGACCAGGTCCACCAGGACCAGTTGGGCCACCGGGTCTGCAAGGACTACAAGGAGATCGGGGTGAGATCGGTATTGCTGGACAAAGGGGAGCACCCGGACCTGCTGGAGCTGCATGTGTTGAAACAGACTATTTAACGGGAATCCTCGTCGTGCGTCACAGTCAAGGAAGTTATGTACACGAATGTCCCGAGGGATTAATAAAACTATGGGATGGATATTCTTTACTGTACATAGACGGAAACGAAAAAGCACATAATCAAGACTTAGGACATGCTGGCTCATGTGTAAGAAAATTCAGTACAATGCCATTCCTTTTCTGTGACTTGAATGATGTGTGCAACTATGCGAGTCGAAATGACCGAAGTTACTGGCTATCAACGAATGAAGAAACGCCCATGAATCCTGTCCAAGGAAATGATATTATCAAATATATCTCAAGGTGTGTCGTCTGCGAGGCTCCGGCTAATGTCATAGCAGTTCACAGTCAATCCAACAGTGTACCAGAGTGTCCTCCAGGCTGGGCTGAACTGTGGATCGGATACAGTTTTGTTATGGTATGTACTTATTTCATTTACTCGTACAATAGGTCAACGACTGTTTATCTGACACTCCAGCACAAACACAACAATAAATAAAAGTTTCTTGCCATGCCAAGTTATTTGGGGTCGGTGACGCAAGTCTTCTTCTTCCAATGTTCTCCATGCATCTCTATTTGCCTTCATTTCAGTAGTGTAGAAACCCCCTTTCCTAGCGATATCCCCATTCACACTGTCCATCCATCGATTCTTTGGTCGTCCCTTGCTCTGTCCCGTCCCAATCATACCTGCTCAAGACTTCTTCCTCATCACATCACATCACATCATCAGCCTTTTAATGTTTCCACTGCTGGTACACAGCCCTCATCACATACTATGACAATTTTACACACTCACATGATCGCACAAAACGTCGTAGTAATTACCTATTTTTGTTCAAAGCTTTTTTTTAATAAATTTTCATGTGGTTGTAATTTAATTATTGAGTTGAAACCTCGATTTTAGATGTTTATAACGGACTAAGTACTTATATTTGCTTTTAAAAGCTGTTATTGCACATAGTGTACTCAATTTTAGAAAATACCTAATTAGTGAGAGTCCGTAAAGTCCTACCGTAGTACCTTTCAATAATGTTATTGATGTTCCTAACAGCATACTGGAGCTGGAGGCCAAGGAGGAGGACAGGCTTTGGAGAGTCCGGGATCGTGCTTGGAAAGCTTCCGCACAGTACCATTCATAGAATGTAACGGCGAGGGCGGTACATGCCACAAGTTTGCCAATAAGCTCAGCTTTTGGCTTACAACCATCAAGGATGAGGAGCAGTTCCGTATACCAGAGCGAGAAACCTTAAAGTCAGGAAATCTATTACAGCGAGTGGCTCGATGTGCAGTTTGCATGAAGAACACCAAATAGAGTAATATAATTATTTTAAGCCGACATTACACCGTCGATCAGGATCTGTTTTGTAATTATTAAAAATACCTACCCAATTAATATAACTCTAAATTATATTTTCTATATGAAAATACATCTATTGTGGTAAGGTATGAAGAGGCTGAAGAGAGTAGGTGTCTAATGCATCATTTTATAATGAAGTCAGTCAATAAATGAGTTCCTGATCATCAATAACACACCAAAGCAATTTAACGTAAGGTATTTTATTTAATTATTATAAAAATAACGTCTTTCAAAGTATGTTATTGCATTGTTACTTAAATTCCTTAATTCTGTTAATTACCTGTCTACAAAATAATGCATTGATTTTAGTATCATATACATTGGAATAGGTAATTTGTCTGGGCTAACATTTTCACATAACCTTGTAGGTTATTTTTGTGTGAATTGATAGTGTTGCCGTTTGCCGGTTCTTACTAAATAGTGCTGTCGCCGCCATTACTGTACGATTTGTTTATGTAATATATAATATTTTATTCTTATAGTAAGTATATGAATATACTTAGCTACTTAATTTCTTTTGTTGCTGAATTGTGTGTTATAGGTATCCTACATAGTTCACTAGTCAACATGAACAAGTGACTAGGCAAGTGAACGATCCGACTTTGAAAGTTGAAACCCTCATGCACAGATACACTCGATTTGTGATAATTTAGATTTGCCTAATTGTATATAATAATAAATATATTAAATAAAAATTAATTAGAAGTTAAAGATAGCAACTGTTATTACTTACTTAATTTCCTGTCTAGATTAGGTATAGATTTTCTGTCACCTATTATTTAAACACTAAAAAATATTTCAAATAATAGATAACTGGTAAAATATAAATGCTTCAAATTATTCTAAAATATTTCCTCTTTTTCACAATAAATTTAACACATTATAATTATCTACTTAACTATAATTATCTGCCAAAAATGTGAGTAATACAATGTTTTATACAACACTGCCATATTGTAGATAGATTTATGTTAATGAATTTAAGAATTCGTACACAATAAAAATAACTTAAAAAGTTGTATTTGTTTTTTATTTTAACCCAGAAAAATAAACCATAGGGCCTTTGGGACGAGTATTTTTTTTCTACAGGAGCAGCTCTTAAAGAGAGCGAGACGGATTCACTCACCAAGGGTTCCGTTCCTTGGTAGGAATCAGATATTTCCATTTTTTTTTAAATCTCAAATGGCGCAAAATAACCACATTATTGGAAGTTACTCGTATATGTTTGAGCCGTTTTGGTTTGAAATTTTGAAACATTAGGTCCATGGTGTCCGAGTGCTCGTCGAGTCTTTCGAGACACTAGCTACCATATATTCAATGTACTCTGTGGACTCTAGTAAACTGCTAATCGACTCTTCACGTGGCTGGGCTTTTCTTCAGCCAGAGAATCAGCATTTTTATTCAAGGTGGCAATGTTTTTTTTAACTTGAACAAATGCTCATGCATACCTACTGCGCTACCATGGGGAGATAGCGCAGTTATGTGGGACTCCAACCCACTAAAACGCCACAGTGTCCTCCTGTGCCGCTTATTGCGGGAACACGGGCACGCGTTAGCACTCATCGCGAACTCGCCGCGGATGTCCGTCACCGGACCCTCCTCTGAGGAGAACCCCTCATCACCGGCGCACCAGAACACACTGTGCGCCGTGACTATCCTAGGGACCAAACCAGCACATGGGTACCAGACGACCACGTGTATGGCACCCTTGGTCCCTTGGTCGCCTTGTGACGGGTCAAGGTCAATAGCCCGGACACCTACCCCTTTCGGCCGCAGGGGATAGGGAGAGTGGCCAAGTCTATACCGACACTCCTCCTCCACTGCGACCACACCGCGCAGACGGTGGCGACCCCGTCCAGGCCGCGGAAGGTAGGAAGAGCGGCGCACCGCAATACCGCAGCCTCCAACCCTCAGCCGCGATATCGTATGGGTATGGGTGGCCTCATACGACATCGCGGCCCGCCTCAGTTACGATGTCGCCCAGGCAGCACTACAACCTACATGTTGGCCGCTACGTCGTCGGCTTATCCGAAAAAGCTCTCAGACGAGCGGCCCCTCCTCGGGTTCCTCTTCGCTTCACCGTGTGTGACCAAGCCACGGCTACTGAGTCCCCCCGCCTTGACAATGCGGGGGACCCACCGGGGGGGAACGTGGCAATGCTGCCAGCGTTCTGGCACAGATAATATAATACTTGGGCACTTTGCCCATTGACATCGATGTTAACGAATTTGTTTATGCGTAATGAGCCCTTCCCCTCTCCCCTCTTGTATTTAGGTAGGTAAGTTTTTTATAAGTCTTATGTTTTATTATTCTTATGAAATAAATTGTAAATATCCAATTTCAAAACTTAAATTTATTTTTATGCGACCGTTTAAAGCTGTGTGGCTCTCTCTGGCTTGGCCACCATCAGGGATTTTAATTTTGATAAAACAAATATTTAGTCGCTAACTAGTCGAAATTAGTCACCAAATATCAGAATTAGTCGGTCATCTTCGCTAGGTGCCCTAGTTTTTTTAAATATAAATGTGGCCAAGCCGGGGAGAGTCTCTCGAAATCGGCCACCTGTAAACCCTTCTAAACTTTTGAAGCAGTGACCGACTAATTCTGATATTTGGCGACTATACTTCATAAAAGATAGTTTAATCTCTGCGACAGCTGTCAGTATCAATACAGTAACAATAGCGCTTGACAGGCTAACAATAACGTATACGTCAGTTTGACATATGTCGCAGAGATTATTACACTATTTAAGAAGTATAATTTAGACTAAATATTTGTGTTATCAAAATTAAAATCCCTGATGGTGGCCAACCCAGAGGGAGCCACACTATAAAGCTATCATTCCTTGCAAAATCTTTTTTGCTGATTACTAGAAAAGTATGCTAGTTAGAAACATCGCATACTTGTTTCTGTAAATTCACATACGATAGCTGCTTTGGCTCAAAAGGGGACTGGGCAGGTTGTGTCTGCCGCATAAACTATAGGCCAAAGTAATAAAGAGCAACAGCCTAATTGCGTTAGTGAATTCAGCAAGGCAAAGGGTTTGACCGCCATCAATCGACCAATCACATAAACGGAAATCCACATCGCATCTTTCATCTCGCATGTGATTGGTCGATTGATGGCGTCAAAACGCTTTGCCTTGCCGAATTCACTTACGCCATTAGGTTGCAGCTGATAAACAGCAGTAAGTCGGGGTTACGGAAAACCATGAAATAAGTAGATTTATTTCAGACTTTTTGCTTTGCTAAGGTTATTTCTATTTTTACCCGGCTGCAAGGAAAGGGTTATGCTTTTACGGATATTTTTATAATTATTTAAAAACTATGCGGTTTTGTAATGTGAAACGGACGTCCATTTATTCATATAGTTACGAGTTGGGGTTCAGGGAAAAATGATTTAAACAGCAGACTCCAATAAATCACACTTTATTACAAAAATACTTCATAAACAATTCTATTACTTCGCACCATTTTCCTTTTCTGATCGCTCTGTGTCGCTTCACTCGCATCCCAATCGAAACTGACCCACGACACGACTCCTTGGTAGACGCTTCTAGGAGCCCCGCAAGGGGGCGAGGCGAGCGGTCCCGGAACCTAGTTCCCAGCCCGCGGGTACAGCCCGCGGGTGCTGACCCACGAAAGGAAACGCGGAGGACAGTTTCGAAGATGGCCGAGATTTGATAACCATAAAAATGGTTATAGTGAGTATATCTTAAAATATAGACATATGCTGTCGCGGACCTTTTTTTAAAGAGGAACAATTCCATGATACAAGATATTTGCGTAACTTAAACCGTTTACGCAGCGCACGCAACGGAAGCTCTCAAAATGGAATATTGCTGCCCTTTTTCGCAACATTTTTCATTTATGCTTCGCTCCTATTGGTCGTAGCGTGAATTTATATAGCCTATACCTTCCTCGATAAGTGGACTATCCAATACAAAAATAATTTTTCATGTCCAACAAGTAGTTCCTGAGATTAGCGCGTTCAAACAAACAAATAAACTCTTCGGCTTTATAATAATCTATATAAATAAAAAGACAAGTCCTTACTGACTGACTTAAAATTTAGACAAGGAATAAGAAAGGATTTTTCGAAATTCAACCTCTAAACGAATAAATAAAATAGGGGATGAAAGTTAGTATGCAACTTTGTCATTTTTAATTTAATATGAATGGAATATGTCATTTAGGGTCTAAATATAAAATAAAAAATCTTTCAGGATTTTTTTTGAATTTCATCCCTTAAAGGGGTAAACGGGGTGTTAAAGTTTGCAAGAAAAATAAATTCTTTATCATCAAAATTACTTGTAACTTAGTATTTCTGCTCTTCAATACAATTAAAGAAACACGTGTCTCAGGTTTTTTTAATTTCATCCCAGGTGTAAAACGGGGTGTTAAAGATTGTAAGAAAAATACATTGTTTATCATCAAAATTACTTGAAACTTAGCATTCCTGCTCTTCAATACAGTTAAAGAAACACGTGTTTAAGGTTTTTTGAATTTCATCCCTTAAAGGGGTAAAACGGGGTGTTAAAGATTGCAAGAAAAATAAATTGTTTATCATCAAAATTACTTAAAACTGAGTATTTCTGCTCTACAATACAATTAAAGAAACACGTGTTTAAGGTTTTTGAATTTCATCCCTTAAAGAGGTAAAACGGGGTGTTAAAGAATATAAGAAAAAAACATTGTTTATCATCAAAATTACTTGAAACTTAGTATTTCTGCTTCAATATAATTAAGAAACACGTGATTAAAGTTTTTTTTTTTTATATCATCCCTCAAATAAATAAATGACTCTTGAAAACAACTTGTAAATATGACTAAGAAGCGAGATGGGCCTATAGTTCTTCAGCCGGGCATTGTCGCCCTTCTTGAAGAAGAGATTATTTGATTGATATTACTTTTTTAGTTTTATAATGTTAACGAATGTATAATTTAATTTTTATTTTAGTTTAATGTTTATGATTGTATAATTTAATTGATAATTTATTTTAATGTACATGAAAGTATAATTTAATTGATATTTTATTATAATGTTTAATGAATGTTTATTTTAATAATTTTAACATTTTATATTTTCTTAAAATGCATGTATTTTGATGTTATATTGATAATTGGAAATAAATGGGTTTTATAATTATGTCCTTTATTTATCTGTTTTATTATTTTGTACATTTTAAATATTGAAATATTTTTATGTGTGTGAAGCAAAAGAAGTATGTAAGGATCGTAGAAGGTGGCGTTCTGTAGTTTCTGCCTACCCCCATGGGAAAAAGGCCTAAGTTTATGTATGTATGTATGTATTTTAAATATTTTTTATAAAATATATTAAAAAATCAGAAACATTTAGGCCCACCGGTATCTGGAACAGGGTCCAAACTACGGGTCAGCAGCCTAATTGTGTAAGTGAATTCGGCAAAGGAAACAATCTGTTTCTTTCCCAAAAACGACTTTTCGTATTGCAAAAAGTCGTTTTTGGGAAAGAAACAGATTGTAATTGTAAGTTACGCAAATATCTTGTCTCATGGAATTGCTCCTCTCTAAAAAAAGGTCCGCGACAGCATATGTCTATATTTTAAGATATACTCACTATAACCATTTTTATGGTTATCAAATCTCGGCCATCTTCGAAACTGTCCTCCGCGTTTCCTTTCGTGGGTCAGCACCCGCGGGCTGTACCCGCGGGCTGGGAACTAGGTTCCGGGACCGCTCGCCTCGCCCCCTTGCGGGGCTCCTAGAAGCGTCTACCAAGGAGTCGTGTCGTGGGTCAGTTTCGATTGGGATGCGAGTGAAGCGACACAGAGCGATCAGAAAAGGAAAATGGTGCGAAGTAATAGAATTGTTTATGAAGTATTTTTGTAATAAAGTGTGATTTATTGGAGTCTGCTGTTTAAATCATTTTTCCCTGAACCCCAACTCGTAACTATATGAATAAATGGACGTCCGTTTCACATTACAAAACCGCATAGTTTTTAAATAATTATAAAAATATCCGTAAAAGCATAACCCTTTCCTTGCAGCCGGGTAAAAATAGAAATAACCTTAGCGAACATTTTAAATATGATGAGAAGCGAGATGGGCCTATAGTTCTTCAGCCGGGCATTGTCGCCCTTCTTGAAGAAGAGATTATTTGATTGATATTACTTTTTTAGTTTTATAATGTTAACGAATGTATAATTTAATTTTTATTTTAGTTTAATGTTTATGATTGTATAATTTAATTGATAATTTATTTTAATGTACATGAAAGTATAATTTAACTGATATTTTATTATAATGTTTAATGAATGTTTATTTTAATAATTTTAACATTTTATATTTTCTTAAAATGCATGTATTTTGATGTTATATTGATAATTTGAAATAAATGGGTTTTATAATTATGTCCTTTATTTATCTGTTTTATTATTTTGTACATTTTAAATATTGAAATATTTTTATGTGTGTGAAGCAAAAGAAGTATGTAAGGATCGTAGCAGGTGGCGTTCTGTAGTTTCTGCCTACCCCCATGGGAAAAAGGCGTGAGTTTATGTATGTAGGTATGTATGTATTTTAAATATTTTTTATAAAATATATTAAAAAAACAGAAACATTTAGGCCCACCGGTATCTGGAACAGGGTCCAAACTACGGGTCAGCAGCCTAATTGTGTAAGTAAATTCGGCAAAGGAAACAATCTGTTTCTTTCCCAAAAACGACTTTTTGCAATACGAAAAGTCGTTTTTGGGAAAGAAACAGATTGTTTCCTTTGCCGAATTCACTTACACAATTAGGCTGCAGGGCTCCAGACTACTCCAGAGAGAGGAACCTCCTAACAATACGAGCCGTACTGCTTTCTGTATCCTTGACCCAGCTGCCTAGCCTTATTATTTATTATTATTATGTGGACGAGAAGAAGGACTCAATTTCAGAAATCGTGGATTGCTCTGTCGGCGAGTAAATTTGAACAAAGGACCATTTTTCTTTATGGGAAGGGATCATTATATTTAATATAGCAATTATTTACGAGAAGAAAACAATTTGTTCGATACAGATATTAAGTTCTTTCTTTATTAATAAGCTCTTTCTTCCACGAGTAGCTGATACCAAAGAGCAGGTTACCTTAGCCTTTGTCGCTAAACGGTCTTAGGTAGGCTTACCAGACATCAGGATTTGTCCCGACTTCTGTCCGCAAAGTTTAATAAAGTAAGAAGTCTTTCCGTTATACTTCTGGGCCTGCCGTCTCTATTAAAAAAATATCACTAAAAATAAACCGACTTCCAGTGCAAAACACTAAAAAGTGCAAAAATATTTTCGTTTCAGAAGTCGGTGCATTTTGCAACATCAATATTTTTATGTATTTTTTTTATTTTTTATTTTGTCTTTACAAATCGGATCACGGGATTGTAACGACCAAAAATGAACGCAGTCGTGGTCAAGATAGCGATCGCGTAACGACCGATTCGTAACGTAGGTAATGTTAATAATAACTTATTTAATTTAGATTCCCGAAACTTTACCTATTTGTACTTTTCCTATTCTTTTTATAATCAAAAAAAAATATCAAATCGGTCTAGCCGTTTTTTGAGTTTTAAAGGGACTAATGAACAGCAATTGCTTTTTATATACTACACTCCGTTGCAAAAAAACGTGCACATAAGGAAATTTACGCATCAAGGCCGACTTCAGTTAATTCAATTATTATTATTTTTTTATCCTATAGGCTCGCGCTTGACCACTATGTCACCTGATGGTAAGCGATGATGTGGTCGACGGTGAAACACGCTTGCCTAGAAAAACCTATTCACTTTTGACTTAAAGACCCCCAGATTGTAGCTATCGGGAAACACAGACTCCGGCAGGGAATTCTACTCCTTAGCTGTACGCATAATGAAAGTGTTCCCAAAACGTTTTGTGCGTATGGGTGGGATGTCCTCTATGTGGTGGAATGCACATTTGTTTGCTGTAGCCTGTATACTTGTGTATACTTAAATACTAGTAAATTAATATCATCAACATCATCAGCCTTTTTCAACGTTCCCACTGCTGGGACACAGGCGTCCACTCTGTGCTCTCACAAGGGACAAAAAGGGAAAGGACCATAATAAACCACGCGGGACCTGTGCAGGTTGGTGATATATTATTATGAAGATATCTATAGGTAAATCGTGAAGTGAATTTTATTCTGGCGATTATTTTATGAGTAAATTTTGATAAATCAATAAAATAGTTGCATGTCCATACAATGAGAAGTGGTCCATTAAAGACGAGAAGATTAATTTAGGCCCAGTTTCTCAGCCACTTGATTTCGAATTATTTGTCAATTTGTCACAAATTATCCAACCGTCAGTTGTCAACAGTTTGTTTTGGGTTTCTCAAAAATCGCTTGTTACATTGAATAGTCGGCATCAATTTATTTCGGTTAACTACCCTAGCTGGAATTCATTCATTCATTCACTACTTTAACCTAATCATTAACTATAAATACCTATTAATTATCTTGAGAGGCTGGGTTAGTGAAGCTGCCAAATTAAGCAAACCTTACCAAGGACGGTTCGTGTATGGGTAACCTTTTTTTTTTTGGTTGCTTGTTGGTTTTGGTTAGGTGACCCAATACAGGTTAAGCAACACTTACAAAGGTTAGTCTTTGGATGGGTGACACTTTTTTTTGGATCGCTTGTTTATGAATGGTTTTTTTTATTGGCTTGCTGGTTTTTGGATAGGAGAACCAGCACTGGTTAAGGAACACTTACCAAGGTTAGTCTTTGGATAGGTGACAACTTATTTTTGGTTCGTATGTTTTTGGAGGGCTGACCCCGCCGGGCAACAATTACCAAGGTCAATCTTGGGATGGGTGACCAATTTTTTTTGATCATTGGGTTTTTGGATAGCTGACCTTGGTAGATGTTGTTTAACCTAACGGGGTGACTTTAGGATGGGTGACCAACGTTTTGTGGTGATGATCACCCATCCAAGGACTGACTTTGGTAAGTGTTGCTTACCCTGGTGGGGTCACCTATCCAAAAATAAGTGGACCAAAAAAGTGGTCACCCATCCAAATACTGACCTTGGTAAGTGTTGCTTACCCTGGCGGGATCACCTATCCAAAAAAAAAAGTGTTCACCCATTCATAAATAAGCAATCCAAAAAAAGTGGTAACCCATCCAAATACTGACCATAGAAAGTATTGCTTTGGTGGGGCACCCATCCAAAATCAAACTAACCAAAAAAAGGTAGTCACTAGTCACCCATCCAAAGACTGACCTTGGTAAGTGGTGAGTACCCTGGCGGGGTCACCCATCTAAAACAAGCGATCACAAAAATAAGTGGTCACCCATCCAAAGACTGACCTTGGTAAGTGTTGCTTACCCTGGCGGGGTCAGCCATCCCGGCCGCTTCAAGTTAAACACAAACCTATCCAAAAACTGACATGGTAGACATACCACCCATACGCACTAAACGTTTTGGAAATACTTTCATTATGCGTACAGCTAAGGAGTGGAATTCCCTGCCGGAGTCTGTGTTTCCCGATAGCTACAATCTAGGAGTCTTTAAGTCAAGAGTGAATAGGTTACTTCTAGGCAAGCGTGCTTCACCGTCGACCTCATCATCGCTTACCATCAGGTGAGATAGTGGTCAAACGCGGGCCTATAATATATATAAAAAAAAAAAAGGTACAAGTACCTACTAAGTACAAGTAGGTACTAAGTACAAGGTACAGTCAACATTAATGCGCGTGAGGAATTTTCGATTCCCAGATCAGTAACAGTATTTGTTTTTTTTTTTTATTTACATACAAAAAAACTATTTTTGACAATTGTGTCAAGTTTTATTTAATTAACATATTTTTTTATCTGAACCGATAAATAACAAAGATGTCGCCGACCCCTATATTTTGTTTTCGTAATATAAGCATTTAAAATCATAATATTAATTTTATTCAAGGTTCTGGACTGGAGGGGCCTAGGCATCAATGTTAATGGCGAGTACATCACTCACCTTCGGTTTGCCGACGACATAGTGGTCATGGCTGACACCATGGAGAGCCTCAATACAATGCTCGATGACCTCAGTAGAGCTTCCGAAAGAGTGGGTCTGAAAATGAACATGGACAAAACCAAGGTGATGTTGAATGCCACCCACCCACTCCGATCAAGGTTGGAGACTCTACACTCGAAGTTGTGGACGACTATGTCCGCCTGGGACAAACGATCCAGTTGGTTAGGGCCAACTTCGAGAGAGAGATCAACCGTCGAATCTGACTCGGCTGGGCAGCGTTCGGGAAGTTGCGCGGTGTCTTCTCGTCCAACTTACCACAGTGTCTTCTCGTCCAACTTACCACAGTGTCTCAAGACAAAAGTCTATGACCAGTGTGTGTTGCCAGTGATGACATATGGCTCTGAGACGTGGTCGCTTACAATGGGCCTCATCAGAAAGCTTACAGTCACTCAAAGGGCAATGGAGAGGGCTATGCTCGGCGTTTCCTTGCGTGATCGAATCAGAAATGTAGAGATCCGTAAGAGAACCAATGTTACCGACATAGCTCGAAGAATTGCCAAACTTAAGTGGCAGTGGGCAGGGTACATTGCTCGCAGAACGGATGGCCGATGGGGCAGAAAGGTTCTGGAGTGGCGACCGAGAACCGGAAGACGTTGCGTTGGAAGGCCTCCCACCAGGTGGACCGATGACCTGGTGAAGGTTGCGGGGATCCGCTGGTTGCGAGACGCACGGGGACTGTGGGGGAATGTGGCGACGCTTGGGGGAGGCCTATGTCCAGCAGTGGACGTCTTTCGGCTGATATGATGATGAATTTTAATCTGCGAATATCCAACAATTTTATATTAGGTTCGTTGACAAGAGATTAACATTGAAAAAAATCAAAAACCCGACTGCTTAAAAAGCGAACTTATAAGACGTAAACAATAAGAAATTTATGCTGTGCAGTCGTAGGATACATCTGGTTTTGGTCAACCAGCTCGCGAATGTGTATCCTCCGACTTCACAGCATGAATTTCTTTTAAGTTCGCTTTGGTTTTAAGTATTATTTTTTTTAAATTTATTTATTTACAACCTTTTAGTATTTTTTTTTAGAGTTAGGTACATTTAAACTTATAAGTTTCGTATAATGGGTTTAGAAGGAAAAAAAAAATCCCCCCCCCCAAAATGGCGCCCAAAATCTACCATTATTTTCATTTCCAATTTTAATGTAGCCAGTGACACTCGGAGGGTTAAGAAGATGCTACAAATTCAACATACAAATATTGACTACACTCTGTAGAACAACATGCCACAAAGATACGATTGTGTTGGTTGATGTCAAGGCTGTCTGTCAGTGGCGTGGCGACGTATATGTTATTAAATGTTTTGGTCTCTTAATTATACAAATGATATTATTGAGTATTAGTTAGCACACTTTACAAACAATGTTTGTAGTTAAAATGTTACTACAAATAAAATTATATTGTGGAAGCGAACTGTAATTTGAGTAAATAATAATCAAACATTGTTGCAAATTGATATTCAAAAAAGCGGTTTTATCTGGTTCGTGAAACATTTACCTTCTCACAAGGCGTCATTTTAAAGGGCGTCAAGGGCGGCATAGTTATTTGTTATACAAGAGTGCAAAGTTGCTTTTTAACCGCGTGTTCAATTTTGATGACCGAGCAAGCGAAGGATTCTAAAATTGAATCACGAGCGCAGCGAGTGATTTTCAATGTTGGAGAGAGAGGGAGATGGTTAGAACCGCGTACGAAGCAATTTGAAAAAAGAACACCAAGAAGGTTCCGAGTCTGAGTTTTTAACAAATTAAAAAAAAGTTGTATGATATATTCGGCACCATAGAGGTGTAGTAGTAAATAGGTTTAATGTTTTTTTTAATTCACAAACTTAGTGCACACGATGTTCTAAATTCAATTTACTTTATCCTCTAGTGAATAAAAACGGCTTTTCCACTCAGATATTGAAGATTAAAATACTCTTTCCGAGATGGTGGGATGAAAAATATTTTATATACTCGGCGCAGCGACGAAATTGCTAGATCGAGCGTGAGTAAAATCTTGCACTAACGGGGCCCCTGTTAGTGCAAGATTTTACTCACGCTCAATCGCGTCAACGTAAACGTTAATTTGTATTGAAATTGGATTACCGCTGTCTGGGGACGATAAGGAGAAACTTTTTTTTTTTGTTTAAGTACATTTTGACTTATGATCTCAAAATGTGTTTACGTTATCACGAGTGAGTACGTTAAAAAACTCAGCTTATGCACACTGTGCCAGAAGTTTGGCGAGAACTATAGTTTACGCTGTCTCCGTTATGCATATAAATATAGACGAATAAACCGAACACACTGCGCCGTATGCGGGTGAATAATTAGCATTACGAATAGCTTACTGCGATAATAGTATGCTTTCGCCTAAATAGATAGTATCGTCTGTTTTAGCATAAAGCATTGGTTACTAAAAAGACGGGGTTCTAAGTTCGGTCTTGTGAAAAAAAACTCTTGTTCTTCGACCCAGTGGTACCAGACTAAGAGATTTTTCGCCATTTAGGCTACTCGAATGGGTGTCGCGCGACCGATTTTTTCGATCAGCGACTTGACCTGTCAATTAGAATTCCTGAGAAAAAATTAAGTGATCGCGCATGCGTGGATGAAATAGTTTGTCACAATTTTTTACCCGACTGCCGAAGGAGGGTAATGTGTTTATCAGTCTATGTATGTATGTGTTCCTATGTGGTGTTCTAGAGACCAAACGCGTTGGGCGATTTTGGTGATTCTTACGTGAATCGATTCGTCTTAACCCTGCGAGTGTCACTGGCTAGATTAAAATGTGAAATGAAAAAAATGGCGGATTTTGGGCGCCAACTTTTTTTTTCTGCTTTGTCCATCGTGTGGGGTATTAAAACAAAGGGTTTTAAGAGGTGATTTCAAAAATATATAGAGTCTGGCAAACGAAAGTAGAGACTGAAAAATTGCGGCAAATTTAAAAAATCTCAGCATAGCAACCCCAAAACTAGTATGAAATACTTGAAATAACCTAATTTGATACTTTAGAATATTAATTTTACTTCGTCTGAATGAAAATACTATAGGCAGACGCAGGCGTATCTATCAATCCGAATAAAAAAAAACAACAGTATTCTGTAATAATTTTGGTTTATTCACTACCATAATCAAAATCTGAATCTAAGACTACCAAGTGCATAGATTCATTAGAGACACTGGAATCACTGTTTCGTACATTAATCATGAAACTTATAAATTATTTTCTGTTATTCTGTCCCTTTCATTATATTTTTTTTCAACATTGTATGACATGGTCAGTCATTTTCTTCCACTCCTCTGCTAGCTATTTCACCCAAGTACTGATTCAGGGTTTCATCCTATTTTCTGCTCTAATTCCGTAAGTTTTTCAATAGTTTCCATTATCTCATTAACCCCTGCTACATCCTCCTCAGATCTTCTGTAAAAGAAAAAAATGTTAAAATTACAATGCAACTTTTATTATGGTATGATAAATAGCCATATTGCATTAATATGAAGGTGTTTATCTTATTATAAAATTAATGTGAATATTAATAGAGAAATAGTTTTTGCATCAATAGTAATTACGAATTAAAACAAAGTATCAAATTATTAGCGTCATACTAACTTAAAAATTTAACACCAAACGTACACAATCTTGATTTTGTTTGAATTCAGCGTCTTTCTCTTGTTGTTTTTCTTTATATTCAGACATCATGCGAAACAACATCTGCCGTAATCCACTTTTAATTGTTTTATTAAGTTTTCACTAAATAAATGCTATTATAAAGGCCACAACAAATCAAAACAACACGCCATCTTGTTTTGGTAAACTGTGGTTGACACTAGTATAGCATTGCCATATAAAGAGTTTGCAAATAATTCGAGTGTCTACTTTCGTTTGCCAGACTCTATAACACTTATATGTTTAAATGTACCAAATTCGAAAAAAATAATAACTAAAAAGTTGTAAATAAAAAAAGTTAATTTAAAAAATTTAAAGACCCGGCTGCTTAGAAATCGAACACAAAAGACGTAAACAAGAAGAAAATCATGTTGTGCAGTTGGAGGATATATCTGGTTTTGGTAAGCCAACTCGCGAATTATTACAACCAACACTTTACATTGTTGCATTGTGTGCAGCTTTGATGAAGATCTTATTTTTTAAATAAGACGACAAAACAGTGTGAGTCAGAAATGGGTTGCAGAATCGAACGCCTCATGCTCATCGTTATCGTATCAAAACGTCAAATTCACGTACTTTACTGCAAAATAATAAAAGTTGTAGTTTCAAGGAATATCTCAAAGTTTCAGTGAATAGTCATCTTGTGTTTTTAAAATGGGAATATGATAAACATTATAGGTGAAACATTTATCCCATTCGTATATCATTATATACGAATGGGATAAACTTGTTTCTAACTAAAAATACGTACAACCAAGTGGCTCATTATCATTTTATTATATTTATTCTTGTATTAAATAAAAATAAAAACACGTAAATGGTCCTTATCTAGTCTTTGGTCTGCATAAGTCCATGAAAAAAAACTATTCCATTAAATATAACAGGAACTAAGATCATCATCATCATCATCAGTCATTTTAATGTTACCACTGCTGAGCCTTAATTCGGTGGTGGATGGCTCATGTCTTCGAATTGTTAGTTCTAGGACATGCTGGTTTCCTCACGATGTTTTCATTTACCGTTTTTATAGCAGTGGTGATGAAATAATTTACACAAAGTGATGCACCTGCCTAGGTTCGAACCTACGACATGTACGTCGGGGCCATTACCACAGGGCCACCATTGCTCTCTAAAATAATGTATTTCACAGATATTTTTATTGTGGGGCTAATTTATTATTTAGACATTGTTACAAATAATACTTTTTTTTTTTTTTGATTTTTTAACTTCAATAATCCTTTGCATTATAATTGGGCAAATTTAGGCTATTCGGGACGACATTTTCGTCAAATTGGGCCTTGACGTGTCTGGCAACATTAGTTCGCGCAGCTAGATTAGCTGTCAACGTAGCGGGAATTGAAACATTGAACAGGCATTTCCAAAAATAATAATTTAATCGATGAAAAAATAATTACAGTAAAATCAATTTACGCAACATAAAATGTTTGAGTGGGCTTATAGTGGTGCCAATAAAGCTGTCCCCCGAAATGTGGGCCCTGAATGTGCTTACTTTTTATCGACAAAAAGGCAAATAATAGAAACCTTAATCGTGGTTACGATTTGTGTATATATTTCTGTAAGTATGCAGCTTATATCGAAATTAAATAACTTAGATCTCATTTTTTGCGTGATGTTAAAGGCAATGCAACCATATAAATTTTATTGTTTTATGCTATCTCGTAACTAGCGTAATTAAATTAGTAGCTACACGGTCTTATTTCTCGTACTGAATGTATTTAATGTGCTGGAGTTCATGGCTATGTCTCATATAATTGTTACAGATAAAAACATTTCCAAGATTAAGTATACCTGAAGATACCAATTATGTGAAAAGTGATAGAGGAGGTAAAAGATTATTAGTAATACTATTAGCTCTGCTATGGGGCATGGAAATTGGTTTTAAGTTTGCTTCACGCACCGTAATATATTTGTTAAACCCTTGCCATGTTACAACATTGATACAAGTGAGTATGACTTCAAACAGCAAAAAATAATAATATACCTTCTATATTCAATTGAAGATATGCTTGCTTATTGTACATTAATATATTTATTACTGTTTTAGATCTATCTACTGGCAGCGCCACCTAGCAAAACTGTAACAGCTTTATTTCGTATTCATTTGAACTTATTAAACGGGCCTTTGTTAGCATTTCTGTTTCCTGAAACTGCTTCAAGGAAGGTAATGTCCCTAGTCCCTACTATGTTTAATTTATTGTTGGGTGGTAAACATGGTTACTGCTGCCTTTGGGCATGAGCGTATAAATTGGCAGGACATTGCATTTTAGTTGATTGTCCACCCTTACTTCAAAATTGTAATGTGCCTGTAATACTAAGACTAGCACCTGTAACCAGAATCATAGATAATATAATACTAGCATACAGATACCTCATCCCATACAAAAAAAAACGTGCTGACGTAACTAGCGTTTTTCATCTCATTATCCGTTAATTTTTTGTAAATCGATCATGTTTGGTTCCGTTCCACAGCGACAGATACACCACCATCTATATCTATGGAACGCAATCAATGTACAAAAAATAATCAGTACACAACGTCTGGACAGTTTCTTTGTATGGGATGAGACACCACTGCCAGAATACACATATGCATTATTACTCATTGAATTTTTTTTATCAGAATTGTTGGCATTTTTACTTAATTTTGTATTTTGCTATTAGATATTTGCTGAGGCTGCACTTTACTGGATTCAACATGGCATGATGTTTGTCATACCGTATTACCTTCTAAGGATTGGTGGTGAGTTAACTTTTTTTTAATATTTTACATTTTCCGTTTCACAATAATTTTTCAACTTCTTCTTTTAGGTGCCTACAACATAGAACCTTTTTGGGATTTTAATTGGGCAATATTCAGCTATTGTCTGAATTTGATTTATCACTTTATTGTATTACAACTAATTGCAATCGTAAGTACAAAACCTATGTAATTTATTATTGGCTTTATTTATAATATACAAATGCAAGATAATATTTATATAATAATAAAGTGAATAGTAGTGAAATTGGGCATTAGGCAGGAAGTAGAGAAAGTGAAATTAGTTGAGCAATTAAAATAAACTCACACATGACTAAATCCAATCACCATCCCACCTTGAGCAAGCATGGTTATGCTCAGACGCCTTCTCTGTATGAGAAGAAGCCTTTGCTTTGCAGTAACAGCTTGGTATTATTATACCATTTATTGTTTCTTTTTTTATAATTAATGAAACAAATCATAAAAAATATATTAACACATTTGATGGGGGCGGGCAACAAGTCAAGCAAAAACGGCACAGCCATACCATCCTTTTCTCGAAGCCATTCAGGTCATTTTCAACCCCCTCTGTAACTTCTTTGTGGATAAACTGCTGCACTGTTGCTGAGAGATACTTGTCCAACGCTCGTGCTACTGGGCCTCAGATCCAGTCTCTCCAGGAGGACATGGTGGAACCTGTCCTCGCAGGTAGTCTCCGAATGGGGCGATGCCAATCTGGTCAGGTTTAATGCTGCTAAAACCCAGGCGTGTCTTTTTACCGCTAAAAAGAGCCAATTTTACAAGGCTCCAACTTATCGAGATGAGACCGTGCCAATAACTGACCATCTTAAGCTTCTTGGGGTTACATTGACATCGACAATTTTGGCCCATACATTGAGGCAAAGGCCACGCCAGAACAGTTGCTCAAGTTGTATCAAGCGCAAGTTCGATTAGGCATGGAGTACTCTCATCTTTGGGACGGATCTGCCAAATACCAGCTTGATGCACTCGAGTCGAACGAAAAGCGGGCCAAGAGGCTCATCGGCAATGAGGCACTGGTTAAGTCAAAGCTCCAGAGCCTTGAACATCGTCGCCGAGTTGCCAGCTTGCCGGTTTTTATCGGTTATATTTCGGGTAGTGTGCGATGGAATTGCATGATCTAATTCCGCCCAGCCCGTTTCATCATCGGACTACCAGACGTACGGCGATCCGTCATCGGTACATGGTGGATATCCCACCCATACGCACTTAACGTTTTGAGAATACTTTTATTATACGTACAGCTAAGGAGTGGAATTCCCTGCCGAAGTCTTTGTTTCCCGATAGCTATCTACAATATAGGGGTTTTTAAGTCAAGAGTTGATAGGTTACTTCTAGGCAAGCGTGCTCCACCGTCGACCAAATCATCGCTTACCATCAGGTGAGATAGTGGTCAAGCGCGAGCCTATAACAAATAAAAAATAAATAAAGCTAGGAGCCTGAATTTTCAGTGAATGAGAACTTAATATCCCATCAAAAACATAACATATAAAAAAACACAAGTCTCGCGGCGTAGTTCTTCTACCGCAAAAAGTAGTGAGATCGAATGTAGAACCAAGTCGGATAATTTATTCAGTAGGCAAACAAATTAACCGACTTTGTTTTATATTACGAGTAGAAGAACACAATAATGTCGACACCTTATGTAAAAGTAAAAACAAGTCGGTTAATGTGTTGGTTTGTAACCTAGTTAATAAGGTACAAGTGACCCCTAGATGGGCCCCTATGTGACCCCTAGCAGTACTCTTGGGTTGGGCTTCATACTTCACCTCGCTCCACGTCATTCCACTGCTCGTCGTTTCTGCCATCACCGTGCGACGCCAGGTTTGATGTGGACGGGCAACTTCTCTACTCCCTTGGGGATACCAATCAAATGCTTGCTTGGGTACGCGATCAGGATCCCTTCGGATCGTTGGCCAATCCAGTTGCGACGCTTGATGTGGCGCTCGATCGGGCTCACGCGATCTACGTTAGAGATGATCTCGGCCCAGTCAATTCAGAGCATGCGACAAAGACAAGAATTTGGCGTGTGATGTCTTTGTGATCTTCCACATTTTGCACGGCTTTGATATTTAATCTGACGATTTTGAATTTAATCCTAAGAATCCATTGACATAAATTCCATCGATAGACAAGAACATTCATGAAAAAAAAATGTTCAAATGCTGGTTAGAACTAAAGTTCGCTGCAGCGCTTAAATATTTATGTCGTCTAATCAAACTATTAAAACATGCAGCGCTAGATCGATAATAGAGTTTAGTTTACTCGCGATCAAAACGTTGTAAGCGCCATTAAACTCATGGCGCTTACGCGTTTCGTTCAAAATGGTACAGAGTAAGGTGGATTGCAGTTCAGTCGAATGGAATGAGTGCTCGGATCGCCAAATCTAGAGCGTAGTAGGTATATATATCGATGTTTGGATTAGTGGTGGTTAATATAACGAAAAGCAACTTAAAGCAGCGTGCTTATTATACATAACATAAAGCTAACGCTATCGTGGCACTCACTTGGCGCTATAAGCTTTTTTCTCAATTCGTTATAACGAAGTATCGCGCGCAACGCAAAAACGTAAATAAAGCACGAAGCGGGCGCCGGGCGGGCGCGACATCGCGGCGCGGCGGATGCCGCGCGCCAGTCATTGCATGCTAGTGAGTGTTATCGGTCGCACGCGTAATTTGCGATCCCGCGCGGCTCACGTAATATACCTATGCTATTTTGCTTTGTGCTTTTTAGTGTAAGCAGTGATAGGACACATAACGTAATATTGACTAAGTAAAATTGTGAAGGACGATTGATTGAGAGATTGTGTTGTTGTTTAATGTTTTGTTTTTGTGTGTTAGACGAAAATGTCTAAAAGAATTAATGGTGATGAACCAATATGGAACATGATCTTTTAAATACGTCTATAATTGCTTAACATACTAACATACTTTATTTCATAATAACACTACTACACTACACTACACTTAATCTATAATTATAGACAGTCCTAAGCCTGGAAAGTATGAAAAAAAGTTCATTGTTTATTTCTTACTGCTACATTTTATCGTAATATATTCATAAACGCGATGTAATATTTTTAAGCATGCTGTCTGTCCAACGAGTCCAACGCTAGGGTAGGAGCTGCGAGTTAAAAGTCACCGCGCTTGCTTTATTCGTGCCCGCCCCGCGCTTGAACGTTATAAAAAAGCTCGTTATAATAAAGCTTATAAAATAACAAGCTTAAAATATAAAGCTTATAGCACTAAGCAAGTTATTGTTATATAGCAACTTTGAACACTACTAGTTTGGATCAGTTTCCGCGATTGCCAAACAATAGTCTCAGCTGCGCGAAGGTAGCTCAGACTTTCGCGGTCCGTGAAGCAATTTCGTTTTCACAACTTCTCATCTCTGACACGACGTTCCCGAGGTAGGTATATTTTCGCGCGTTCCACTGCTTCTGTTTAACGGTGAGGGGTTCTTCACACCATTTCTTATCACTTGGGGTCTGGCTTGAAGGCTGCGCTGACGTTCATGTTCGAGGGTCACCAGTTTGGAGGTATGTGGAACTGGGTGTAAAGTCCCACAAACCTTCATAGAAAAGGGAGGATCCTCCGACCAGACGGGTGTTGTGTCTGGTCCGGGCAACTGCCCGACGGTTATGTACGATTTCCACCAAACGGATCGCATTTCACCCTGTTCTAAAGTAAATTCAGGCTTCTATGCAATAGTTAAGTTTCATGTTTGCATGGCATTTACACTGCTTGGAACTCGGTTAGATCAGCGTGTATGCCGCGTCAGCCGGTCGGATGCGCTCGGACGCCGCGGCATTAGCGCGTACGTGAACGGCGGCGCTCGGCTGTCGTCGCGTCCGGTCGGCTACCGCCGCGCGCGGACTGTTGTATGGTTCAAATCGTACCGAATACTTTAATACTTTGCTTGAGCGATGCAGGATTGTGTGACGTCATGTCATTAGTTCGAAAGTGACGGCGTTGTTGAAGTGGCCGCTACACCGACAATAGATTTAGGTATAGTAATAGCATAGCACATTAACTTGCTCTTTATGGTATAACTAAACTGTAGTATACTTTTGGTAAGAGATCTTTAGGGTCTAATATCGTTTTGGTTGATATATATACAAACAGGAGGGTTTCCTTCCATATACCCTCAATCTTGTGGGCTTACCGTGGGTAATACGTGCGCAAGGCGGGTAACTTATGGCGTTTTAGAGATAGTCCTTGATCCAACAACGAAGCAGTGGATTCGGCCACCAATCGTTTCGCTTTCTCTCAACAAAACCACACTTTATCAAGTTTATACACGCCACTTTAGAATACCTCTAAACTCTTTTTCTCTAACTCCAGTACAACAATGGCGGAAGAACCCACACAGAGTCCCAGTATAGACGCTCGCCGCTTTATTATTGATTCAAGCACACATCCGGCAAAACTACCGCTTTTAATATCCAATCGAATTCAAGTATTTTGACATAAGGAAAATGAAGTGTTGTCAATCGAATAAAATCTAATTGAAATTTGAATCAGAAGCTAAATGTTGCCAATTAAACAAAATTGAATTAATAAGTTTACAAGCGATATTTCTTCGTTCCCAACTATTAATCATTTACCTTCCTCCGATATATATATCAGGTATATGTATCAGGTTATAAAATAATGTCAGATTAAATTTTAGCCAAACTTTAAATGACCCGTCATACTACGGTATAACGGATGGCGGATATAGCAGCCGCCTGCGGTGGGAGTGACAAGGTCGTGGTGTCGTTGCCCGGGTTCCTGAGTAGTAGCCAGAAGGGAGATTAAATTGAATTACCGCTCAATCTTATCTGATCCTATTAAAGAAAATGATATGACCGCTTATGAAGAACACTGATTTCACTTTCTCACGAATTCCAGCAGACTATTTCTCAGACTTCCTAATTGAGTAACTTTTTCGAAAGCACGCGCGCACGCTTTAATTTTGTCAATTCAACAGTATTCAATGAATGTAAACAAACGAAGCTCTTTATCCAACTAAAGCACTCGTGCGCGTGTGCTTTGAGCTATCAATAATGTTACACAATTAGTGTGTTGATCTTCTTTTATTTTATTATGCTATGTCTGTATTACGAGATTGATCGGTGCTAAAAAAATGCAGGGTATTTGTATATTTGTTTTTACTTAAAACAATATTCAGTTATTCTCAATCAATATATTAATGACTAGCTGCCGCCCAAGGCTCCGCCCGCGTAGAATTAGTACTTTACCCAATATCTTTATAAATTGTATTAGGTACCTATGTGTTATTCTGACCTAAAGTTGCATCAAAATCCGTTCATTAGTTTTTGCGTGCAAGAGTTACAAACATCCATCCATCCTCACAGAGATTCAAGTTTAGTTTTATTAGTAGTAGCACAGATAATACTAGCATACAGATGCCTCATCCCATACAAAGAAACTGTGCCGATTTAACTAGCGTTTTTCAACTGATTATACCGATTATTTTTTGTAAATCGATCGCGTTCGGTTCCGTTCCACGGTGATAGATAGATCACCATCTATATCCGTGGAACGGAACGAAAAGGAACCGAACGCGATCGATGTATAAAAAATAATCAGTATAGAACATCGGCACGGTTTCTTTGTATGTGATGAGACACCACTGGTGGTAGGATAGATCAGCAGCCTTATTGCGTAAGTGAATACCGTAAGTTTGACCGCTATCAATCGACCAATCACATAGAGGGAAATCCATATTGCGTCATTCATTTCGCATATTATTGGTCGAGATTGGTGGCGGTCAAACCTTTCCGCTGCAGGCACTCTTCGCAGTATACAGTAAATGTTCTGTTGTAATCAGTATCTTATTTGTTTCCCTTTCAGCCGGCCCAAGTAAACTTGAACCACATGCTCTGCCCGGCTATATTGGACCCGTTTGACGGGCCCTGGTTCAGAGTAGCAGCTGTTGTTCACCAAGCACTGCTGTGCCCTTTGCTGTGCAAAGCGTTTTGTCTGATCGCTGACTTTTGCCTTACAAAATTTCCGCCTACAAAAGTAAAGCCGCATATGAAGGATTCTCTTATGGACAGACGTGTTGTTAAAAAGCCAATAGACAGCCACCATGAGAACTAGTAGCTGATGCAGCTGGAACAAATTATAGCTCTCAGGGTAGGTAACACTATAAGACAAAATGCCTTTTGAGTTGGAGAACAATATTTCATCGCGTCCATTTGGTTTTGGTGGTTATTATATTAATAAGGTAAGAATTATAATAGAATATTTAATTAACTTTTGCAAAGATTTTTGTGATGACATTATTGTTGATATTAGGTCTATTCTAACTGTAATGTTTGGTACCAATAATCTCAACTTAACATGTAAACACGCCTTCGTTACCTTTAAGCATTGTATCTTGGGTTATAATACCCAAAATGGCAGTAGGTATGTACTATAACGGTCAAAAGTGCAGTCACACTACCAAAACAGGAATGGCATTTTTTTGTAGGCAGCAGAATTTCAACTTGTCGCGGTTAGTAGGAATAATCTATAATTTAATTTCTATACAAAATATTAAATCAGTTGTCGATAATTTAACTGCTTCTACAAAAACTAGCCATTTGAGTTTTGGGAGAGTATGAATGCACTTTTGACCCTTGACTGTACATGTGGGTCAATTCACGATAGAACTACGTCTGTAAGTAATTTAAAATAGTTAATTATATTGTTACACTTATTTACGTGCAATTAAATTATTATTGTGTATTTGTGTGTGCAGCTGAAGACACACATACAGAACGAAAATGCTCATTGTGCGAAAAAAAAGCCCACAACGATTCGATCAATAATTGATCGGAGCCACAACGCGTTTTATTTTGAATCATCCACGACAGGAAATTCGTGTTAGGCATTTGATTGTAATATAACTTAAATAGCTAGTAGGTACACATTCTGACAAAAAATAATAATAATCGGTTATGCATAACATATTATTATTGTCATGAATAATAAACATAGGTACCTACCTAAATTATTAAATTTTAATTTAACTTTTTTCCTTACATGAATATCCGAACGTGATACCGAAGAGCCATTCCCGGTAAATTCCGGACGGTTGGTCCCTATTGGATTCAAAGAGCTGCGATTGAGCTAAAATTGTTGCAAATTTAATCCACCTTTTAAAAAAGTATGCATATTTGTTTGTCGAAAAACGCATAGTTTAAGCCTTGTATGTCCCAAAATTTTTATTTTTTCGAAATTGCATATTTTGATTAATATTACCCTAACTGGTTCGGAGTTCATAAATAAATATAAAAATAACTTGGAATTAATTAACGCGGCCCGCAGCAATAAAAATATGCATGCAAAAAAAAAACATTATTCACGAAAATACCCACATTTTTTTTACTTTTTACCTGCAGTCTTTTTGTTGACCTAAATTGAACCGAACTCCGATCTTCTCTGATGAAGTGATGACCGTCCGATTGTCCCAATTGTTTTTTTCCAAAAGGCGCGTCGGAAATCTTCGTTCCGTGCCTTGCTCATCGGAAAGCCAACTTCACGACGTCCCAGAAGTTTTGGCGAGCACTATACATAAGATACAC
The DNA here is from genome assembly GCA_949775005.1 of Orthosia gothica. Classification (NCBI taxonomy): domain Eukaryota; kingdom Metazoa; phylum Arthropoda; class Insecta; order Lepidoptera; family Noctuidae; genus Orthosia; species Orthosia gothica. Next base: position 14,864,481 of record OX459058.1, read on the forward strand.
TAAGCGTTGTGGTCACTAGCGTCCTAGCGTACGATTCGAATTTCGCTTTGTCATTCAGAGTACGCGTTGTGGCTTTTTTTTCACATATATTTGAGTATTGGGTATCTATCAGTTTTATAAATTATGATGATAACCCCATGTAATGACATTGTTTCAATTCTTAAGACGAAATGCGGTCGCAGACATCCGACTGAATTTCCTAAGTAAAAAGTCATAATTCGAGGTTTGGCTCTCGCCTATTTCCTCCTCCAATATTGGACCAGTTTAAAAGATATTCTATAAACTGAAAAAGAAAAATATTTAAATTGTGTCCCTATGTTTTCCTTTTTTCATTTATAGTTGTCAAATTTGTACACTAGGCCTCTGTTGCGCAATTTTGATCATATTTTGATGGTCCTATTGCTTTCAAAGATAATGTATCATCTAAAAGGAAAACATGGGGGCACAGTATATATCTTTATTTTACAGATTTTGGAATATCTTTTAAATTGGTTCAATATTGGAGGAGGAAAAAGGCGAGAGCCAAACCTCGAATTATGACTTTTTACTTAGGAAATTCAGTCGGATTTTTGCGACTGGATTTCCTCTTAAATTAAGGCAATGTATAATTAATTGGTAAAATTTACCGCGATGTACGACCTAGTCCTACCAATGATCTTATTTCTGTGTTTTATGTGTGTTAGATTACAAGCCTTACTTTTGTAGGTAGTCAATGATATTCTAATAAACAGATACGTTATACACTCACAAAACAATCGAAAAAAGTGTTCCGCGCAGCAGCGGCAGCACACATATACACTTTTCATTCATCTGAAATTTCACTACAAGTCGAAAGGGATGGCTTGACAAAACCAACAAGAAAAAAAGAGACGGCTAGTGTTTGTCACTTGCGTGTGCATGTAAACAAACACTATTCTGGCCACTAATATTTTTTTCTTTTTCTAATCAGAATGGTACACTTTCTGAATACGCACGAGGGCATTTTTTTTTTTTTGTTTTATCAAAGCGTATAGCTCTTCGCCATGCGTGACATAAACTATAGACTATACGTCACAATTGTGACGTATTCGAGTCTTCACAATGCGCGCGCTCATAACATATCTGTTTACTAGAACATCATTGTAGTTAGTTATAAGAATACATTATATTTGTCTTATTTTCAATGAACTCGTAGGTACATATTTAAGCTCTATTTATATGGTAAAAAATATAATACACTACAAATATCGTACGAATTTTAAACCATAGCACGCTTAACGCAGTGTTGGCCTAGTAATATAAGAACCCCATAATATTGCGGCCTTTTAAACATTTATTGAATCGAAATTATCGAAAATTTTAACGGTACCATGAAAATAGTACATTTCTAGTCGAGCATAAAAAGTCGAGATTTTAACACTAGCGATGGTGCCACTTTCGACGTGAGCCGAAGGCGTACTTCGAAAGCTACATGCGAGTTTTAAAATAAAGTCTTTTTATGCGAGACACGAACGATTCTTTTTCCACAACCTGATGAGCTTACTTAATTAAATGCAAATAAGTTCCAACATCAATTTATTAGAAACATTTTAGTTTTTCGTTCATACTACACACAATCAAACCGCGTTTTTTCGAGAGGTAACAGGTTCAGTATCATTCTGCCGGATGGGGCGGCAATGCGTCTACCAACAGTAGCCTATTAAGTTTACGGTACTTTTTTTTTTAAATTGCAATTTGTTTCATCATACTTGGCCGCCAAAAAGAAAATAATTACGTTGTGGTTACATAATGGTATCAAAACTACATACAAAAGTCATTTCGTAACTATTATTATGTAATTTTTTTTTTTTTTTTTTAATTTTAAAATCTTGTGTCTAAATGTTCATATTTCTTAGGCAATGTGTTACATAATAGACAAGGTAGTGGAAAAGAATATATCCGCCAATATTTATGTGAACTTTTACATGTTTTCTGTCTTACATTCCTTAGCAATTTTTATTAAAGATGAATGTTTATTGACGCGTCGCTGAATTCGCAGATTTCTCTCGGTACCTACAACATTTTACTGAAATGCTGTGTATGGAAACAGTACAATATTGTGATGGGCCGAATGACCCGATTGACAGGATAAGTCTTATACTGTGTATAAAAGATTGTTCGAAATTCGCCCTAACTGATCGAATCGACTTTTATCGTTTACTACCAGTCGACAGGGCCTGATTTACCCACAGGCTAACCAGCATGTAGCCTAGGTCGCTAAGCTTGCCTTTGTATATTTGCAAGACTTAATTATAGAATCAAATTAAGTTTACATATTCGAGCGCAATCTAAAGCACGTATCACATTGTATGTTTTCCCGGACACGGTTTCTCAACGTCTTTGCTTAATATATGTCTAGAGCGCCGCTTATTACACTAGTTCAATTAATTTACTGTGTTCTACCTCAGTGAAACTCAGTCAAAGTCACGCAGTAGCCTATTTAAACTTAGCCCAAAAAGCCATGGCGGGAAACAGCGAAGGGTACCGCAATCCATCTCTATCAGCCTTGCATATTTTTTCGAGACACGCTCTTCTAGCCTGCTGTTCTGTCTTCTTGTTTGTCAAAAGAAAACATTACGTATCCGAGGCAGGGTTCTAAAAATTATCGAGTTCACTTCGCTCGCTCTTATAATCTCGCAATAAGGCTGCTGGTCGCTTGGCGGGCATCGCAGCAAGAGGCGAGAGTGTAAGAATTTTGCCCACTCTTGCCGGACAACCTCTAACGTTTAACGCTTAGTAAGACTGTCTCGCTGACAATCACTTATTGCACTATCGGGATCAGAACTAAGCCACTCACAAAAATGTAAAACATTTAAAAAAAAAAGTGGGATGGGCAAGGACAGGTACAGGCTGGGGGGGGCGCTTATTGAAAGTTAGCCTGGGGCGGTCAAAAGTCTAAATTAGGCCCTGCCAGTCGATCAGTGACTAGACTTCCCACTATCGTCACACCGCCGCCGCCGTGGTGAGAAAATAATTAACATACCTATTAGTAACCATTAATTTAGGTACCTAATTTTATAGCCGAAGCAAAGTATTTTATTTAGGCATTGCAAAACCGTTTATTACCCACCAGTATTATGGCTGTATATTATATGCATATATGAAGTAATAACGTGAAAATACCATTATAAGTACTAGCCACAATAATATCTACCTAATAACACCTAGTCATACATTATACCTCTACCTAGATGCACTAAATAAGAACTGGAAATGCCCACAGTAGCTCGAGCAGTGAACTTATTTCAACATAAATCACTGCTTCACATTCGATGTAGAATTAGTAGAATATGCGTCTAACGTGGCATTTCCTGCACTTAGCTGATAACTTACTATAGTTTTAGTCATTGTAAGCGAAATAAAGCTGATTAATGTTTTTACCAATCCCGGTGCGACTAAGGCTAGGATTGTGCAGTAAACTCTTTTATTCCGATCTGCTTATTTTAACATCCGTCATTCATTTAACGTCATAGTTCTAACGACTATCTTACCCAATTTGATTAAGCGGTTAAGGTTGTGAGTAGATGAGGACTTAGTATAGGTGCCTGCCGACGTAGATATATGAAAAATTGTTACAGACGAAAATAATTAACTATATATTTAGTTAAAGACTTTTCTACTGCTGCTTCGTAGTCGTTTCCTACAGCCATTATGGCTATATCATCAGCAAAGGTCCCAATCGTGTTTTTCTCTAATTCAGGAATATATCAGTACAGAACTGGACCTAACACACTTCCTTGCGGTACGCCAGAGTTAATTTGTTTCAGTTCTGAGTAGACGTCTTCTAGTCTTATTCTAAATACTCTGTTCAGAATGTAGGATTCTAATACATCTGCGAACTGCTTCGGTAACAGGCTTTTCAATGTACCTATGTATAAGGCCTTCATGCCATAATTTGTCAAATACTTGCGCCACGTCTAGGAATACAGTAGAACATGATTTCTTGTCTTCAAGGGCGTTTTCTATTACGTTTGTGATCCTATGCACTTAATCGATGGTAGAGTGTTTTTCTCGAAAACCAAGTTCTGATATTATGTTTTTACTATCTATTATTGGAGCTGGAGCCTGAATGGAGTGTATGTAGAATTGAAGGCCGTAAATATTAATAACTTGCCAAGTGCGTTTCGGACAGTAAAGACCTATGCAGTTTGTATGAATATAATCTACACATGCACATTAGGTATTGAATTTATCGACTGAAAAAAATATGTTCTTAGGTATTTCATAGTATTTCTCAAAGAAACTATGAAAAACGAAGTTATAACTGTAGTTTTCTCACCGAATACCTACTGACTTAACTAAAAAAAGTTACTTAAATCAGTCATGCCGTTCGGTCCGATTCCAATCGGCTAAAAGGCAAATGGAAGGAAACCACATACCTACGACTAATCAGGATCAGCCCAAAATATATTTCGTTTAATATAAAATGAGGGTATTCCTAAGTCAAGAATAAGACTCTTTAACTATTCATGCTGATAACGGAAAGACCTTAGGTTCACATCATGCTGGTACACGATTATTTTGTGACGTACTGTAAATTTCATGCCAATTGTCTGAGGTGCTGTACTAGATGTGGCTGGTGACCGTTGTTGTTGTTTTATGTGTTAACGAGCGGTCAACGACTCGGTTGTGTTGTGGCAGTGATATATATTTTTTTGTAATTAATAATAATAATAATAATAATAATCATTTATTCACCATACACACATGATTTATGACACAATAAATATTTGTACAAAGCAATATTATATCTACATAAATCTGTAACAGTAATGTAACCCTGTCTCCTAAACTAGGTATTCCTGTATCTTAGGAGACAGTGATTAGGCCATACAGGGCGGTAAATTATGTAGCTATAGCTGCAGCCAGAGGGAAGCGCGAAAATAGTGTCTTCATGTTATGTATGTGTAACAGTGTATAAATGTGTTTGTTAGTGATTGTGTTGTGAGTCTGATTGTGTACGAGAGTGATTATGTGTGAGAGAGGTGAGTATGGCAGAAAGTATGTGGGAATGAGTGGATGTATGAATGTATCCAGGTGTGAGAATTACTAGATGAGTGAATGACGTAGAACTGTGATATGGGCTTTGGGATTACCGTAAAAATATGAGAAGAGACTCCGTAAATGAGTAGTCTCTTCGAAGAAGCCATTCAGTCAGTTTGTTTTTCAGATTATGGGAGTTCATGTCCGTTATTTTTAAATTCCTATTAACTGTTTTATACAAATGCAGGCTTAGGATATAATATTGGTGTCGAGCGAAACTGGTTCTGTGCTGGGTCCTGGGAAGTGCTAGGGTTCGTCTATTGCGGTCCGGCGGAGGAAGGGACTTATGTGTCCTTAAAATAGACTTGAGCACAAAGAGCTGCCGTACTGTTAACACTTTACAGTTAGAATAGAGCTCAGTTGTTGGATATCTAAAAGGTTTTTTGGTCATTACCTTTAGTATTGCTCTTTGTGCTCTCTCCACTCGAAGAAGATAGGTTTTAGCCGCTCCACCCCAGACCGTTATACAGTACCCCAGTATAGCTTGGCACAGAGAGAAGTATATCATCTTTAGAGTGACAAGGTCGGCAGCAGCTCTAAGAGATTTGAATATGTGAATTAGACGCATTGTTCTAGAAGTTAGAACTTCAATTTGCTTGTCCCACCGCAGTCCGCAGTCAATATGAACACCCAAATACTTTACGGAACTAGAACGACTTATAGTGGGACAAGAACAAAGTAATGAAGGATCATGACAGGAGTGGGCTCCAAGAGTGAAGTCAGAACCAGGAGAACTGCCACGTCTTAACCCGAAAGGAATAAACGTAGTTTTGTTTATGTTTAGCGTTAGCAGATTAGAGTTTAGCCATAACATAATCCTAGACATAGCAGCCTCCGCACTCTCCCTTACCACACCCCAGGCTGGTCCGTGTACTACAATAGTTAATTTGATTTTTATTTATTTTGTGCAAATGTTCAGATACAAATTTATTGTTTATGAATAAATTACTAATGGCACAGCTTGAATGTCCAATGTAACCTGCTGTGCTCATACAAAATGAAACAAAGATTTTAACCGTAGTTATTGTGGCTGTAGGGCTGACGCCAGTGAAGTTAGTGCGGCTGCACTTGGCATATTAGAAGAATAGGTACCTTCATATTTCACTATAAGATATTGATGTATTAAAAAGAAGAAGAAACGGGACTGCTCACAGCGCTTGGTCCTACTAATCTAAGTGCATGCCCGTAGCGGGTACTCAGTCGCGCACACGGCACATTGTTGATCACACAGCTCATTAATTTCAGTGTTTTTATGTTTTTTTGCAATAAATACGCATCAAAATGACTTCTTGTGTAGCTAAACAGTGTTTGAATAATACCAGGAAGAAAAATTAGTCACACGGGATCACTTACCACTCGTAAGTACAGCCAAAAAAAATTGTTGGAAATTACAATAATATTTAATGTTTGCTTCGCCATATTTGTGAGAGCGAGATAGATATTACAAACATGCGTGAGAGACTCGATACGCACATATTGCAATGTCATTTCATTCATAATAGTAAACATTCGGCGGCTATCGCGATTTCACTCGCACTACAGCGCCGTCTCCTATCTCTGTCCTTGTCTATCGGTATCTGTAGGTTTGGGACTAGTGATAACACTGAACACAGATGTGTGAGTTTCGGTGCATGTAGTCGTGCGCCGAGCCCAGGTTTTTTGATCGCGATGTTAGCGCGTAACGTATCTTCCTCTTTTTAATACATCAATGCTATAAGATTTGTAAGTAGCTGTCAGGGAACTTCTTATCCACTGAAAGTGCGTTTATATTATAAGTACTAATGAGCAGACAGGTACCTAGTTGATTAGTTATAGAAAATTATCTTACTGTTTTATTACTTTATAAAATAAGTAAGTATGTGCCTATACCAAATGACGCAAGTTTCAAAGATCTGCCTTGTGTGCAAAAACAAGTTTTATACTTGGGCCTAGCCTGAGTTAGCTGAGCGGTGCAGGAGGTGTTGATGCCCGTCAGACGGTGAATGTCTAAGCTTTTGCATCGCAAGTTCGCAACACGTCTCACGCATGCTGCTAACTCAGGTACCAACTCAGATGAGGCGCTTTAAAACGCTTGAATACTTTTTCTCGAATCATACGATCGTTGATCTTGACCTTTAATATCTTCCTCTGAATATATTGTTTTTGGATGGCGATAGATTCACCCCTTTGGACATAAACAACAGGCGAAATGTTGGTGTAAGTAATAGTAACACGACTCTACTACAGTTGCAAAACTGCCTCTGTTTAAGTATTCGGCTTCGGCGAAAGCCCTGTAAGGTCACTACTACTGCACCTCGTATAAGTAGATAGTTTAAATTCGGTCTTCTGTCTTTTCACTTCTCGCAATTACTTTCCTGCTTAGGTACCTAATATCACCTCTTTATCCACCAAAGGGCCACCTTTCTGTGGCCTTATCTTCACCGCGAACCACAATGGCTATGTTAAAAGTATGCTAGTTAAAAACTATTAAAAATAACATAGTATGTAGGTAAATTTACTAATTCTTGCCTAATTGTGTGTAAATATTTACGACACAGTGGACTTTAAGCAAGTGAGTAGATAAACAGAACATTAGTTCATTTGCTGTAAGTGCAATGACCTCGGCGAATGAGGAAGTTAATTAATTACAATTTGATAAGTAACCTAATATATAGAGTAGGTAGGTACTAATAGGTCATTATTGTGTGCCTACCTATCAGTATTGTATACTGCAGCTTGAAGCTGTGAAGTGATACGCAATAATCCTATTAGACTTGAAGTCATAACACTTTCCTAATAACTAGAGGAAATACCCTGTGGCACAGATAATGTAACAATCCTGTAGATAATTATGCAAAAATCCATCTAAATAAAGTCCAGCAACTGCAGATTACTTTGCAGCATTTATATAATAAATATAGACCAAGCGTCTGTCCAGTCTGGGAACATCGTTCGTAATAATAAATGATTGGTAAGTAGGTAGATACTCATCGATTTTTTCGTTCACATCGATTGCTGTTGGCCTTCAATGTTGACGTGGACACTTAAGTACCTACCTACTGCTGTACGCTCATGCACGTTAACAAGGAAGATTAGGTGTACGTTACCCCAACAAGAAAGTGGCTCCTAGAGTTATATGAGTGGAACGTATAGTTAGTGCGTAATCTGCTGTGAATGTGCGCCACATAAAAAATTTGTGCGTGTTGTCGTTTTTTAATAAAACGGAAAAAACGATTCCTGCTGGAGTAACGTTGTTCCAGCTGGAAAATTCTAAATGAATGATCGGAGTGAGAAATATTGTGCATGGGCCGAGAGCTTATAGCTGTGCATAAATGTGCGTCGAAAATATAATTGGTGCTTCATCGGGTTTTCGAGATTTTGCATTTCCTGCTGAAGTAACGTTTTGCAGAATTTTGTATCTCTAAAACCATTGTATGTGCGCCTGTAGAATAAACATACACGAGTAGCTCTTGATATGTGCGTATTTGTGCCGGAATTAGATTTAAGATAATGTTTATTTTATAGTTTTCAAGCAACCGCTCTTTTTTGACAACCCCAAAAAAAATCGCAGCGCTAAATTAGAAAACTTATAAGCTCGCTGAAAACTGTATTCAGTCCATCTTGACGCTTGTATTAACCATAAAAAGTCTCAAAAGTATACAATCTCGCACTATAAGTTCTCTGCCCACTCACAATATTTTTCACTCCGATCATTCGTTTAGAATTTTCCTGCTGGAACAACGTTACTCTAGCAGAAATAGTTTTTTCGTTTTTTTTTCGAAAACGACGCCAAGAATTTTTTTTTTTTTGTGGCGCGCATTCACAGTAGATTACGCACTAATTATACGTTCCACTCATATAACTCTAGGAGCGAATTTCTTTTTGGGGTAACGTACACGAAGATTAGTAGGGTGGCGGTAGGTACTATCTACCTAAACCTAACTATCACCAGTACCTACATAATTAAAGACAATGAACAATCGGCTAGTTTTTACTATGCGAGATAATGTCATCGGATTATTGCAAACAGTATGAGTTAATAAAAGAAACGGCGGTTGCAATCCTTCGGTGACAGATATATTGCACAGGTAGGTATCGTATGTTAATACTTACCTACCTGTTTATTTGCTGTGTAATATCCCACATATGAGTCACAGTAAAATATACAAACAGTATGTTAACTACCTACAAACGCTCGAAACGGCACACTCACACAAACATACCTACGCACCGATTACGTAGTAACTATTTAGTAATCTGTGGCACCGACGATAAAATTAAGGCACTTCTGCAGTGCTGTCAGTAGTGCGAGTCGCTTAGGGGTCGATGCTCATGTTTGTATGAGTGCGCCGTTTCGAGCGTTTGTAGGTAGTTTCCATACTGTTTGTATATTTATTCTATGTCTGGGTGATCTTCGCCCGGGCCGGATTGTGAAACTTATTTTCGGAACTCACACGTTGGTAAAACTTACACAATAATGATAGGTATTATTAAATTATAGATATCTAATTCTAGTTTAAGAAGTAAAGTGAATTAACAGTGAACTGTTAGAACTATACCTACAATTTTGAAGACTATTCCACTCTGCCCCACCAAGTTGAACCGGTGCTCTGGTGGGACAAAGACTAAGGCAAAAAAATGCTGGAGCAAAGTTTGAGTGCCTATCTAACACAAAGCAGGCATGCCTCATGAACTCCTCGTTAAATAGAAGAATAAGTTGTGTGTGTCCGAGGTTTAGAATAGGTATCTGATAGACTTAGCCGAAGCACGCATTCCGCTTTGTTAGAAACAAATCGACACATGTTTGTACCGTTCATGGTTAATTCCAGTTTAAAACTCAACCTATTTCTTCTGATTCTGACTTAAGCTTTGCTAAAATAACAAAGAATTTGTAAAATACCGGTAGGTACTTATCATCCTGTACCTAAGTGTATTGTCATTGTATTAAGAAATCAAGCGGAATCGCTGACAGAAAAATGTAGCTAAATACAAATCGCCATCAAACCAGAGCAAATAATACGTAGAACATAAACTCACGCCTTTTTCCCATGGGGGTAGGCAGAAACTACAGAACGCCACCTGCTACGATCCTTACATACTTCTAGATTATAACCCTATTTAAAAAAATGTAAGTAGTATACTTAGGTACTGCCGCACTCAGAAACATTTAACGGTTACCTATCCGCTCCTTAGTATAGATTTTGTACTAAAAATCAAATGTAAAGCTGAGAACAAATTATCGGACGCGACAAACAGCCGCGGCTGATATGTGTGCACAGTCATATGGGACGCGGCTGCCAGATCTCTATCAGACGTCCGAACGCTCAAGGTCACGTCCGCGACTTAAGTCCGATAGTTTGCACAATGTAATGTACCTAGATACTCTATAAGTCGCGTCCGTAAGCCGCGTCCGATAATTTGTTTCCAGCTTTAGGATCGCCTTAAGTAACCGTTAAAGGGTCTGAGTGCGGCAGTAAGTCAATATTATTATCTATCACTCTCCCTGTCATTCCTACAGGATATCTAAATGTTCTTTTGAAAATGTTCAAAGAGTAACGTCAGATCAAACTAGATTTGACACCTTCAGAATTGTAATAGATAAGTATAATATTCACAACAGATTTTTGTGTCTCTGAATTGGATGCAAGAGCCTGCGCAGTAGCTATTTTGTGTCAACATTGAAAGTGAAGTATAACTGTCTCTTTCACTCGCTTACGTTTGTCGCTTCATCCTATCTCGCTTACTCTCGATGAAAAACTGTTTCTTGCGCAATAGTTGACAGAGCCAACATCAGAGACACAAACATCCGCTGTGAATATTATAGTGAGTATTTTTTTTTATAATTAGAAACACACTAACTAAGGTTAATGTATTTCAACATTTTAACAGACTTCAAAAAAAGAGGACGTTCTCATTTATCGACTTAATTCTTTGATTTACCTAAGTATTTATTTTACTTTATGACGGGCTGTGATTATGTCTTATTGATTTTAGTTTTCATTTGTATGTTGTCAATAACAAAAATAAGTACCTACCTAAATACTTACTTATTTGTTATGTACGATGTGCCATTCAGAATAATACTTATGTACAAACACCTCAAGGATGGAAAAGTAACGGTCACTGGAGGGAAAAGCTTATAAGTATCAAAAATCATTTCACCGCTCATATACAACGATCTGGCTACGATAAAAAGTTTAGTAGCCATTTATAATATTACTATTGAATTCACATTGTTGCGACTGCGATTGTTGTTAACTTATTAATTGCTTATTTATGAACATTAAGATGACGCGACCACGCCAGATTTTTCGAATATCATGTGAATAGGATTTAATTATTGTATTATAAATAAATAATACAATATTTCTACTATTTAATACATTCGTAGTAAAATTCTACACAAATTCAAAATATTCTACAAAGAAAGTGGCCCCGCTATTTTTTTGTTATCAAAATGGCGGAACCACTATTTTTTTATCAAAATGGCGGCACCACTATTTTGTTATAGTAATTTAGCAAATCACTATTTTGTAATCGATGTAGTAAATACAATTTACATGATATTCGAAAAACCTGGCAGAGTCCCGCCATCTTGACGTTCATGCTTATTTGCTATTTTTCGAAAGAACTTGGTCTATTTTTAACTATTTTCTAAGCTTACTTATGCTGGAGCGCGGAGCATTACCAAGCGGTTAAAAAAATGTGGTTACACTTGCCTACCTCATTATTGCTCAATTGGATGATTTGCCGTCTTACATGTCGTGGACCACTGTTGAAGTTAGAGTAGTCCCAACATAAGTAAGCCACAAGAAAAATAAAAATATGATTTTTCATCAGTCCGGTTGTTTTGCTAACAACCTTGTTCAAAACCGTTCTATGTTAACGCTAACGAAAGTTGTGCAATATTGTAATAGCATAAGACAATTAATTTAAATAAGTAATGTATTGCTAAAATAAAACAATAAAATATAAATAATTAACAAAGGTGTCTTTTATTACTATAAATAACAGAAATATAAGTACAAATACATTGTTATTGATTAAGTTATACTAAACGTAAGTACATTATTCTATTAATCTATAGTGTATTTATTTAAAATATATAATGTAGATAGGTACCTTTGATATTTTACCTATGCATGAAAAACCTACTAGTGTTTAAAAAATAACAACAGATCAAATAAATATCATAAACGTTACTAGTGCGGACCACTCTTCACACGTCCGGATTTCGTCCAGCCGGACCACGGATTTGTGGGCGGAGTTAGTCCGGCCGGACCATATCCGAGCGTGTGAAGAGTGGTCCGCCAGACATTATTATTATTAATTGAATCCGTCTCTGTCCACAAGCGTGTGTAAGCGAGAAAGGATTTGTGGGCGGAGTTAGTCCGACCGGACCAAATCCGGACGTGTGTTAGCGATTAGCTACCGGTAATTACAAATAAAGGTTAGGAATGATTTTTAAAATACTACCTACTTCATAAAGGCGCATATCGACAAAACATCACTATTCTACGACATTAAAAAAAAATAGGCGCAGTTGAGCTACACGACACGAAGCAAATATGTAGGTACTGACAGCAGCGGCAAGCGTCTCAGATAAAGTAAATGCAAAAAGTAAGTAAGTAGATACAGTTAAAAAAAAAAACTGGTAAAGAACGAGTAGGACTCGCGCACCGAGGGTTCCGTACCATTATATAAATATTTTGGATGTAATTTTCTCCATACGCTTTTCGATAGCTACCTATAACAGGCGCCTTGTAAAAAAGGCTTGCTATTTATCGGGCACAGTTCCAAATTCTGAGCTTATTATGTTTGAAAATTCACAGTGCAGAATTATCTACAAATAAAAAAAATATTGCACTTAGGTACATATAAACCATAACAGCTGCATTCATTATAAATAACATAGGTACTCTTAAATGGAAGGTGTTGCGTAGAAACTAGAAAGAAAAAATACTGTGCCTTATTAACGTCCTGAACATTTCATACTCATCAAGAAAAATCCACGGACTGCGAAGTGAGCGAAATTCTTAAACCAGTTTCGCATGCGAAATTAGTTAAATTGTGAAGTTAATCGCCGTAATAAAATGTTCAGGATTATATAAAACACAGCATTTGAATTTTCTGGTCTGCATCTGAATTTTTAGGAACAAAATGTTCGCTACCGGAATGATCTACATTACCTATTCAGCCTAAAGCACACCCGTCCGCGACGTCAATTCGGTAACTTAACATTCATAAGTTATTCCTATTATATATCTAAAAAATATAACGCGTCCGTTCGAATAGCAGATTCTACCAAAAAAGGCAACAATAAATTATGACCTGGGCCTGCAGTCTCGACATAGCTAACGATCGTTACGCTAGCTAACATCCGTTAACTCTTACCACAAAATAGTAAGTATACAGAAGGGCCACTCCCGCCGTTTGGAAAATTGACAGCTAAACTTGACAGATTCACTAGGGTTGTAGTGTTCGTGATATTAAATGGATATTTGATGCCCTGTCTACCCTCTAAGGCATGTAAGCATGATATGATGTATGTTTAGACGAATCTATGTATTTATGTTTGTAACTTGGGCAACCTACCCTTTTTTTTTATTCGGAATCAATATAGTAGCAACCCTAATGAATTTGTCAAAGGGTTGGGTAGGGTAGGGTTGTAGTGTTCGTGATATTAAATGGATATTTGATGCCCTGTCTACCCTCTAAGGCATGTAAGCATGATATGATGTATGTTTAGACGAATCTATGTATTTATGTTTGTAACTTGGGCAACCTACCCTTTTTTTTTAATTCGGTATCAATATAGTAACAACCCTAGTGAATCTGTCAAGTTTAGCTGTCAATTTTCCAAACGGCGGGAGTGGCCCTTCTGTATACTTACTATTTTGTGCAGGCCCTGGCTGTTAAAAACACACGTTACAATTTATTTATTTATTTATTTAGACTTCATGCACAAAAAGGTACAAAGTAATTATTTATTATTTATTTACAATTCAATATTGTTAATAAATTAAAGTAAGTTAACATTCGAAACGGGATATTTACCATGTTTAATTGAACAAAGTTGAAGTTTGTTTTGTTTTAGTGACCATGACAGTTTAAAACTTATAAGTTAGCTCGCGGTGTCGCTCGCGCTTCAGTTTCAAGCAGCTATGAATCAATGTGATTTATCCACCAAACTGTATGTCAGTTTGCTGGATAACTGTACAGTTTTCACACACACACACTTATACTTTCCTACTTGTTTTATATACCTACAAAATACGAGGGTCGTTTTGATAAGTCCGTGACATTTTTAGGGTTCCGTACCCAAAGGGTAAAAAAGGGACCCTATTACTAAGACTCCGCGGTCCGTCTGTCTGTCACCAGACTGTATCTCCTGAACCGATCACGGTTCAGGAGATAAAAAATTTCAACTGCCTAGCTATCAAGCTAGGCAGTTGAAATTTTCACGGATGATGTATATCTGTTGCCGCTATAACAACAAATACTAAAAACAGAAAAAAATAAATATTTAAGTGTGGCTCCCTTAAAACAAACGTGATTGTTTTGCCGTTTTTTTGCGATAATGGTACGGAACACTTCGTGCGCGAGTCTGACTCGCACCTGGCCGGTTTTTTTTTTATTTCTCGTGCAGTATCAAAAATCAAACGCTTTTTGCAGACATTTTTTTTTCAAAAATGCACGGACTTATCAAACTACCCTCGTAGTTTAAACCCTATTTAATTTTAACTATGGCCTACAGAAGGTTTACAGAGCTACCTATTGCGTCAAATGATATTATTCGAAAAGAACTTTGAAATCACAATTAAGTATTAAATTAATTAAACTGCAAACGAGTAGAGTCATTTATTAAAACTATTTAAAATGTCCTGACATTTTCAAAGTTGATTCATAAAAGACAACATTAATAACCACAAATATTCCACGATGTCAAATCTACATAGTCTATTGACAGATTGAACAAAATATTTCAGGCTGTAAATTAGCTCCCAAGAATATATTAAAAGTTTAATAAACTTATGAAGGCATTAAAATCTTTCCAGGTTGGTACATTACCTAAAGGCCTAAAATGACTTTGAGGGTTTACCTTTAAATATTTATTCAGAGCTCTACTGAAAAACAAAACTTGAAAAAAATAAGCTGACTGTGTTATCTTGATATTCAGTTTCACACTCACAAAAGCATCTTGAACTACCCTATAAATTCTTATAAATCGAATGATTTATGATGAGATTATTAGAACTTAACAACTATCTAAAAAACATTTTAAGTCAGAAAAGGCAACGATAAAAAAAACCGTACAAAGGTAAACGATTTTTGACGCTTTACGTCGTCGCTCGTAAAACTGTTTTTATATCGTGATTCTCATTTCTTCAGAAGGTTTGCAAGTTCGAAAGCCTTGATTGTTGGTGTACGAAATAACGAATTCTGTAATGAATTCAACATTATCAATTAACTCTCATGATTTAAATCATTATTCATTCAGGTACAGTTAGCAACGTGCTTATTTCGGATTTTCAATAAATAAATACCTAATTATAATTAGACCTATTATTCAGTAAAATCATTTTTCTAATTAATTTATAATACTATCATAATACTAATAAACTACACACTATAAATACATATTTTCTCTAAGCACAGTGTTATAAATTGGAAATAACTCAAAATCCAATTAATTGAACACCCCAACATAATTTATTATTATTACAATTTGCATACCATAGTTGGAAGTTGCCTTTTCCTTCACTTAGGTTGACTATTGACATAATTTCTATGCTTGAATTAATCATAATTCGAGATAATTTAAACCTATCGTCAACCAAATCAGTTATCGACTTTAACGTCGTATATTTAAAGTTGATTTTTACCATTTGTATTAATAAAGCCATACTATAGAATGGGTTGCAATAGAATCTGAGCCTTGTCATGTATGTTATTATAGTGTGCTGTATCAAAATTTTATATTATCTAGTATTCTGCATTCAAAAATATAGTCATATTATTAATAATAGTACATGGCAAGATTAAAGACGCGATGAGGATTTCCGTCTACTTGATTGGTCGATTGTTCATACTCTTTGGCCTTTGCCTCGCCGAATTAATTATACAATAAGGCTGCAGGCGCAGGACCAACGCCTTAACGAGCTTTCCAAGGCACGGTTGTGTAAGACCGCCAACTTCCAAATTTCGAGCAGCTATTGACAAATTCCTTAAGGAAAAAGCCAATACATATCACTTTTTGCCCGACTGACGTGAATAGAACATGGGACCTTACGGTCAGCAGTTGCACCCGCGACCAACGAGGCAGTTAAGATACTAGTAAATAGTATTCAAGTATATCCGATTTAAAAAAAGAAGTACACTCGATAATAAAATAGGTAGTGGTAATTCTAAGAAGAGAAGAATCTATCACCTATTGATTGGTGATTCATTCATACCTATTGGCTATTGATTCTACTCCAAATTCTGAACAAATTAGACTTATGTTTGGAGTTATTTTAATCATTTTAGGGCAACTGCGCTTAAATTCGCCGCTAGAGGCGCTGCCATAGCATGAGGTCTCTAATACGTCAAAATTCAGTTTTTTTGCTTTCAGCGCGAGTTTATTTATATTTTTTTACTGTTGTGAATATTATCCAAATATGACAAATTATAGATAGGTACGGGTTTTATCAAACACTGCTTTAATAGTTTTGTTACGGAAAATGTTAGCGCAAAACTGCAGCATACTCGATTTTATATTTAATCGCACTTCTACGGCATTAGAAATGATTTTAATTCAAACTTTGCTTCCGTGCGTGTATTAACAGCTATATTAAGGAACTAAACGCCAGTGGCGCCAACTGGCGGGCACAAAACGGTAGCCCCCATTACAACCTACACTGGCATTTCTTATTTAAAATAGCGCGCTATTCCCTGTTCACAAAGGCAGGTACTAGTGGCGCGCAATTTCTACACTCAGTAGATATTCATTGACAAAAAAAAAACAGGATCTTTTAATTTTCAACACTTGAATTAGCTTTAATTTTTTAGGGTTCCGTACCCAAAGGGTAAAAACGGGACCCTATTACTAAGTCTCCGCGGCTGTATCTCATGAACCGTGATAGCTAGACAGTTGAAATTTTTACAGATCAGATGATGTATTTCTGTTGCCGCTATAACAACAAATACTAAAAACAGAATAAAATGAATATTTGGGGGGGGGGGGCTCCCATACAACAAACGTGATTTTTTTGCCGTTTTTTGCGATAATGGTACGGAACCCTTCATGCGCGAGTCCGACTCGGACTTGGCCGGTTTTTATTAGATTAATAGATAGTCAAGATGCATCGGTGTTTTAGCTACACCTCATTATAGTAATATGTATGTTCGATCATTTCTAAACATTACATATCTATTTAAACTCATAAGTACTTACTTAATGAATTATAAATCATTGTGGTAAAATTTCTTAGTTGGTACAGGCAAAATCTTGTATATATAGTTTTAATTGACAGAGTGCAGCAATTGGATGAAAGCATTGGATAATTCCACGCTCAAGTAGGCGAAGCAGTATATAAATTCTCTAGTTATATTAATACATACCTACTTACATTTATTTTATAGGACATTTTTTTAAGGTGGCATTGCTTCAAGAACTATTTATATTAATAAGTTTTATTTTTTTCAAATAAGAAAAATGCGTGTGCTGAGTGTAGTAGTAACTTTTTTTTGAGTAATAATCATATAAAATTTGATTATTTTTAATTTATCAAAAGCCAAATCTACTATAATAGTCACAACGGATCTTTGTGTCTCTGAAGTTAGCTCTGCCAACCATTTTGCAAGATACAGTTTATCATCGAGTATACTGCATAGAGTAAGCGAAATAGGACTAAGCGACAAACGCAAGCGAGTGAAAGAGAAAGTTATACAATGCTATCTTCACCTCCAACATTGACACAAACATAGCTATTGCGCAGGGTCTTGCAGCCAATTCAGAGACACAAATATCCATTGTGAGTGTTATACAACATGGAAAAAAATATCCTGTATATTACTACTAAAACACTCATTCAATGGTTATATTATAATATAAACCGAGATTAATTAATGTTAAATTCATCCAATAGACGTCACCACAAATATGTATAACACACAGGATCCAACATAACTCTCCTCTCGCAGGTATGCTGGAAGAGATTTCTTTGAATTAGGCGTACCTTTGTACCTTTTTTCTTTTCCTTCTTGTCTATTATATGTGTGTACATTATTAAATAAATAAGTATGGTTTCTGAAATCCTGATAAATTAAAGATGTCAATGTGAATTTTTGTGATGGCATAGGATTTGACTGACTGAACATGATTATATCTAAATCCTAACTTTTACCCATTTGTAAATCATATAAATCTTTATACCACTTACCTCAAGCTTTTACAGTACCATAACTATATTAAAAAATAATAGCCTCAAAACAGTAAATTATATCACATTATTGCATTTTGACTAGAAACTGTCAATTTTCTAGACATACTCATTTACTATCAGCCATCCACTGGCGGACCCAAGTATATCATGGACACTTCAGTATTACCATAGACAGCTGAAACTGTTGGGTACAGTTTCTTATTTGGAAGGCCTGGAAAGAAAGAAACAATAAAAATTGAGATGCAGAACCTGTAAATATTTCCTAGTTTCTAATCACTTAAACAACGAGAGTGTTTATGTTACATCCAATAACTAAGTTATTACAAGTTTTTCTATAGTTCTAATGACTAATAAGAATAACTACTTAAATTATATTACATTTAAATCTAAGGCCCCTTATTGATGGTGCGATGTAATTCTATTTATATCCCATACACACTAACCCTCTTACTAATAAACGCGGAATAAAGTTATACCAGGTATAACTAAGGTATACCCATACATTTTCATAGGTTTATACCTGGTATAACTTTATTCCGTGTTTATTAGTAAGAGGGTAAATGTTTTGGAAATACTTTCATTATGCGTACAGCTAAGGAGTGGAATTCCCGGCCAGAGTATTTAAGTCAAGAGTGAATAGGTTACTTCTAGGCAAGCTTGCTACACCTTCACCACATCATCACTTACATCAGGTGAGATAGTGGTTAAGCGCAAGCCTATCTAACATAAAATAAAATAAGCACACAATAAGGGAAATTGCAAGTATTTTCACAAGGAAACAATTTTAACTATATGCACTTGAATTTTCCTTAGAAAATACGTGCCCGATAGATCCATCAGGAAAGGGCCTAAATATTTTTCGTGCATTAATTTTGTCTTTCGATATTTACCTCTGAATGCAACCCCTAAAAATTCATAATTTCTTTCAAATGATAAGGTGTTATCTTCACAGTCCAGGATCACTCGAATGCGCTCACCAACCTGAAACAAACCACCAAAATAAAAATTAAAACAAGCCTGACTTTTTATGGATTGTAAACAACCCTACAGAACAGAACATGTGGTTTCACATCATCTGTGGTGTATACATCACTTTATGATACTAATGTTAATAGCATTTAATGAAATAATATCAATAATACATATGTAAACAATATATTAAAAACTGGCCAAGTGCGAGTTGGACTCGCGCACAAAGGGTTCCGTACCTTTATTGCAAATTTTTTTTAAATAATCACGTTTGTTGTATGTTCACTTAAATATTTATTTTATTCTGTTTTTAGTCTTTGTTGTTATAGCGGCAACAAAAATACATCATCCGTGAAAATTTCAACTATCTAGCTATCACGGTTCATGAGATACAGCCTGGTGACAGACAGACAGATGGACCACGGAGTCTTAGTAATAGGGACCCGTTTTTACTCTTTGGGTACAGAACCCTAAAAATTACTACTGTGTTTTGTGAAAGAAAATATTATTAAGTTTTCAAACAAATCAGCATACACAGTTATGTGTTACGACATTATAATCATTAACAAGCCTGTTAAATAAATTTGTCACTGAAATGTTGAAGTTTAGTTTTTACCACATTTAACTAAATAACTTTTAATATCAAGGAAACTATTTTACCTGGTACTTTGGACAATTATTTAGAAGAGGATAATGTCCTTGAGTGTCACCATTGTGCAACAAATGATTATCAACTAAATTCCATCCCCAGCTCTGTTCATCTGACCCCAGTAGGCCAACATATCCATGGCATTCCAGAGGTGCATCTTTGGTTGATATACCCACTACAGCTACAGTACCCAATGGTCCCTCCCAAATGACTTCCCAAGCATGTCTTCCATTGTAAAATCCAACTTTTCCTCTGCATGCATCAGTACTCTGTGCCACAGGATTCCTGTCGAATATGTATACAGGCATAAAATGCGGAAACATTAAACTAAAATAAAAGGAAGCATTCTTATTTTGATCCTAGCCCACCTGTGTAAAGTAAATCCATTAGCTTTAACATATATGTTTCTTGAACAGTCATGAGGATTCCACGCATGGTAAAATGCTCTCAGTTTTGATTTGTAAGTATTAACAGTAGAAAGTAAATCGGATTTCATAACTTCTTCTGCTAATCTTTTTACACAATGTAGTCGCCAAACGTCATTATTTTCATCACTAAGAATTCTATACCAACTCTTGCATACCAAAGTACAATTGCGGAGATCTTTTAAACGGAGAAAGGAAAATATATTTTCTAAAATGTGATCAGGGACGACCTCTGCAATTGCATAGTCATCGTATAGGTCGAATTCATGCATTATTAACATTTAGAATTACAAATTCAAAACTATTTATTGCTTGAAGTCACAATATATTAGCTGATTTAAAAAATATCTAATAACTTTATTTTCACTATACTTCTCAGTTTAGCACAGAGTACATTATAATCAGTTTAGTTTGCAAAAATATCATACAATACACACACAATCAATTCTCAAGCCTCAGTCATAAACGTAAACAATATGTCAGTGTCAGTTTCTTTGAGTTCAACTTCGACACTTGACGTCATCGGTCATTCTGTCAATGTCAATTAGATTTTTTTTTTGGTCATACAATTAGTTTTTTTTTTATCATACCATAAGTTTTTTTTTTATCCTTGTCCATTTACTTACTCTGGCCAACAACGTCATCGATCGGTTTAGAGTCTGGCAAACGAAAGTAGAGACTGAAAAAGCGCGGCAAATTTAAAAAATCTCGGCATAGAAACCCCAAAACTAGTATGAAATACTAGCAATAACCTAATTTGATACTTTAGAATTATTTATAAATAATCGTTCTAGAGTCTGGCAAACGAAAGTAGAGACTGAAAAAGCGCGGCAAATTTAAAAAATCTAAAATTATTTATAAATAATTCTAAAGTATCAAATTAGGTTATTCCAAGTATTTCATACTAGTTTTGGGGTTGCTATGCCGAGATTTTTTAAATTTGCCGCGCTTTTTCAGTCTCTACTTTCGTTTGCCAGACTCAGAACGTAATAACGTAATATTTAACTTAGCTTCATCTCCTGAATTAGTTGTGCAAGAATTTTTGTTCGTGAAGTCCGAGAATAATAGATATTCAGTCATGAACTTTTGTTGGTTAAATGTTATATTTGTAGGTAACTTAATATTGTGTTTAATAGGTACTATTATTTAATTTCGAGGAAGTAAAAGGGCAACGAATCATTATTTCCCATTATTTATTTTAGTATGAAATGTTTTGTAAGTTTTTTTAAGACTTGGTATTTTGCCAATCATTAATTGAAAATAATATTTTTTTTCTACTACACAGCAGTATACTTACCTAAAACTTCGTTTAATTATAATAACAAATACTTTAATTAATTAATTTATTTATTTATTTCAGGTTAGCTTACAATTGTTTACACATTACATTCACAATAAATACACGATATACATTTATAAGTGCAATGTAATGTGCAATTTTTAATGTTATACTTACTATTATACTACTTTATCTAAGTTATTACCAAAGACCTTATACGTATAAGGTCTTTGGTTACATTTGGTTATTACATTATACTACTTGTCACTTGGCAGAAGTATAAAATTTGACATTTACAACATGGTGACAGCGGTGCTGAATACATTTTAGAAAACCAATATATCCCGCAGGCTTATTACGTATCTTTTGCAAGAGCAAAACGATAGCGATATTTGCGCAATAATTGCTCTTTCATACAGAAGTTTTATAGTTGTTTGCGGTTTTTTATTTAAATAATTTTATATGCATTTGACAAACAGCGAGCGATTAGCAAACGATTGTGTAGGACCAACCATGCCTACACTGCAGGTAATTCCGACTTTTATGACATAAAGCGTTTGATCGCTATCGTTTTGCTCTTGCAAAAGATACGTAATAACCCTGCTGGTTTATGTTCAAAAAGACAGTACAAGTGATAGAGACTACCACAAACAATTGAAAACAATGGAATACGCGCGGTCTCCGGCGGAATTGTGTTTAGAAGATCTCTAAGTAGTCTGTGGCTGTTGTCTCAACATGACAGTGGCAGAATAGTCGGCATCAGCTCAGTTGCCAAAGAACACAGAGCCAAAGAAGAAAAAAAAAATTTTGCTTGTGTCAAACAAACAATTTATTAGTGATGTGCCAACTCGGGATAAACACGACTCGAGTTAACCGGAGTTGAAATGCACGTAACAAGAGTTGAACTCGAGTTAGCAGAACGAAGCTAAGTAAGAATAAATTATTTATTTGTTAAAAACCACTTTTTTACATTTGTATTTGTCAGACAAATTGGATGACTTCCTCGAGAATTGACGAGATGAGGCACAATACCGAGGAAAATGGAAGGAATAGGGGACGCCTTCGCCCAGGAGTGGGACAAAACAGGCCAAGAAAAAAAAATCATTAGTAAACTTATACCCTATTCGTTGGGGACAACTTTTTTTTCACGTCAAACGGTTATAATCCGACTAATTTAAAACATACAACCTTACAACGCAAAATGGTTACTTTTGTAGCATTCTTTAATTTGTTATCATAAAAGTTTCAAACTCCTGGCTTTCGTGATGCTTTTAAATGATAGGTTTTGGTTCTACCTTTTTTTGGTTTAAACTTTGAAAATATTTGTATTGTTGTAAAAAAAAACATTTAAGAAATAATAGTTTCAATGTTTGACATGTGTGTATTTGGTTGTTCTTTATTATATTTTATTTTAGATTTTGTTAATAGCAACTCGAGTTCGGAAGAATACCACTCGAGTCAACTCGAGTTAGCCGCAACTCGAGTTGCGCATCTCTACAATTTTTAATCATCATTCATCTCATCAGTTGACCAGCGTTGCCATAAGGTTACATTTCTTACATTTTTCGTAACTTTTGACCCCCTCGCGTAACATGTAAGTAATATTTAAGGCAATTTTCGTAACTTTTGAGAACAATGAGACTTGTAATACCAGATTTTTATTACAAACAGTTTACGAACGCATCCAAATTGAACGCACCTAATAGTGCTAACACACGTCCGGATTTGGTCCGGCCGGACCACGGATTTGTGGGCGGGGTTAGTCCGGCCGGACCATATCCGAGCGTGTGTAGCGTGGTCCGCCGGACATTATTATTATTAATTGAGTCCGTCTCGGTCCGCTCGTTTTCCCATCGGATATAGTCTGCTCCGTACCAAATCCGGACGTGTGTAGGGTTGTCCGCTGGTTTGGCCGGACCAACTACAACTAGTCGTCAGTGTTGCCAATGTCCATGGTCTGGATTACCCAAAAACCTGACTGAAAAGTAAAGTAAGTATATCTAATAAAAAAAATAGTATCTCGTTTTGCTAGGGTAAATAAAATACAACTTATATTTAATTACTTTATAATAGAACTTATTATAACGAATTAAATATTTATATTCTTATTAATTGTTATTAAATCGTTATAGTTTAGACTTGGCATTTCGTTTGAGCTTTCGGAGTTCTTGAAGTCATACATGTTTACCATAAACAAACTGAACCATTTTCGGCAATGGGGTTAATGTAACAAATGATCTATCATCTCGTTTTAAAATTAATCGCGTCATCATTAAACTTTGCAACATTTCAAGGAACGGTTTTGTTAGTAATGCATGAAATATTATTTACGCCCCTAAAAAAAGCCCAACGTGGAAGATATGGACAGATTTTGTATGGGCGTTGGCATAGTTATCGAATTTAATTTACAACAATGGTTCTTGCTGTTTTATACTCGTGAATATGGGCACATTCAATTGCTATAAATAAAAAACTTCAAGAACTCTTCACAACAACAGACTAGACGAAAACAGTTTCATTAAACCTATTATTCAGATCGTTGCAATAAGTGTTCAGTTAATGATCTTGCTATTAAAAAAACGCCAGGCGCTTAAAATTAGCAAACAGTTGTGAGAATACAGCTATCTGATATGGTTTTAGCATTCTATATTTATTATATTCTTTATTGTACACCACAAAAATATATATACAGGACAAACAATCATAAAAGCAAGTGTACAATGGGCGGTCTTATCGCACAGGGCAATCTCATTACTAGTCATTTAAAAAAAAGTAATCGACTCCTAAGCTGTATAATGATTAGCGTGTTATAAACTGAGTCTGGTTGAGCCTCAAAAATGTGGCATTATTAACAAAAAATAGCTTAACTATTTTATTTATTTTATGTATACTTCTTCTAAGGGCGCCATATACTCGTATATATTTTTTTAAATCGCAAAAACAATCTGTTACTGTAAGAAGTGAACGTTCCTTTTAAAGTTTTTAAAGACATAGACAAAAACATCAAGTCTGACACATCGTCTGTCAAACACGTCGCATTCCGTTTTAAGTATTTTATTTTATGAGAAATAAAAAAAAACTAAATAACTAACGCATCAAAATAAGAAAAAAAACATTTTATTAAATGCAAACAATACCAATAGAGACAGTTTCGTGTGACTTAAATGTTCTTAATAAGAGAACTTGTTGTACAATTCACGTCTAATAAGTTACGTGCGTGGTGAGGAACGTCCAATAATATATTGTTTATCTTTCTCTATGGTCTATTATGGCGGCAGGTGACACACGGTACTTTGATTCGTCTTGCACTACTTTTCATATTGAAATAAAAACGTCAAGTTCAGAGAGGTAAAAAACTGTGTGATAATTCATTTATCAATTTTTTTTATACAATATTATTTATAAAGTATTTGTAAATAGAATGTACTTTCTGTCCATGTCCTTTGAAGCCAAAAGCCCTAAGTTGGCAAGCCTGTGCCGTCCGGTCGGTCCGCCGAACCAGGTTCGAGCGTGTGTAAGCGAGAACGGATTTGTGGGAGGAGTTAGTCCGGCCGGACCAAATCCGAACGTGTGTTAGCACTAATAAGAGGATTCTACACATATCGAATATTAGTGGTTCGTTCAGTGTAAAACTAACAGATCACCACCTCTCGTGGATTTGGTTCAAAGTAATAGATTAAGTTAGGTAAATGATAAATGATTTTATTTCTGTAAGTTGGTTTGTACAAACGCTTTTACATGTCTAACATATTTTTTTTTTTAAACTAGATGAGGTCGGCGTTTCCTATCTGACTACTCTGAGAAGAAAGGCCGAAACAAACTCAGAGGTCACAGTCTCTTTTAAAGTCCTGACAAAATCTTGGTTCGATCATGTGAAGACCATGTAGACTGATGTCTGAAATGGTCTTTTGAGGAAAGAAACAGCCAGATTGAGTGGACCTGTCCAGTCAGTACAAATGCGTTGTCAATAACCGAGCAGCTCAACTCAGAATTTAAGGAGCTCAACGATTCGACGAACAATACCAAAGAAAGGACATTCGGGTAGGCCGCATAAACTACTCAAACTGCCAGACCATGATTAAAAACTAAGATAAATTAAAAAACAAAATAATGATCCACATAGTCTTCACATTCACAATAATTAAAATAAAATAATATAATACTTTAAAAAGTAAATATTCTTGTCATTGCAAGAAAACAAATAAAAATAAAAAAAATATTTTTTTAAAAAAATAACAAAATTCATGGTGCAAAATATTTAAACAAAAAAAAACTAAATTAATTTAATTGGAGCAGCTCACTCCCAAGCCGTTTTATCCTCAACGTAATCTTTAATGCTATGAAACGCTTTTTGGCACAACTGACGTTTAATGAATGATTTAAATTTATTAAGACTTAGATCTTGTACGTGGCTTGGAAGCATATTATAAAAGCGCACACATTGACATCTAAACGAGCCACCTAATTTCTTGAGCCTTGTTGTAGGTATTACAAATTTGTGTTTGTTCCTAGTATTTATATTATGGATATCACTGTATTTTTTAAACAATTTTATATTTTTATGGGCATATAAAAGATTTTCATAAATATACTGAGAAGGCACAGTCATTACATTAATCTCCTTAAATTTCTCTCTGAGAGTGTCTCGGGCTTAATTTATAAATTGATCGAACAGCTCTTTTCTGCAAAACAAAGATAGTCTGGATGTCGGCGGCATTTCCCCACAACAGAATACCGTACGACATTACACTATGAAAATAGCTAAAGTATACTAAACGGGCTGTCGTAAAATCGTAAAGGTGCTAGACTAGATAGTAACAACTGTGAAGATGGCGCTGCGAGCAAATGAAACTGAGATTAAATACACCATTAGACATCATAGATTCCTTTATATCCCGTCAATTTTCCGCCAAAAAAAAGGTAATTAAATTTTTTTTAACTTTTGCAGCAAAAATGTAACATTTCAGGAAATGAAACGTAACTTTTGACTTAAGGGCCCTGGCAACACTGCAGTTGACAGTTCGTGAGTTCGCGTCCGCGAATATTTTTCTTGTTCTGTCTTGAACTCATTTTTAAATTTATAAAAATCAAAGTAATAAAATAGCTAACAACACTGTTTTAGTTAGTAATGTATGTGTTTATTGCTGCTTTGTTTTCATTATAGTATTGTAAGCAATACTGTTAAAATGTCGCTGTACTAAATAGTTATTTTATTTTACAGTTTAAAAAGCAACCCGTATTAAAGCAAGATGCCAGGAGTCGATACAGCGTTAAGTGATGAGGACTACATTATTGCGAAAGCTAAAGACGCACAAAAGTACAACATACACTCTGCTAAAGCATGGATGCTCACAGCAAAAACTTTATTTCCTGCAAATTTTAAAATTCAGTTTGAAGCTTATCTAATGGAAAAGCAATCAGGAAATGTCCAAGAGGCTGCTGAATGTTTTAGCTCCTTAATGAAATCAAGGCAGAACTTGCCATCTTTATTGCCTGAAATATCTGCTATTGCCAATGCTCTGAGATCATCTGAAGGAAGCTTCCTTAGTCAAATGTTTGATAATATTAGTCCAGATATACAATTGACAATTCTTAAGACTAGTGTTGAGAATAGTGATGACACAATGGAACACTGCCGTTTATTAGTGTTGTTGTTGAAGAAATTTCCCCAACTAGGCGTAGATAGTCTAGTGAAGACATTGATAAATGCTGAGAAGTTTTTTTATGACAATCGCTATGCTAGACTATTAGTAGTGGAAACACTGCCCTTACTCAGCTCACTAGAATCACCAAGGTTGCTCCAGCGTCTGGTAATTAAAGCTATTGACTTCTATAATTCCTATGTATATGATGAAAACGAACACGATATAACAGATCCTTGGCAAAGGCTCTTTAGTGTTTTAGATCTAATGGGTAGGCAATTGGGATGGGACTCTTTTTTTGTGAATTATAGTAACAGCTTAAACAAGGAGACTTACTTCCAAAAGTTATTGACATTGAGGAATATTGAGGACTGTCGCCTGCTTTTATATTGCGGAACTACATTTTTTCTTAGGTCTCTATATGAGCAAAAGTCATTAAAAGGCAATCATATTCTTGTTGAGGCATTATCAGATCCAGAAGTATCACCTTCAAAAAGGAGGAAAGGAGACCTTGAGGTTACTGGCATATCATCACATCAATTCCAAGCAGCTGCTAACTGCTGGGAGTTGCTCCACAGCAATGAACTTATTTCAAGAGAATTCACAAAACTTGCTAATCAGTTGCAAATCAAACCATGGTCTGAGGGATTTGCTGATGAGTTTGCTCTGTATCGAGGAAAATATGATGAGGCAATGCCTCAAGCTACAGTAACTAGTGTGACAGCTAGCATAGTACGAGTATCCATCAACTATTTTCAAAAGAACTATACTGCCTGTATAGAAAATATACTTGCTGCACTACCACAACTTCCTAGCGTGGAAGGCGTCCTAGAACCAGAATTAATTGTAGGAGGAAAACATAGGCACTTACATTTCCTGCCACTGACTAAAGTTGCAATAATGCATTATTTCTGTACTTTACTTATAAGAATTTTATTAAGTACTAGTAATATCTCTGATCTTACATATGGGCACATGCTTGTTTTGATGCAACTTGGTTGGCCACAAGAAGAAGCTATTTTCATTCACATACTGGATGTAATTAGACAAAAAGGTGTGTTCCATTACCATCTCTTCTCAACATACATAATTCATATAGATATATTGGAAGAGCTTTATTTCATTTGGAATGAGCAAGGGAACAATGTTGTACTTGACATTATACCAAATACTCAACAGCATCTTGGCCAAAGAAGAATAGGAACTCGTGGAGCTGATAAAGGTGTAAAAGAAGATTTCAAACAAGCAATGAAAGCACAAGTGGCTAGAAGTAATGAATCTGTGTTGAATTTAATGGTACAATTTATCAACTCAGAAAGGGCCTACTTTCTGCAGGTATTATGAAAACTAAGAATGGAGACTATTATTTATAATGGTCAGAAAATGGCATAGCCCTCACTATAAAATCAAAATGTAAATACTACTTATTACCACACAGAGGACATGTAAATTGGCATTGTCCTGCCCAGGTATAAAAAAGTGAATACTGACCATTGTCCTGTACCTATAGAGAAAAAATCACCCAACTGTTTATTGTCAGAGCAAATTGACAAAAAAGGAATGGGCTGAATTGTGAACTAGAACATTTTTTTGCTAGGCAGACTCTATGAGTATAATTTGTGATTTAAAAATCATTGTGAACTGGACGAGGTTAGATATAAGTTTATTGATTGTTTTTAGAGTTCAAATGTCTGTATTTATTAATAAAACAAGTTTAGTCTAATTAATAATTATGATTTTATTGTCTAAAGCTATTTAAAATTAAATAATAATATAGTCACATGTCAATTATTAGTTGTTTATGAACTGCCTTCATAGGACCCTACTGAAAGTAAAAGATTACGTCGTGTAAAATGTAAACCCTTTATGGGTGAATTCTTTGTTGAAAATGAGCGCAGTAGAAATTTATCCTCTTTCTGTACAGTGTTTGTAACACCTGCCTCCTCAGCAACAGCTTCTTCTGAGATAGCATTGAAGTCCCATAACTTTATGCTGCAATCCAAGGATCCTGAAAATAACATAGATGTACATGCAATTCATAATATCATAATAGATTACCAAAAACCTTAGACAAATTAAAAAAAACAGGCCAAGTGCGAGTCGGACTCGCGCACCCAGGGTTCCATACAAACGGCTACATTCACCAAAATAAATAGGTAACATTAATGAAGTTCATAAACAATAAAACCCTCCGGAGCAACTGGACAGATTCGCAACTGGACAGATTCTCAGCTGGACAGTTTCGCAACTGGACAGAGTATAGTCGAGAAAAAAATGAGTTATTATACACAATGAATCATAGGTATTAAATATAAAAAAGTGTTTATTCAAGGAAAATCAATATAACACAAAGACACGAAAATAGAAGAAGATCTGTCTTACAATCTGTTGTATTGAGATTTTTTTGGTAAATAATTAATATAATATTAAATAAAAACTTCATTTTTATTTAATTTTTTTTTTTCATCAAACCCATACGTGTGGGGTATCTATGGATAGGTCTTCAAAAATGATATTGAGGTTTATGATATATTTTTTTTCTAAACATTCGTGTATACGTTTCCTGTGACTTATTTGGTAAAAGAATAAACAGTACTGGTACAAAGTTAACATTTCGGTGCAATTTTGAATGTAGGTACCATCCCCATAACATATGTCTGTTATTTTTATTATTTCTCTTGCTGCCAAACACAATTATTTTATCAGCACGACCATCATCATTAATAAAGAAGTCTTTAACTAGACATTCAGGTATTTCAATATCTTCAATCTTGTCGCTTTGAAAAGAGTCAGCCCTTGCCCTCGGAGCAAATCGTCCACTTTCCTATCTGGACCACTTTTTCATAATGTCTATATTCCCTAGTCATCTATTTTAATTTTGTCATGGATTGTACACGTTCTGTCCAGTTGATAATCTGTCCAGTTGCGAAACTGTCCAGCTGAGAATCTGTCCAGTTGCTCCGGAGGACAATAAAAGTACCGAACCTTGCTCTATCGTAAAGATAAAATGTATAGTGGGACAAAATTAACTTTGCAGTTGGAAAACTGTTGACCCCATACATTGTCATAGGTCGCGCAGTGTTTCTAAAGACCCTATAAAAGTGACATCTGCGTTTTATTGACTATTTCACACAAACATACGCACCGACGCGACCGCTCGAGCACTTTCGAGGTAATGTCAGTACTAAGTGCCGCGTCGCGACGAGTGGTCACGTATATTTGTATTAGTGTGCCGTTTCGAGCATTTGTACTACCTGTTTCCATACCGTTTGTATATTTTTACTGTGTATAAGGGTTCCTTAAGAGGAGTTCCATTCCTCTTAAGGCAAAAAAGGAACCCTTATACACAGTAAAAATATCACCCTCTAAAAACCGAAAGAATTACCTGATGACAAAATGGTGCCATCACGACTAAAAGCCAGTGCATGAATAGGAGCAGTATGCATTGGCGGCAGCAGAGCAGCGGGTGATCCAGTCGAAATGTCCCAAACGATGAGTTCTCCATTACCGCCCGATGCTAACCATCTTCCACATATAGAAAATGCTAGGGTAAATATGGTAGACTGAAAATAATATTAATGGTAAGTACAAATTTAAAAAGAAAAATAAAGCACACATGGGGTGCTGACATCTTTAGTTAATTAACAAATAAATACCTTATGCCCAGTCATAATTCGAACTTGTGTTCCAGTCAAACAATCCCACAAGCGTACTGTTCTGTCACTTGATCCGGTGGCCACATAGTTGGAATTCGGGTGAAATTGGACACACTGAAATAAAGAGATATTACAGTATTAGCAAATTGGACACACTGAAATAAAGAGATATTACAGTACTAGCAAATTGGACACACTGAAATAAAGAGATATTACAGTACTAGCAAATTGGACACACTGTAATAAAGAGATATTACAGTACTAGCAAATTGGACACACTGTAATAAAGAGATATTATAGTACGGACACACTGAAATAATAGTAGATTAGTAGTCAAGGGCTGTAAGGCATCAATTGCAGCCTGAGATATTTCTATCTTTAGTATTTATATCTATAGTTCGAGGGTGCAATTGATGATTACATCCGAGCTAACTATTCTGCTTTACATCTCGATTGTGAGGTAAGTAGAAAAAAACCGGCATTACAAGAATAAAACATTTAAAAAAATATTTATTTTTCAAGAACGAAATTGAGCTTCGCCGTTCGATACCTATTTAAAATTGATGACTTTTTTTTTTTTTTTGTTCGCCCTTCTCGGGCAGGCTAAGGTCTTGGACCATACCGCCTAATCTTCAGTGCAATTTTAACATTCTTTAGTATGCATTAGAATACGGGTGTAACAGATTCTAATAGTTTTTGGAGTATTTGGCAGCAAATTGTATCGAGTCAGCCTTCCCAGTAAGCTTTGCGGAGGTAGTCAATACTACAATAAAATTCTCCGCTCCACTATCCTGAAATCGCTTCTGTCAATGATTTCACATATTGTCCAGTTGCGGAGACAGTTGAGACACAAAACTGCACCAATTTTATATCACAATATCCACTAGGAATCAATTTGCAAATAATATTAACAACCGCTGAACTTCACTCGAAAAAATCCCGCCAAAAACTCCTTGATGACTATTATACTCACACGAAGACAAAGCTGAATAGCAAAGCGACCTCTTTGGTCATTGGGCTGAATGCATGATGTCTATTGCCAGTATGATGGTTAGATGTACGCGAACTTTTTGAAAGAAAGCAGTGTTTTTTTTTTAATTACTTACCGCCCTAGGGCTTTTCTAGCTACATTATTACCCTAGAGCGCTAATTAATCACCTACAAGCCCCATTTGGAGGTAATAAGAACCTACTTACCGAACATGAGAGATGTATAGAGATATTACAGTACTTGCAAATATGGCTTAAATCAAAATAATAATAAAAAACCGGCCAAGTGCGAGTCGGACTCGCGCACGAAGGGTTCCGTACCATTATCGCAAAAAACGGCACAAAAATCACGTTTGTTGTATGGGAGTCCCCCTTGAATTTTAATTTTATTCTGTTTTTAGTATTTGTTGTTATAGCGGCAACAGTAATACATCATCTGTGAAAATTTCAACTGTCTAGCTATAACAGTTCATGAGATACAGCCTGGTGACAGACAGACAGACGGACCGCGGAGTCTTAGTAATAGGGTCCCGTTTTTACCCTTTGGGTACGGAACCCTAAAAACTATGACTAGAATGTCTAAAATAATCGGTCTTAAAATCCTTACGTCGACATCCGATAAATGTCCTGAAAACATTCTTAGTGGTTGATGATGGTCAGTGGCCCACAAGCGGGTGACACGGTCGTGTCCCGAGGTCACGAAGTAGTGGCCGTGCGGGGACCAGCGCACGTCCCATACTGGCCACACGTGGCCGCGGTATACCACCAGGCATGTCCAGCATTGGAGAGACCATAACCTCACTGTAACAAAAAGTTGTACAACTAGTTTTAGTAGATATTATAGCATCTTTACAATAATAAAATGGAATGAAGACTTTTTTCTATGATTTCCATATTTTTTTTATTTAATTTAAATTATAGATAAAATATACCAGTGGAGTCTTCAGAAGCCGATAGTAGCATAGTTTTAAAAGGATCAAATGCTACTTTATAAACTGATCCAGAGTGTCCATACAAAGTCCGACAAGTGTCTCTATCTCTTTCTTCCATCATTCTCACGAGTACGTCACCTGCAATAAAGATTTAATATTATTCAGATTAAGATTACAAATACATAAAAACTTAAGAATTGATGTTGTTGTGTAATAACTTTGCGTTTGTGTAAGAAGTTTCTGTGTTGCTCATTTAGGTATATCTACGACTGCAAAGAATGGAAATAAGAACAAGCAGAGATAAAGAAGCAGTTACAGTCAAACAGGGTGAAGAGGAATGCAGGGATGAATATAAACAAAAATTTTAAGGGAATTTTAACGTTATTTAAAAATGTAGCATGTTAGTAGGTACTCCAATATATTTAATAAAAAAAAAAAAACGATGCTTTGTTTGAAACCAATTAAGTGGTATACTGCGGGACACGTAAGTTGAACCAAAATGTATTATCGTTTTAATGAAATTAAACGATTTAAACCGAAATTAGTCTTTTCTTTATGATCTAACCGTTGACAAATTGTGTATTGTTAACGGTTAGATCATAAAGAAAAGAATAATTTCGGTTTAAATGGTTTAATTTCAGTAAAACGATAATACATTTTGGTTCAACTTACGTGTCCCGCAGTATATCACAGTTAAAATTCCCTAAAAAGTTTGCGTTCCTATTCACCCGGTTTGACGGTAGTCTATGCTCGCACGCGAATGCGGCGGCAGATGGCCGCTAACTGGACTGAATTCTAAACTTTCTTTGTTTACTGTTATATTAAATTAGTTATTGTACTGACCTGCCTCCCTGTCAATGTCTATTAATTTTTCTGCAGATTTCATCCCACGTAATTTGACTGGAGTCAATGTCCACACCTAGATATATAACACTCTTCATTATTAAGAAATCGGGAAAGATTGCACATTAAGATTATAGCTTTACAGACCCTGTTTTTTTATACCTTTATAGTAGAGTTACTGAAGCCAACAGCTAGTAGTGTAGAATCGTCACAAATGTCAGTGCAAATGGCAGTATGGCCACTGTTTAGCAGTGTGTAGAAACAAATAGATGGCAGACTCTCTGGACCCAGTTGAATACGCTTTGAAGCCTCTCTTAAAGCTTTGCCTTTTTCTATTTTATCAGTCTCCTTTCTGGAAATAAAATAATAATGTAATAACACAAAGTTAAACTGCTGCCAAAGTTCTTAAAGATTCCTAGTATCAATCAATCTGCCTAGCCTCTTCCCAACTACATCGGGGTCTACTTCCAGTCTTACCGGATTCAGCTGAGTACCAGTGTTTTACATGGAGTGACTGCCTATCTGACCTCTACAACCCAATAACTGGGTAACACGGTACCCCTTGGCAAGACTGGTGTCAGATCTCAAGCTTCTGACTACCCGTAACAACTGTCAAAGATCTTTAAATGACAGCCGGGGACCAACAGCTTAACGTAACTGCCTGAGGCACGGAGGAAACTCGGTATGTTGAAATGGTCACCCATCCACGGATTGACCTTGTCAAGCATTGCTTAACCTTGCTGATCGACCAGTGCAGCTGTTATTATTTAGCCACGAGTTCCTTAAAGGTTCTATAGTATACAGTACAGTAAACTTACAGTTCTGGTAAAGGAATTCTGTCATTTGGAGGAGCATTAGGATCAGATTTGGGTTTTTTCATAAAAATGTGTTCTTTCTTTGCTTTCTTCTTTTTTGGTTTATCAGGTGTTTCCTCCACTTCTTCCTCATCTTCCACAGGAGCCGGGAGGACTTGAATATCAGGCTCCTTCAGCAAGCCATAGTAAACCTTAGTCCGATTTTCTAAAAATAAATCCATTTTTAAATGTAAAGTTCCTGGGCAACCAAGCTCAATTTATCGCCCCCGAAACACCCTGCATACTAAACTTCATGAAAATCGTTGGAGCCGTTTCCGAGATTCAGTTTATTTATAAATATACAAGAATTACTTGTTTAAATGTATTAGATAGTAGAGTGATTAGATTGTGTTTCCTAAAATATGATCTAATATTATTCATATTTGTGGAAACGAAGACAGTACAATAACACCACCTACCATTTCTGGTAGCTTCACCAAGCAGTCCCCCAGTAGTGGAGCGCACCTGTGCTTGTGTTCTCCCAGGGCCGTCATGCACATCAACTTGGATGTGGTTGTTTATAATGTTAATGATTACAGTTGAGCTTTTCTGCTCTTGCAAAAATCGTTTCAGCTGAGAAGATGCATCTCTTGATAACTGGACAACAAACTTGTTGGTGCTGGAAAACAAACAACTCATTACTCGCAGGTCTTGACATACAGAAATAAATTTATTTTTACTTCTATTATTACATGAAGTCTCAAAAGTCTAACTCACTACTTAAGCTCAGCGACTGAATACGTAATCCTATGATATGCTCCAAAATAGGAATCGCTGATGTGGGCAGCAAGTCTGCTGGGCTGAAGTGGGATTGGGCGGGTCATATATGCAGAATGCATAACGATAGATGGACCAAAATCGTCACACAGTGGGTGCCGGAAAATGGGCGTCGTCGTCGCCGTGGAAGGCCTGGGAAACGCTGGCGTGACGACTTAAGAGGAAACGGGGGTGGTCTTTTGTCCATACAAATGCTCTCGTCTGTTTTCTCTCTGGTTTATGAACTTAAAGCAATGATTTTTTACAGTAAAATAAATATCAACTTCTTTTATGTCCCTATGTTTTCCTTTTTGGTGATATATTATCCGTATAAGAACTAGAACCCTCTCAAAATGCTCAAAATTGTCTGTATTGAGTCGCTGTCTTCAGAGCCCTAGTGTACAAATTTGACAACTATTAATGAAAAAAGGAAAACATAGGGACATAGTAAATATCCTTCTTATTCAGTTTATGAAATATCTTTTAAATCGGTCCAATATTGGAGGAGAAAACAGACGAGAGTCAAACCTCGAATTATGACTTTTTACTTAAGAAAATTTGTCGCATCTGCAGTTGTCCTTATCGCACGAATTTGTGGGCGGGGTGAGACACAAGGGGTCTGCATAATACGTACACAGACGGAAAGGTGATGCGTAGTAGTTGAAAATAATATCGATATACTAGTGTTGTAAACAGTTATCGATAAACACATTTATATTGTTTACATGTGCTGTTCGTGAGAAATACAAATAGAAGTATTAAAAAGTATTGGATACAAAATAAAATAAAGTGCATGTCTATAAATGTTTATTACAAAAAGTTTTCAATACAAAACAGTAAATTATATGTCGGATAGGTATCCGCAATCTCTAGATCGCCTACTATCAGCGAAATTAAACTTATTTCAACGTCAGCCGCACGGGTCAATCGATCAGGTTAAGCTTTGCTTGCCGTGGTTGGTCCGTGGATGGGTGACCATCTTTACATACCAAGACCCGTCCGTGTCTCGCCAAGCACGTAAAGCCGTTGGTCCCGGCTGTTATTTTCGGCTTTGACAGCCCGAAAGTCTGACCCGTTTTACCAAGGGGTTGCATATTACCCAGTAACTGGTTGTGGAGGTCAGATAGGCAGTCGATCCATCAAAATACTGGCATTCAGCTGCATCCGACTCTAACGTAGATGGGAAAAGGCTAGGCAGATTATGACGACGTGCTTTCTCTCACTGGTTTATTCTTTGGTATCCAACCGTCAATTATTTCTGGTAAAAGGCTAATGCCTTAGGCTTGCCGCTTATGTGGTAGAAATTTCAAATCAAATCAAATCTATCGAACTTTTCTAATAATGGTTCCATTTTTATGCCATAATGCATCGTCCCTCTTAATATTTTGAAAAATAAAAGCTTTTGGGACCAGGACTCCATAAAATAAAATAACAGAAATCTCGACGAGCTAAGTGTAGTTGGCCTTGTACTTGGTAGAAGTAATTGTGATTCTGTTTTAATTGTAACATTTTGCCTTTAAACATACATAAATCTATTTCATCACGTGCCCTGCCCACTGCCACTTAAGTTTGGCAATTCTCGGGCTTGCCAAATTCTATTGCTCGGGCTATGTCGGTAACCCTGGTTCTCTTGCGGATTTCTACATTTCTGATTCGACCACGCAAGGAAACTTCATGCATAGCCCTCTCCATTGCCCTTTGGGTGACTGTAAGCTTTCTGGTGAGGCCTATAGTAAGCGACCATGTCTCAGAGCCATGTCTGGCAACACACACTGGTCATAGACTTTCGTCTTGAGACACTGTGGTAAGTTGGACGAGAAGATACCGCAACTTCCCGAACACTGCCCAGCCAAGTCGGATTCGACGGTTGACCTCTTTCTCGAAGTTGGCCCTACCCAACTGGATCGTTTGTCCCAGGAAGACATAGTCACCCACAACTTCGAGTGTAGAGTATCCGACCTTGATTGGAGTGAGCGTAACATGGACATTCAACATCACCTTGGTTTTGTGAATGTTCATCCTTAGACCCACTCTTTAGGAAGCTCTACTGAGGTCATCGTGCATTGTACTGAGGTCCTCCATAGTCTCAGCCATGACCACTATATCGTCGGCAAACCGAAGGTGAGTGATGTATTCGCCATTGACATTTATGCCTAGCCCTTTCCAGTCCAGAACCCTGATCCTTGATTGATTCTGATTCTTTTTCCTTGCCATAATTGGTAGCCACGGTTCCTTTAAATTTGTTATATAATAACGTTTCTCATATTTTCCGAACCGATGTTTTCGGTCGCATCTTACATATTCGCCCAAAATTCGATGCCGTAAGCCTCTTTAGTCTTTCAATAATTTCCCATAAGCTATTATCGCTTTGGCCCCCACTATTCTTCTTTGAACATCCTTAGTTGAGAGCAATCTTTCAAGAAATTTATTTTTCTTTTAATTTATATAAATCCAAAGGCATATCTTCTTCCAACTCTAAGCGACCGTAGTTTTAACAGGTTATGTAGTTCTTTTTATTTTGCTCGTTCCGTCTTTATACGTCAGTTTCCTTTTTTGGTAAATCTCTGTGATTTTTTTCGAACGCTGCTTTTGTTCTATATTTTTTTTTGTATATTGGCCCGGACTGCAGCCCTGTATTTTTTTTGAATGCGTGCATGAATAGCCCTTCGCTATTCCATGAAGTTAACTACTACTACATAACATCTTGTCTGATGTGATACTTCCTGCAAAGTTAATTCTTTTTCCGCCAATAAATTTAGCAATTACATTATTAAATTGCTCTACAGTATTATTAGTCACGTCCAAAAAAAGATTTTCTGCGTTTGCTGTTAAGAATAACAGATATTGTTGGATATCTGTCCACAATCCACAACAACAAAAGTAACGAGTGACTGGGGCGATTACAAGAAATGCGCGAGCCGCGGCCGGGAGCGGAGGCACGCACACACTGTCAACTTACACACACATGGATAGGGCGGCCGGCGCCACGCGCCCGCAGTTCGCAGAGCGACAGCGATAGTTTTTTCAAATACCTATTTTTCAAAAGTCTCTCCGCCCGTATTTCCTCTTAAGAGGCCTTTACGGAACATTGGCAGGAGATGGCAAATAATAGGGAAGAGTGGAAAGCTATGGGGGAGACCTTTGTCCAGCAGTGGGACATTATAGAATGATTAAAAAAAGAAAATATATGTGAAGTTTATGTTTATGGTAGATCAGTGTTATCTTCAAGTTGGTATAATTTTTCATTATTTATGGCTGAGCTTTATTAGATCACCACTTGAAGAATGTTTTATTTTTAATGAACTGAACAATTTTGCATGCCGTAAGGCAAAATGTACCAGGACTGTCTACAAAAAATTACCATCTTATATGTATACCTACATTATCCTCTTAACTGTCCATTCATCCAAATCGGATTAAAACAATGGTAATTTCTATTTTGTCTGCTTATTGACACTTGAAGGTTTAATTGGCAATAAATAATTCTGAATGTAAATAAAAAAATC
The DNA here is from genome assembly GCA_949775005.1 of Orthosia gothica. Classification (NCBI taxonomy): domain Eukaryota; kingdom Metazoa; phylum Arthropoda; class Insecta; order Lepidoptera; family Noctuidae; genus Orthosia; species Orthosia gothica. The sequence continues at coordinate 14,903,448 of OX459058.1, forward strand.
ATATTTAATTAAACATGTAAAATACCTGTATATTTCAGCCAACTCATTCCCTTTGATTTGTTCCTTATTTTTGACTATAGACAATCTCTGTAAATCTTCTTGATAATAGTCTTCTTGCTCTGGCCCAAATTTTTCCAAGAAATTGACAGCATGTTCATTATGGTCATACAATATTAGAACCAAATACATATGAACAAACACTGGATATAAAAGTGTTGACAATTCATGCTAGAAAAATTGCAAAATTTCAAAGCATTAGTTATGAATAGCAAGATGCAATATATTATTTGAAATAGGTTGATCGTATTGCATTAAATTTTATAATATTTATCTTCAGTTGCGATAAATCTGCAGCACCACCAGAAAAAAGTGGAAGAAAATTTTAAAAAATATGCTAATCAGTTAAGGGGAACTCACAAACTCAATAAATTAAACCTGTGTAAGGTTTAATTTGTTGGCAGACTTTTAGTTTTTGTATGCTTGATTTAGTTAAGGACGATGTTTGGCATCCATATGTGAGTACTGGCAGAATGCGACTGTCACAGACCTTTTTCTTTTTACGTATTACTATGGACTTGCTCTTCACGACTTCTTTGAGGGACCAGGTGTTGTTTACCCTTCTTTGTATTTCTTTAGGCATTAGGTGTTGAAGAGATATTAGGTCAACAAGGTATGGAGAGGAGCATGCTTGACATCCGCAACAAAGACAAGTGTTGACTTGTAGACATACAAAAGTTGGAGTTTCTTGCCGGTTCTTCTCCATAGGAAACGACCAACCCGAACCGTGCACCTTTTGTCAACATTTTATAAGTGCCCATGTAGGGCTATGTGAAATAAAAATTATTGATTTTGAAAAGCAAACGGGGGTGCGGACGTAACCAATAGAGTCAAGAGACTGAAGTGAAGATGGACGGGCCACACAATACGAAAAAGAATAGAAAAGTGGACAAGAAGCGTAATTGAGTGGTACCCACTCGACGGGTAAAGGCGCAGAGGTGGGAGGACAATCTCTCACAAGGGTGGAGGAGAATGGCAAGGCACCGTAAAAAGTGGCCTGGAGGAGGCCTATGTCAAAGGAAAACCTGACTAAAAACAGTCTAAATTAAGTTAGTTAAGGAATAATTTAAAATGAACTGTAAAAGTCAGTGAATAAAGGCTATTTTTATTTTATTTTTTACCCGACTGCCGAAGGAGGGTAATGTGTTTATCAGTCTATGTATGTATGTTTGTTCCTATATGGCGTTCCAGAGACCAAACGCGTTGGCTTGATTCATACGTCAAACGATTCGCCTTAAGCCAGCGAGTGTCATAGGCTACATTAAAATTGGCCAATAGAAAAATGGCGGATTTTGGGCGCCATATTGTGGGGGCCCAATTTTTTTTTTCTTCCAATCCCATCGTGTGGGATATCAAAATAAAGGGTTTTAAGAGGTTATTTCAAATATATATATCACTTATATGTTTAAATGTATCTAATTCGAAAAAAACTTAACTAAAAACTTATAAATAAAAAAAGTCATATCGAAAAATCAAAAAACCCGACTGCTTCAAAAGCGAACTAAAAAGTCGTAAACAAGGAAAAAATTATGCTGTGCAGGAGGAGGATACATCTGGTTTTGGTCAGCCAGCTCGCGCGTATGTATCCTCCGACTGCACAGCATGATTTTTTCCTTGTTTACGACTTTTTAGTTCGCTTTTGAAGCAGTCGGGTTTTATGATTTTTCGATTTAACTTTTTTTTTAAGGTTTAATTTATTGAGTTTGTGATTACCTTCACCTAAAAGTGTCACTAGATTAATTCAAGCATTAGTTATTATTACCTTATAAATATCTAACGAATTTTCAACAAACTTCTTCAGGTTATCGTAAGAAAATTCGTAGCTGTATGGATCGCTTTCAGTGTGATGCGAAGTAAGAATGCTAGCTAATTCAACCTCAGGAAGATCTAAGTTTTCAAATTCAACATCTCCTAAGCTAGCTTCTTTTCTTAGAATATCTTCTGTACCCTGTAAAATTATGAAATGTAAAGTAAAATGAAGTCTTTCAGAGGATGTCAATATTAAAATGCCATGCTATGTTATGATAACTTACCTTCAAATTATACTTTCTGAGAAGCTGTAGTACAGCTAAAAGTGGGGTATTCTTCTCCCCCATTATCAGGCACCTTTACATGTAACTTTATTTAAAATAGATTTAGATTGCTACGCTATTTATTTATTAATCTTGTTTTCTTTGAGACGCGTAATTTGACGTTACGACTACGTTGAACAATATTTCACAAACAAACTGACAATGACATGGCATTGATGGCATGCGCATGGCATGCATGACAGCTGTGAGCACAGATAACTTTATACTAGTCAGAGAGCTGTGAGCATGAAGTAAAGACGGAACCACACTTACGTGGCGTGGCGTGTTGTGGCGCCTTCTGACGCAGTTAATTGGCTACAAAATAGTTTGCGTTATGACGTAGGCTGGAACAGAGTAGTTTGATTGGTGGATCCTGCGCCACGCCACGCCATGACACGTAAGTGTGATTCCGACTTTATACTGTGAGCGCTACAGCTCAGGACCACAGAATAAAAAAACACACACAAGTAAAAATCTTTGTGGTTAGACCGCACTAGGCGTAACTACCGACCAAATTTTCTTTGTATGAAATTGTATGAGAGATAATGCACTACGCGTCAGTAGAACTACAGCAAGCCAAACACTAAAGAGCAAAAATAGCTTTCGTTTCGAAAGTTAGTGTCACAAACGAAAAAAAAGTAAAAGATAGAGTGCTCGCACGATAAGTCCGCGGGCGACGGGTGGCGTGCTTAATGTTGCCAGCATAACTGATCTTTTTTCCTACATTTAATCAATAGTCATTTTTCTCTCGAAACTTAAAAGTAATGTAAGTTAAGCATAATTAATTACTAGGTTTTTCTACTTGCATAGAATATGATGAAAGAAGCTTCATGAAATTATTGTAAATCTTTTATTGAATACTTAGTAGTACCTACTGTTAAATTTGGTCCAACAATGGTCCTGCAGTGGCTAATACCTTCAATTTCAATATTTTTTTTAATTTCTTCTTTAACAATTTTTGAAGAAGCTGCTGCCACATAACCCTCTTGAGTTATTTGGGTGACGGTGCGTTCAGAAACGCCTAAAACAAAATAACGATGATGCATTAAATTACATGATGCCGGTCCTGTCCCGCCGGTATATTTATGTACCACCCAAAAACCAATACTGTCGGGCACCGGTAGTACGAAAATTTAGGGAAATTTTAGTATTGTGGTATCCCTAAAATTTACCTGTCAAATAAGCAGTGCTGCCAACTTAGCGCTTTCAGCGCCAGATCAAGCGCTTTTTTTGGTCAAAAGCGCGTTCTAGCGCCTAGCGCTAAATCTAGCGCTTTTTGAAACTCTGTACTTTCTTTAAAAAAAGAGTTACTGCGCAGATTTTCAACTTTCCACAATGATATTCAAATAAACAGATACGTTATACACTCACAAAACAATTGAAAAAAGTGTTCCGCGCAGCAGCGGCAGCACACATACACACTTTTCATTCATCTGACATTTCACTATAATGTCGAAAGGGATGGCTTGATAAAACAAACAAGAAAAAAAGAGACAGCTAGTGTTTGTCACTTGCGTGTGAATGTAAACAAACATTATTCTGACAACCAATGTTTTTTCTTTTTGTAACCTCCAAATATCAGAAAATTAGGAAAAAAATTGAAATAAATTAGTAAATTGAGGTGTATTGCGTATTTACATATGGTATGAGATCCCTTCTGTTTTATGTAATTTGGTATTATAATTGGTACACTTTCTAAATACACACAATGGCATTTTTTTAATTTTGTTTTTTTTTTCAACATAGCGTATCGCTCTTCGCCATGCGTGACATAAACTAAAGACTAAATCATACAATTGTCTACTATTCGAGTCTTCACAATGCGCGCGCTTATAACATATCTGTTTATTTGAATATCATTGACTTCCCAACGACGTGTTGAGGACAATTTCATCCACAGATAAATATAAATTCAAGTCCAAAACTGATCAAGACCAACTTTATTTCAGCCTCAGAAGCAATTGTATTAGAATCAGACGATAATGAATTAATTTAATCCCTTTATTTTATAAAATAATTACATTAAAACGTCACTACTTTTTTATTATTACTAAACAAGTACTCTAATCTCTTTTATATGACATAATTTGATTAAATTAGATAGTTTTAGAGTTTTGTTTGAATTTGGCGCCGAATTTGACCGATTTTGGGTGCGATTTTTTGACAGCGACCATTTAGCGCGTTCTAGCGCGTTTTCAAAGAGCTAACAGCGCGTTTTTGCTTAAACGAGTTGGCAGCACTGCAAATAAGCAACGCGGGCTCTATCATTGTAAAACGGTACCACACGGCACGCGTCGGGTGTCGACAGGGGTGACAATCTTAATAGTGGCAAACGAGTAATTGTTCTAATATAAGTGTATAAAATTAGGTTGGACACCAAAAGTATTGCCACTCCATACGTTTAAATGACATTTTAATTTGTCGTCATTATATCGTACGTTAACTAGACAACCAGCACAGAGATGGCGGTATTCATGATGTACAATTTGAAATAAGTACCAGCAAGTAATCTTAATTTTCATTCACATTAGCAACGTCTGAATAGCCTATTCGTACAGAGTCAGACTGACAAACAAAAGAATTCTGGTTCGATTCTCGCGAACCGTGGCACTTTTTGTTCCCTAAAATTAAAACAAGTATGTTGGCAATAGTTTCAAAACCTGTATCCAGAGGGCGACACTTTCCGTTTCTCAATTTTGTAGCGGAGATAGACCTCTATTTCATATATAAAAAAGTACTCTGTGGGTGTCGACATGTCGGGCGGCGTGGCGTCGCGTGGGGTTTCAATAGTATATTTCCAGCATTTTTGGATTTTTTGTCTGTTTATCTGTTTGTCTGTTTATTTGTGCACGCATCACGTAAAATGTACGAAACCAATTTAGATAAATTTTATACGTAAAAATCCTGCGTAACTTGAAGTATTACTTAGTTTTTGTTTTATCGCAATCGGTGCACTCTATCAAAAGCTAGATCAATTTAAAGTGTTCAAGAAGTAAAATTATCACACACACGCTGGGACAGTTTAAATCGATATTCGATAGATGGCGTTGTGCATTGAAGTCATTTTCTGATTGGCGGTCTTAAGATTCTCCGCGAAATAATGATGACTCTAGAAAAAGAATTGGAAGGTTCAAAGTTGGTGAGTAGGATAGGCAGGAAGGTATATAAGTAGGGTAGTCATGCCGGGGCGAAACTTCGTTTCCAAAATCACGGCTCGGCGTCGGCGGACATAGCTCCGGCAGGATCTCGTGGCGACATGGAGAGGGCGACTGTCATAACCCAGCGCTGCCTCGTCACAATTGCGGGTGATAAAGGCGTTTGAGGAGTGGCTTGAGAGGCGTCACGAGGCGTCGTCACCTTCCGCCGGACGCAGCTCAACGCACACGGCTGTTTCCGAAGGTTCCTGTTGAGGATAAAGTGGGAGGAAACGCCCGGGTGTCACCATTGTGTGGATCGCCCGGAGGACACGGTTAGAGCATACGGTGGAGGTCTGCCCCGTTGGGGTGGAACAACGCCGTGTACTCGTGGAGGCGATCGGCGGTGGAGACTTCTCGCGTCCTGCCCTGGTTCAGGTCATGGTATGGGGCGAGAGGGCATGGGAAGCTGTCACCTCCTTCTGCGAAGCAGTAATACTCGCGAAGGAGAAGGCTGATAGCGTGAGGGAGCCGCAACGGAGACGCCCTCACGTCCCAAGCCACCGCAGGAGACACCCTGGCAGTGTTGCCAGAATGTAACTTTTGTTACATTTTACGTTAATGTTGACCTTATCATGTAACACGATTCAAAATTTAACTTTTACGTTACTTTTATGACTTAATAAAAAATATTGAAATATTTTCCTACAAACAAAGAATAATCGTGAAACGGCACACATCTAAGAAAGTTTTAATTCGTCGTGTTGTCGCACCTGATTTTGTAACACACTAATTGACATATTGCATTTTCACTCACTCCCTCACGTGTATTTCTAAATCTTCGATCCCAGTTACTCCGGCGAGCGAGTGAGCGTATTAGTGTCGTTTTCTACATAAAATAAGATGAGATAACTTTCCCCATGAAAATGTAACTTTTTGAGATGACTCGAGTAATATTTGGCTATCTGCCACTGGCAACACTCGGCCCTGGGCGTCGGGAGTCGCAAGCCAATTCCCGGCCACCGTAGGCGCGGGCTTGCGGAAGGCGAGTAGTGGGTAACTCACCGTCCGATAAGGACCAGGCCCGAGTCGACGGCGCATAGTGTTCCAAAAGCGCCTCATAGAATTGTTAGCCATAACTGCCCGGTGAGCAAGCCCTACTGTGACATGGCTTGAGTCACACATTTCATCGCAGTTTAGGCGATAAAGCCATTTTGTCTTAAGGATACACTAGTCGAAAATTCTTCCATACAAACGTAGTCTAGAGATTACTCCACTGTTTGACGTTGTATGTTCAAAATAAAAAATGACATCAATTTGTTGCATCATTATCTAATCCTGTATGGAAACAAAAATGTAAAAAAATAATATATTTGAAAGTTATGAGCGTCGAAAGTTCCAAAGTTCGAAAGTTCAACACTATTTTTAACGCATCTTTGGGCTGAAATAAATACAATAAGAAGAAGGAAAATTGCAAAACGGCCTCCATACAGGGATAGATTAGTAATTCAACAATGCAAATAATGTTATTTTATAAAAATACATGTAGTTGTTTTTTCATGATATCTAGACTACCAAAGGTCTCTTTATAAAATTTCGCGTGCTCGTTTTCGTCCTAAATCATCATCCATTTCGATACAAATTTGCAAATGTGCTAATTCGTACGCGAACTAGCTTCTTACTGCTCATCACAGCATCTATTTCTTTCGCACGAGTTGTCGGATAATATAGCATGCATTTTAACCCCGCGCACAAAATAGTTCGTGCGGTCGACTAGTTCAACCTTAAATACTAGTTAAACCATTTCTTCAGCTCTTCCCAGATATCAGCGTGGACAATCGTGCCAAACGCTTTGGCGTAATCGATAAAAGCAATATATAGTGGCCTTTTGAACTCCATAAAGTTCTATAACAGTTGTTGAATTACATGCTTGTGGTCCATTGTAGAAAAACCCGATCGAAAACCTGCCTGTTCTACCGGTTGGTAGTGTTGGTACTGATCGATCTCTGATTCAATCGGCTTTGTATGATTGATGCAAACAGTTGGTACACAACTGAAAGTAGGCTAATAGGACCATAGTTAGCGATATCATGGGGTTTCCCTTTTTGTAGGAAGAATAGTAGAGAAGAATAATTTCGGATGTTTTCCACTGTTCTGTTATCTGAACTGTATTGAGAGCCTTATGTATGTAAGTGGCCGGGCTAGCAGGGGACCACCGCCTCCCATATTATTTTTATTGGATAAGGCACCCTTAACTTAAGGAATAGTGCAAGTTTTATCAATGGTGGTTCAACAGATTTGAAGGTAGGAAACACAACGGAACGGAAGCTACCGCGTTTGAATTTTCCGCTAGGTGCGCTGCTGTAGAGTGAGGTCTTCAAAATGTCAAATTTCATAGAATTTTGGCTCTTAGCACAATTTTTTTTTTGTTGTGATGAATTTCCATATAATTATGGTAGATTAAGATAGGTACCGGATTTACCAACCACTGCTTTAATAGTGTTTTATGTTTCGCAAAATGTCATACTCTTATTAATCGAAAAAAGGGGCTACGCAAAACTGCAGCGTACTGGATTTTATATTTAATCGCACTTCTACGGCATTAGAAATAATTTTAATTCAAACTTTGCTTCTGTGCGCGTAATAAAAACATTTAACAGCTATATTTAAGGACCTTACTCGCCAGTGGTGCCAACTGGTGAGCACATAACGTTAGCCCTCATTTCATAATGACAAACAGCACAAACGTGATTGTAACTACACACACTGGCAAAATTAGCGGAATAAGTAAAAATAAACATAAAACTTTGTTTTACCTATGCGGGGTAGTTTTATTTTGTTTTCTAATAAAACCTCTAATTATTACTTATTGATAAAAAAATTGGTAACGTCATCTCTCATGCGATTATTTTAATATACTCGAACTTGCATCATTTTGAGAGAATTCCACTTGTTGGCATTAGATTATTATTATTGGTAGATATTGTTTTAAAATTTCGAAATTCTTTCATAGACATACTGTGTTATTTCTTTTATTTTTATTTTTAGATCTTTTTTAAATTTAAGGACTTCATTGTGCCCAACTGAACCCAAGCTGTGACGGTCAGGGCACTTGAGATTAGGCAAAATGATTAAACCTATAGAATGATTTGCAGATTCATCGTTTGCCAGTTCCGAACATTTATTGCAGTTTCCAATGATTCAGAGAAACTAATGCTTGTGTGAGGAGATCAGTACAAGGCAAAAAACCATTTACTTCTAAAAGGAATATCGTTTCATTCAGTTTCACGTTCACAAAAACCTGCATTTAAAGGCCCTTCAAGCCAAAAATTACCTGGAGTAAGTTTTAAGTGCCAGAGTAAGTGAGCTTATGGTACGAGGGAGGTTGAAAGATGCTAGTTTTGAAAGATGAGAGGCGTGCGCGGCGCATGCCTCGCAATGTCTGTATTCGCCTTAAGAGACTACCTCAAGAAACAACAAATTAAATTAATAAATTAAACTTAACATATCTAGGCGGATGAAAATTATAATACTCTTATTATAATTTTCATCCGCCTAGATATGTTAAGTTACTTACTCACTCACGTGGAGAAAACACTTGTACCTACGATATTATTTCTATTGTGAATTGGTTATTTAATTATTAAGGTTATAAACGAAAATTAAAAAATAACCCTTATAACCTATAAAAATCAACAATGTGCAGTTTTTCCATAAAATCATATTACTCACAAAAAAATACTAAATGCGATCTCGTATTTATTTTGAAAGGTTTATTTTTAAGTAAGGAAAAGTGTCATAATATAAGTTATTTACAATAAAATCGTATTTAAAAAAAAACTACATTTTTATTTTGTTCCGCTGATTTTGCCGGCGTGTGTATGTAAGTAATCAAAATATGCTCCGGTGCAAAAAGTAATATGTTGTCCTAATTGCAGAACTGTCTAAGTTTGGTCAAGTCAAAATATACATGTTAAATTTATATAAATAGCTTTGCAGCAATAAAGTACGCTGCAAAGCTACTTTATCATCAGTTCTTTGCCAAACAAGTAAAGAGTAATATATTAGGCATTTACCTATAAAATAGCCGTTTTTTATTAAATAAGTTAACGTATTTTTTTACTACATTTTTTATTTCTATTAATCAAATTAATCACCCATGCAATCGATGCACCTTTGCCAACGCAGTGGCAGTTTATTGATGCCCTTCTTGAAGAAATCAGCTGGACGGGAGGCAACAAATTCTGCCTCTCGGGTACTGCATTTTTTGCCCGCCAAGAAGGTATCCATATTCTGGAAAAAGTAGATGTCTGTAGGCGCAAGGTCTGGTGAGTATGGCGGATGACGGAGAGCGTCCAACCCAAGCTTTTGTTACTTGGAGACCGTCTGCTGTGCAGTATGAGGTCGCGCGCTGTCGTGCAGGAACAGCGGAGACAAGCGATTGGCCAAAGCTGGTTGGAGACGTGTGAGCTTCCCCATCATTGTGTTCAGTTCTTCACAGTACACATCTGCAGTAATATTCATCCCGTTTGGTAAGAAGCTGTGATGAATCACACCGGCCCTAGACCACCAAATAGTGACCATCACTTTTCTAGGGGTAAGTTTTCGTTTAGGGCATTGTTCTAGTGCTGAACCAGGATCCAACCAACATGCTGAGCACTTGAACCGACTCCTTTCTGGAAAATCGATTAATAAAAATCGTGGTCTTACTAATCCGTTGGACTAAAAAACGTTACAGTGGTGGAATGCTTTTTTAGCGCTGTTGGTTGCAAGTTCAATATCTTCCAAATTAAAAAACTGGGCCAGCTGAAAAATTATATTTATATAGATTTGGGAGTGGATGAAGTATTTTCGCTGAATCATGGCCAAGTATATAGGTTATAAACCTTGCCCAAGTTTATTGGCCTAAAGCCAATGATATTCAAATAAACAGATACGTTATACACTCACAAAACAATTGAAAAAAGTGTTCCGCGCAGCAGCGGCAGCACACATACACACTTTTCATTCATCTGACATTTCACTACAATGTCGAAAGGGATGGCTTGATAAAACCAAAGACCTTATACGTATTTCTTACTACTAGACTGTGTACCAAAATTTTTTGTATAGCTAAAATGAAATCTATTATCATACATCTAGGTTAGCTATTCCCTTATAAGCGGTAGCTAACCAAAAGCGGTCCTGAGCGAGAGGGTGCCCGCTGGTAGTGTGTCCTTGTCTGACATCTTGCCAGCTCAACTAATCATTGGGTTTGGTAGAAATGGTAGAACATTTTATATTTTCTTTTTTATGTAATACGAACGAATAAAAAATATATTTAAATACGTTTTAAAGTCTATGAAACTTTGAAGCGTATTTAAATATTTTTACAGTTCCTTTAATTAATCAATTCATTGTATTTAAAAAATAATTCATTAATACTGAGTAAGAGTAGTACTTTTAAATGTTTGGGCCTGGTAATACTAAATGTAGGACCACCAGGTTTGTGGAATTTTTTGCGGGTTTTGTTCGAGTAAAATTCAGCGGCTGTTAATATTATTCGCAAATTGATTCCTAGTGGAATAAAATTGATGAAGTTAAGTTTCTCAACTATCTACGCAACTGGACAATATGTTAAATAATTGAGATCCTTTGGGGTATTTCAAAGCATCGTCCGAAGACTGCAGGATCATCTCACGCCTCTCCTTCATGAGCTTGAGAGAAAGATCAGAGAGCTTTTTGTTCCTATCTATACGATGGGTCTTGAAGAACAAAACTTATCCAGACTTGGGATTTGAGGGTTATCGAGTCCCCCCCCTCACTTCGAACTTCAGATAACTCTATAATACTCCATCGTAAACTGCTCAATTCCTCTTCGAGTTCGGTGATCTTATCGTCGGTCCGGAGTCCGGAGTGTGCGTGTGTTGTACGTTGCCAGGTTCTGTCGTCGGTATTTGTTGGGGTAGCCGAATCTCGTCCGGGATTCTTTGCACCCCTTGCCATACCTTAACCTAGATCGCTACCGTAGTCGAGGGTAGGCAGGCTGCCGGGCACTAGGGGCTATGTTTTATTTGTGCTATTCATGGGGAGTGCTTTGCAGGCGGGTTGGCGATCCCAGTATGGTTGTTACAAATGCACAGAGAACGCTGCTGCCCATTCTATGGTGGTTGAATTTGGTAGGTTTAGGTAGCGTAGTTAGGTAGCATATACATATATCGGGATACTTACACTATTGTTTTTACAATCAATTTGTCCCTTGTTATGTTTGGTCATGGTCACCTCATTAGAAAGAGACACACTACCAACGGGAGCCCTCTCGCTCGGACCGTTTTTTGCGCCATAGTGCACAGTCTAGTAGTAAGAAGTATAAGGTCTTTGGATAAAACAAACAAGAAAAAAGAGACAGCTAGTGTTTGTCACTTGCGTGTGAATGTAAACAAACATTATTCTGACAACCAATGTTTTTTCTTTTTGTAACCTCCAAATATCAGAAAATTTGGAAAAAAAATTAGTAAATTGAGGTGTATTGCGTATTTACATATGATATGAGATCCCTTCTGTTTTATGTAATTTGGTATTATAATTGGTACACTTTCTAAATACACACGATGGCATTTTTTTAATTTTGTTTTTTTTTCAACAAAGCGTATCGCTCTTCGCCATGCGTGACATAAACTAAAGACTAAATCATACAATTGTCTACTATTCGAGTCTTCACAATGCGCGCGCTTATAACATATCTGTTTATTTGAATATCATTGCCTAAAGCATTAAGTTTGCCTTTGTACCTTTTGTGCAATAGTCTTAATAAATAAATTGGCAGAAGGTCTGTGATGACATAATCAATTTATTGAAAACTTACTATTCACGCGAAGATGTGGTCGACCGGTAGAGGATGGAGCACGTTTGCCTAGAATAAGAAGTCGTTAGGTAAACACCTATTGCCTATAGCACAGATAATATAATACTAGCATACAAATGCCTCAACCCATACAAAGAAACCGTGCCGACGTAACTAGCGTTTTTCGTCTGATTAAACCGATTATTTTTTGTCCATCAATCGCGTTCGGTTTCGTTCCAAATGAAAATGTTAATTTTACACACATTCAAAAACAAATGCACGCATATCGCGCCATCTAGTGAGATTTATTTGAACCAAATTTTCTTTCTTAGCGCTGAGTCCCCGTGCCTTTAGGTATAGCTACAGGTGATATAAATAAAACAAGTATATAAAAATAGGTGTTTATTAGATAAGCTAATAAAATAAATAAAGTTCTAATTGGTTATTTCAGAATACCTACATGATATTTATCAAATACGATTCAACTATCAAATAAAATATTAAGATACAATAATGTCAAATAAGTTGGTTTATTGTGATGTTCAAAGAGTTTGAAGAAATGTTAAAGGTAGGTACTCAACATGGCTTTTACTAGAATTCTTTATAAAAACTATGAGAAAAATCCTAAAAGCAATACTATGATGTATTGTTTGGCTAACGCGATGATGAATCATGAAAACTTGTATCTAAATATTTTATACTGTTTTATAAAAACGATCAAATAGTAAATTGAAGACAAGGATTCTGCTTAGCAATTTATTATAACGCCTATGATCAGGTATTTATGAGATATGTCTCACGGATAATATAATAAGTCTTTCTCATTAATTGAGAAAAAAATATACTAGCAGGACTTTAGCGTTAGTCTTCCCTTTAGGAATAATAAACACATCTTAAGATATTATAAAGTAGTGCGTAACATTAATTGTTTATACTTAATTTAACACCGTAGCAAACGTACCTATGCTAATTTATTTCTGAAACCCGTCAGTCTTAAGATCCGTCTATTATTACCAGTGTACTGACAAATATAACTATTTACATAACTAACTAATATTGCGTTAGGAGGTACAAATTGTGACAAGTATCGCATGCGTCACACATAATGGTGTTGTCCAGCTGTCGCTTGTAGGCAGTTCCACTTTGAGAGTTAAGCTGGGAACAAATTATCGGACGCGGCTGACGGACGCGACTTACAGCCGCGGCTGACATGTGTGCACAGTCGTATGGGACGCGGCTGCGAGATCTCTATCAGACGTCCGAACGCCCAAGGTCACGTCAGCGACTTACGTCCGATAGTTTGCACATGGAATGTACATTCATTACCTAGATACTCTATAAGTCGCGGCTGACGGACGCGACTTACAGCCGCGGCTGACATGTGTGCACAGTCGTATAGGACGCGGCTGCGAGATCTCTATCAGACGTCCGAACGCCCAAGGTCACGTCCGCGACTTACGTCCGATAGTTTGCACATGGAATGTACATTCATTACCTAGATAGGTACTCTATAAGTCGCGGCTGTCAGTCACGTCCGTAAGCCGCGTTCGATAATTTGTTTCTAGCTTGAGGATGGTACAGTAAAGGAGAACGATCTCGGGGGATGACAGTTGAAAAGTGTTCTGATATAGATACTAAATAATAGTTTCAAAATGGCGATAGAGTCGGCAAAGGGTGTGGTATGAATGTAGCAGTTTGTTAAGGGATTGAATGCAGCATAAAATTACCTAAAATGAGAATGATAGAGTGTTTGTGAACTTTGAATCATACGTTTAGTATTTTTTTTTGTGCTTACTGTTATAAAACTTTTGGAAAATAATGGGGCAAATTTGCGTCGAAACAGTTGTCCGAGTGGGCGTATTATAAATTGAAAAGTAAATAAAATGATTCGCCCTAGTCTCCGTCTTTTTTCCAGACCACAGTATGTTATATTTTTTTATGAAATATTAACTTTATGACCAGTTTTTATTTTACCCGGTGGCTACTGTAGCGCCTTTTCATAGAGATAGATCGTTCCCCTTTACACTACCCTCCATTATTCAGACTCCACCAATGACACGCTCGCGGCGAACGTCAGCGCCGATGGTCAGCGTCGGTCAGCGTGACTCTAAAATCAGACTAAAAACTGCGAACAAATGTAGTGATACATAATTTCTTCGTTGGTTTAGTAGTCACGAGGCATGCGAGCATAAAGTTCTGGCAACTATTGTTTATTCTGTGGTTCTGGATTTGATTTCAATGTCATGAAATGTGTGATCTGTCGCGACATATTTATCTGTATACTTGTCTATGCCCCGTTGATGGCATTATGGTCCCGGTTGATGGCATGGAACTTAAACATTTTTTTTTTCATACCTCTGCCTTTAACGTCACAAAAAGGCGGGCTGTTGCTTTGTTTCTCTTATTGCGACGCAGCGATACTTGCACGTTTTTAAATAGGGTCAGTACTAAAGTCTCTAATTCTACGATTATCTATTATTGGTCGTTGATAAGGTAAAGCTATTTACTTATGCAGTGCGTTTTTATAGCAGAATATTATAATTTAAAATATTGTTTTCAGTCAATGAAATCTCTAAAAACGGCCGGTAGAAAATTTATTTCCGAATTCAGTTTGGATTTACGTTTCCTATTTTTCGGAAGGCTGCTGTATCCGTGATACGAATACCACACAATTTCGCTAATCCCAGACACAAAGACAGTTTCTCTCTTGAGGAAGATCCCATTGAAAATATTTTTCTAGGCAATAAATATTTGAATAAGAACACACTGTATAAATATAACATTATTAAAGTTTATAAATCATTATATTTACTTTATCTTAATGACTCAAATCGTCCACTACCTAAATATTTATTTAAGGAGTTAAATACCTATACTGCCTTATTTCTATTCGCACTTTTTTGATTGGATAACAATCAATATTTAAAAAAGCTTCGGGGATGGGTACAATCAATACATATATAGTTGTAAATGCATAAAACATATAAGTACATAATCTCAGATCAGAGACAAAAATATCAAATCACATCTAATCGGACGATAACATTATTACAGGGTAAAATTATACGTAGTTATCTAAGTAATAATTATGCTAATTTATTAAAGCTTGATAACAATACTATTTAGGTTGATAACCGCAATTACGTTACATGTTGGGGACATTCCAATATAATTTAAGAAATCAGTTCATCGAACTCGGTGCTGAACTGCCGAAGAAAACCCACGAATACTTGCGACTGTTTTATGACATTTATATGAGATTTAAGCATCAAACGAAACATCCTTCTCCGTACCCAAAGGGTAAAAACGGGACCCTATTACTAAGACTCCAGTGTCCGTCTGTCTGTTTTTCTGTCACCACGGTGTATCTCATGAACCGTTATAGCTAGGCAGTTGAAATTTTCACAGATTTTCACACTGTTGCCGCTATAACAACAAATACTAAAAACAGAATAAAATAAATATTTAAGTGGGGCTTCCATACAACAAACGTGTTTTTTTTGCCGTTTTGAGCGATAATGGTACGGAACCCTTCGTGTGCGAGTCCGACTCGCACGTGGCCGGTTTATATTAAAACTAACGGTTTCGGCTGTGCGTTGATCGATCAGTCAGTGGTCAGTTTCTTTTTTATATATATAGATAAGGTTAGCAGATAAATTACAAGACAATAAAAGATATGATACGTCTGTATACAATATGTACCTAAGAATTACGTTTTAACAAACAATCGAGATGTCAATTTTGAATTATTTTTGCAAATCGACTTGTCAACCTACTCACACAGACACAACTTTTTTTTTTAATTTTAAATATGGCTATGTACCTAGGTATCTTGTACCTATTACTTATACCTATTACTTTAAGTTCCAGTACCATGTCCCAATTATCATCCGTAATTTCAAACTGATACTTAAGTTGAGATCAACGTTTTATCAAGGGCTTGAAAATTTCAACTACATTGTTACCTATATTATAACTAAATAAATATCGTATAAATTATACGCAAAGAGTTAATTAAGGAATGGTTAAAGATAGTGTTGGTATCGTAGTACAAACAATATGTTTACAAATTGATTAAATACGGTAGGTAAGAAATGTGTGGGTATTGTTGTGTCCCGGCCGAGGTCGGACCGAGATAGATGACTATTATTTATTATATACTATTACATCCTTGGTCGTGGCAACCCTTAACCTAACGAATAACACTGTTGTTAAGGTGTAGAGTTGGAAGAAAGTAATATTGTGAGACAAAGAATAAGTATAGCATAGCGTATCATTAGGGATGGGCAAGTGATTTTTTTTATCGGTTTTATCGTAATGATATTTTTAAACAATATCGATAATTATCGAGTGAAAAATTTCATAAATCGTCATTCAATTTCAAAAAATTTCATATGTCGTCAGATTTCGCATAATTATTCATACATATTCCCAAAGCATTCAAAATATGTAAAAAAGAATAGACACGAAGAAAATAGTATTTTTTATTAATGCTCGAGGGATAGAGTTAACGATGATGCGCGAGGAGCATGCAAGGAGTATCTAGTAACAACACGAAACCAAAGTTACGATAAAAAAAAAAAAAAACGATATTGATACGAATTAGATACTCTAAAATAAATATCGATTATCGATATATATCGATAATAATAAGGCAAAATGTCGATATTTTGATATATCGATATTTTTTGCCCATGCCTACGTAACGTAATATTACAATCGGAAGAAAACCTAATCAACCTATAATGTTCATAGGGATTGTTGGATCATTACCTATCCACCACGCGGATCTGAAAACGAGAAAATCTCCAAGCAGATAAAGTGTTTGCAGGCATAGTATTTCCAGCCAATCACGTAGCACCAAGTTCGATGTTAAGAATAACATTTCAACAATCAACAAAACCGTTTCAATGCAAGCTAAGTCTTTTCAAAAATTATCTTCATCTGATAAATTAAATTATTGTTCGATAAGAAAGCTACTGTTATGTTAAAATTTTCTAGGCGCAGAGTACTATAGATATAAATATTTCAGGAAAAGTTAATTTTTGAATAAACGATAGATGTTGTTGAGATTTAAAAGTCTTGACTTGAACAGTTGTGTGTGTCGAACAGTTTGGGCGCGACGTCCTCGTAGGGCGCAACGCGAGCAGACGCCAGGTCACGCGCAACACGCTCCGCGGCCCCCATCACTCGCAGCAGGTTGAGACCCGCTAACTTGCGAAGCTCCTCTATGCTCCATCCCTCTTCCATGAGCTCCGCGAATAGCAGCGGATACGACGACACGTCCTCCAGGCCTTGAGGTGTACTGTACAGCAAGCATCGTTTGTAAGATTAATGTCAGACGCGCGTATGAAGAACCTAAGTAGAGGACCGGCGTTGCAGGCGTACAGTACAGTATGTATGTACTTAGGCAGGTACTATCTGTAACCGTTCCTACTAAACAAACAAGTTTCAGGATAACGTCTAATATCTTGTACAAAAAATAAACCTTTTATTATTTTTACCTACAGCGTTTAACACAATATTATTTAGATTTCAAAACTTATAAGGAAGAAAGCTTCGGTAGCCTTAAGAACTATTAAAATTTTGTTCAAAGCTTTATTCTTTATAAAGCTCCCCGCTTTTGGGATTTAGGATTTTATTGCTTTTGGTGCGGTATAATTTTAAAATCTTTTAAGTAAGGTACTGTTTCCAAAGTAGTGTAAGAGTGCCTATTGCAAAAACTTGTCTATGAAATAAATATGATTTGTAAGAAGAGGTCAGAAGACTCAGAATTAATTATTTTTCCGTGGCCGTGTCTGCAAGGCTCATTGGAGATAGCTACACATCGCAGTTTGTACTCACTAATTAATTCCGTCGTAGCCAGCGCCAAGGCCCACACTGTCCACACCGGCTACATCCCTTATATGATTAATGTGTGCTGTAAGACAAAGTATCGGTTAATTAATGGCCTTCAGATATAACACTTTTTTACTGTAAGGGTGTTTACGCATTGCATGTTTACGATCTTTATCCAAATTGGAAATGTACTGATTTCAGACGGACAGAGTTCGGATACAGTGCGTACCCTTCCCTACAAGATGTACTACGGCTACTTCGGGCCGAAATTTCTTGGTTTCGGATCGAAGCAGTGTGTAACCGCTCTTACAGTTTTGGCCGAAACAACAACACTTTCAAAGGAGGGAAATACGCACTATTTCCAACCAAGGAGGGAAACAAGCACTATTTATTTTCCCCCTTTAGACATGGAAAAAGAAGAGATCAGAAGCAGGAAGTGGGTGAAGAGTATATTTGCTTACCAATGGCATCTTGCACGGTCGCTGAATCCTTACACGTGAGGAAGGACGTGTAGAAGTTGACCATGATGAGTCCCTTGTTGGCGGCGAGCAGGCGCAGCACGGCGTCGGGCACGTTGCGCGTGACGTTGCACAGCGCGCGCGCCGACGAGTGCGAGAACAGCACGGGCGCCCGCGACACGGCCAGCGCGTCGCGCATCGTGCGCTCCGACACGTGCGACAAGTCCACCAACATGCCCAGCCGATTCATCTCCTTCACCACTATCTGTCCGACCGATCAATAACAATTTGTTAACACAAGATTGATGACAGGAAAAGAGGACGTCTAAAAAAGAAAAATGCGTGTCTTCACCAACCACTTTAATTGAGTTTTTTGTTTGTTATTGGAGAATAAAAGCACCGTTATATGCCATTTACATAAAGTACGAAAAAAATTGTTTTAAAACACGTCGGTATAAGCTATAAGCTATTGAAATGAACTGCAAACACAGTTCCGACTGCTCCTGGCCGTTTGCATATTTATCATAAAGTAAGTCTCTATTGTTCCAGCCGCTTTTGAAGTTCGTATGAGTTTGCGTTGCCTTAAATTAATTGCTAACTTCTTAGGACCTTTGTGGCTGTGAATTCAGAAAGCCGACGAATTTCGAAAGCGACAAATTATCGTAGTTAGTTTTATAGTTCCTGACGGCAGTGTCAGCCATTTGGTTAGATAGGTAATATTCTATTGTGTGTAATCCTTTAGCTTCAATAACAGATTAGCAAATGATTTACCGGGTGAGTTTCTAGCTAGATGCCTGGGGGCAGCACCGCGAGCTGTTTCAATTAATCCAAAACAGTAGATACATACAAAATTATCACGAAGTATCCGAAATTAAAGTTTTTCTACCTAAGAGTAAACTAACAAGATTGATTCTCGTAGATAGGTTGATGGACTAACAACCAGCACTACTTACAGTTTATAGCCATCTTAAATTCAGCACTGTTGCGCTACGACCGGCTCACCTATTAAGATAAGTACCGCTTGGGGTTGTTTCTTACGTTAAGAAAGTGGAAGCAACTTGTACAGCCACTTGTAACTAACCAGCACATGCAGATGATATACAGTGGAACTGTTAAGTGCGAGATGTGAGTACAGACAGCAAAGAAGTAAGGTGTAAACAGGCAAAATGCTTTTTTTTTAATTTATAAGTTCGCGCTTGACCACTAACTAACTCACTTGATAGTAAGCGATGATGTGGTCGACGGTGAAGCACGCTTGCCTAGAAGTAGCCTATTCACTCTTGACTTAAAGACCCCCAGATTGTAGCTATCGGGAAACACAGACTCCGGCAGGGAATTCCACTCCTTAGCTGTACGCATAATGAATATATTTCCAAAACGTTTAGTGCGTATGGGTGGGATGTCTACCATGCACCGATGGCGCATCACCGTACGTCTTGTAGTCTGATGATGAAACGGGCTTGGTGGAATTAGATCATGCAATTGCATCGCACGCTCCCCGAAATGCAACCGATAAAAAACCGACAAGCTGGCTGTTCAAGGCTCTGGAACTTTGTCTTAACCAGTCTCATGTCAGTGCTCATATTCTATAACGCTAAAAATATATATTTATGTACATAATAACATTAACCTTTTAAAGTTAAGAAGCACTTAGAGTGTGTTGTTAAAGACTTGTCTACTCAGTACTCCCGCAACATTACTTAAAAGCAGTTGCGGGTCTGTATACTTATCTCGTTTTTTGAGTGTACCTACTTAACATAGGTTTCAAGTTTGAGCGTACGACGTGACGCCTACATGGCACGCAGCGTGCAGTTTAAACAAAAGAAAATATTTCGAAAAGTATCGTTGCAGGTAAACAAAGAACTGCTTTCGCGAGCAGCGAGCAGCCCGAGTTCATACAAAGAGAAATATTGCGGTGCGCAGGATGTTTATGATTATAGCACACTCACTCTACTCGACGTCTCAATCTTTACGGTCGCCATCTAACTACTTAGCTACGTGTATTTTAATATTCTTTCGCATGCTCCAAGATTGCTCTTTATGAACACATATGTTACTCATATACTATGCAAATGGCTTTGTAAATACTTCCAGACAGATTTCTTTAAGCCCCGTCCGCTTGCTACAAATTCTTAATAACATCCAGCATGTTCCTAAGACAATAAATTCACTCCTAACGAGCTACCATTGTATAGCCAGCAAAGAGGATTATAACTTCATCTAATCTTAAGAGATTTAAGAAAGAATTAAGGGGAGATAACTCACAATATAAACCAAGTTTTAATGTTTCAGTTCTTTTCAATCTGAATTTTAGATGTTTTTTAAATTGTTGAATTAGGTATTTTAAAATTATAATACAGGAATATTTAATATACATTTTTAGATGATATTTTACAAAAAATGCTCTTGAGTTTTGTAATCATAATGTTACTATAGAAATTGTTAAATTTATAGAAAACTAAAGACGAGAAAACAAAACAAGAAAAAATAAATAATTACATATTTAAAGGTTCTGGAGGAAGCCTATACCCGAATAGGGGTTCATATCCAAGAAAATTGAAAATTGTAAGTATAAAGTGAAAAATTAAATACACTAAATATATAATATATACACACATCTGTTAACTCTAAGGATGGGACATAATAAACGCGTTTTTTTTAAATGTTATGTTATCAACCACATATAGATTGTAGAAAATAATTATCAATATTTGTTTTTATTTAAGTACTTTAATAATTGTCAAGATTTTATAGATATGACTAGTAAAGATTGCGAAACTTAAGCAATAAAACTAAGCCTTAATATACCTTTCAGAACATATTAACGTAGATTGACACTGGCTGTTTTTCGTAGAACACTCAAACTAGCACCTTTTTTATTTATTTTTTATTTTTTTAATCTATTCATCTGATACATCAATTACGCTGGTAATTGAAATTGAGAGAGTAACCACACGCTAAGAATACGTAATTTTATCTTCAAAGCTCCCTTTTTTTTCTGGAGTAGCACCGTATCCACTCGTAGCAGTTCGTAGCATTCAATGTAGCAGGTTTTTCTTCATGAGTTGAGTCTTACCAAACGCCAAAACTTACTTACTATTAGTTTTTTAGTTTATTTTATGTTTGGCGTAGCTTAGCCGAACTAAGCCACGCGTAGCACTCACCGTAGCAGGACTCAACTTCGCGATTGGACCTATTTTTGTATGGCTCATTTCTTTAAATTGTATTTATTTGAAGCATTTGATTAGAAAATAGTGTAGAATGTGATTCTTAAGCCGTATTTGACTATATTCTACAACGCTCTTTTATATTTGGTGTAGTTTCGAAGCCGTGTGGCTAGCAGTACGTAGCAGGACTTGTCAAAAGGAACGTAAACTGACGACGATAAAATTATATGTGGCTTAGCATGGTAGCCACGCATAGCAGCTCGCAGCACTAACTGTAGCAGGACTTGGCTTCCCAAAAGGAGCCTTACCACACGATAAAATTACGTGTGTCGTAGCATCGTAGCCCCGCGTAGCAGTTCGTAGCAGTCACCGTAGCAGGAATTAACCGCCAGAAAAGAGCCTCACCACACAGCTAAAATTATGTGTGCCGTAGCGTCGTAGCCACGCGTGTAGCAGTTTGAAGCAGTCACCGTAGCATTACTTAACTGTCAGAAAAGAGCCTTACTACATTCTAAAATTGTGTGCCGTAGCGTCGTAGCTACGCGTAGCAGGACTTAACTTCCCGAAAGGAGCCTCATCACGCGATGAAATTATGTTTGGTGTGGCATCGTAGCCACGCGTAGCACTCAGCGAAGCCGGACTTACCTTTACAAAAGGCGTGATTAGAAAATAGTGTAGAATATGATTCTTAAGCCTTACCTGACTGTATCCTTACAACGCTCTTTTATATTTGGTGTGGCTAGCAGTACGTAGCAGGACTTGTCAAAAGGAACGTAAACTGACGACGATAAAATTATATGTGGCTTAGCATGGTAGCCATGCATAGCAGCTCGTAGCACTAATTGCAGCAGGACTTGGCTTCCCAAAAGGAGCCTTGCCACACGATAAAATTACGTTTGTTGTAGCGTCTTAGCCACGCGTAGCAGTTCGTAGCAGTCACCGTAGCAGGAAAAAACCGCCAGAAAGTAGCCTCACCACACGCTAAAATTGTGTGTGTCGTAGCAGCGTAGGCACGCGTAGCAGTTCGTAGCCGTCACCGTAGCAGGACTTGACTGCTAGAAAGGTGCATCACCACACGCTAAAATGGTGTGCCGTAGCGTCGTAGCTACGCGTAGCAGTCACCGTAGCAGGACTTAACTTCCCGAAAGGAGCCTTACCACACGATAAAATTATGTTTGGCGTAGCATCGTAGCCACGCGTAGCACTCAGCGTAGCCAGACTTACCTTTCCAAAAGGTGTGAGTCCGCCCCGAGGCGACGGTTCAGGTTTGTCCGCGGACGCGCACTCTGCCCAGGGAGTGTCACACGTTGAAGTGAGCGTCAGATATCGGACACCCACTTGGTACAGCGTCCTCAGTACGCCCAGCGAGCCTCCGATCGCATGACCCCCCTCCACCCCCACCAGTGAACACAGTCTGTGGTTGGCGTGCGCCGAAACTATATCTGTGACAATACACAATGTAACAACTATATACATGTTCAATCTCAGTTAACACAAAGGAAAGGATTCACGAATAAATGAAAAACATATCGGTTGAAATGTTTCGTCTGAAATGATGCAGAAAATAATAATAAAAAAACTTTTTTGCAATAAGGTTTTTTTATTTATTCCTTTTTAGTTGTACCTACCTAAAATAGGCAAGTTGTTTAGTAAGGTACCTATAACGCCAGAATAGATCCCCGATACCCGAATAACATAACACTTGAACATAACCGGTGAAATGAGAGATCTGCGTACCCCTTTAGTGCGTACTGGCGTGATGTTATATTATGAAATGGTATAAACAATAAACGGACATGCGATTGCAGCAATCCCAAATGATTTGCCGTTATTTATTGAAGAGTTCTGTTGTATGTCTACGAATTTTTCATCAGATCTTCACCCAATTAAAATGGGACCAATTTCAAAACATACTCTTTCAAACAAAAAAAGAATTTTCAAAATCGGTCCATAATTGACGGAGATAGCGGTGAACATACATAAAAAAAAAGAAACATACGAGAAGTCGAACATAGAACCTCCTCCTTTTTGGTAAGTCGGTTAATAAAATGGAGATGTATTTTATTACTATTTAAATACTTGAGAAAAAATAATTAGTATTGCAAGGCAATGTGACAATTTTTTGAATGCCCAGTCAACTCATTCCTCCTTCTTTTAGCAACATATGCATTTCTTTTCTTTTGTAATTTTAATAAACAAATAAGGAATTGAGTATGAAAAAAAAAACCTCTTTAAACTGCTCGCTTTGAAATCGAGAATACATTGTGTTTCATTATAATGAATTATGTTTCATTCTTTAACATGTTGAAAAGATTCCACTGTGTTCTGGAATTTTATGTATTTAAATGCACACCTAGAGATGTGTCTGATGGACAGTATTACCACTTGTGAAATAAATTTTCGAAGCAAATTCATTCTTTTTTAGTTGTCTTTGTGATCGAATGAAGAGAAACACGAAGAAGGATCGTCGAATTTTTAATAAAGCTCGGGGACGCCAGGTTGTTTTTTTGTTCAAGTGCTTTTTCTTTATCTTTGCTCCAAGGAAAACAAAACATCAAACAGATTGAGCTTATATTGTTTTATTTTTGGAATAAAAAGTCCCTGGCGCCCGCTGTAATGGTGTCCTATTTCACCTGTTTTTGATTTGTGTGCATAATTGCACTATGCCCACCGTCTTTGGAATAGCGCGACATTGTTCGCAATCCACATTGTTAATAATATACTTGGCGTGATTAATGACCTGAAAGCGATAAGGAATTCCAATAGATGCTCTAGAGCCAAGTGTTTATCTTCATCACTCACACACGAACCTATTGCTACTCAATATGTCTGCTTTATACGCCATAACAATAGCTTGTAAACATATTATTAATAATAGTTACATGTTTACAAACTGTTGCAGTGTGTACATATAATTATGTACAAATATTGTGTTTATTTAATGTACCCACAAATTAATTCATCAACTAAAATACGAATTCAAAAGCTTTAACGAGACTTCATGTTACTGAATTTATTATGGAGTAATTTAGTGTGGACTCTAAAATTTATATATTATTGCTCATTGTCTGCATTGCAGTAATCTACTAATAAAATTGAGGTGTACAGCTGCTAGTTTAATTTATAATAGATGATTTTTTGGATGATTCACTTCCATCTCTCGACCCTCTGAGTTTGTTTCGGCCTTTCTTCTCAGAGTAGTCAGTTATGAAACGCCGACCTCATCCAGTTTTAAAAATATGATCGACATGTAAAAGTGTTTGAACAAACCAACTTACAGAAATAAAATCATTTATAATTTTTCACTCAGTTATTCCTTAATTAAAGTTCCAGGTTCGCCTTAATTTACTGAACTTGAACTGCGAACAATACGCGAAATAAGTCTAAAAGCCGTTTATTTTAATTGGGTTCATTTGAATTACAAAAAAAAAACAATAAAGCTGAAGGAAATGCACGGATTAATTTAAACAGTTTAAATTTTTAAAGGCTACGAAGTGAAAACAATGGGTTTTTCATGCTAATACACCTTACGGATTTACATTTGTCCTTTTTAGACTCGGCTTACTTACCTATGAAATGTGTTTGGGCAGATAAGTAGAAGAGACTTGTACAAGACTCAACAAGGAAAGTTGGTATGTACAAACCAACCTTCCTCGGTGAGCACTTGGTAGGTACACATGCCAGTTCATAAGCAACGCTTACCTTCAGCGGAGGTGCAGAGCGTGAGCTGCGGGTGGTACTTGTCGGTGAGGCGCTGTATGAGGTCGATCTGCTCGAAGGTGAGCTGCACAGCGTCGCGGTGCTGCGCGTCACACGGCACGTACGCGGCCCAGAACTGCAGCAGACGAGCACTTGACATACCACTGATTAAATATCACGCACGTCTTGAGAAATCCTCGAACGGAATATAAAATGCCACTCATACGGCGATATAGCGAACCGACAGACTCCATAATGGAATCAGTGATGCTTATGGCAAACGTGAGGCCACGGGCGGTTAACTCTCTGCCACCACATATTGTATTATGTACGTTACACAAATACATCAATCTCGTGGAATTGTGCGATGGAGTTGAAACAATTAGCTCACTATCATTTCTGTTACGGCTCATTGTACCGTGTCCGCGATATAATTATTGTTGCTTTCATAATGACACAATCACAAAATTAATCCGTTGACTCAAACAATTCGCTCTGGTATAATCTACTGAGAATATTATGTAAGAGGAATACTACTGAGAATCACTACTCGGATGAGGTAATTGGATTTTCTGCAAGTATTGTGGTAAATTCCGAAAATTACGTTAACAACTTTGTCAAATATTAAAAAATTATATGTATACCGACTATTTTGTTTTTGACTATGATGATTTTATTAATTGTATTTGACTGTTTTAACGATTTGAATTTATTTTGTCATTATTTACTATTTGACATAATTTATTTTATTATTTCTAAATGATATTTCTTAATTACAATTTGACTTTCTTGATTTTTATTAATAATATTTCAAAATGTAATTGACTGTTTTCAATTTATTTTAATGTATAATTGAGTGATTTGTTTTTATTTTGTCATTTTTTAACTGTTTAAGTTTGTTTTATATTTTACTATGATTTTATATATTAATTGTTTTTTTGATTTTCTTTTAATGATTTTATAAATGTTATTTTGACGGTTTTAACCCATATTCACAAATTGACTGCTTCGAATGTATTTTGGAAATTTTAACTGAATCTGACTATATTTTTTTTTTCTCCCTTTATTTTATTAATTGTATAATTATGTGTTTGTTTTATTTGTTGAATTTATGCCAAATTTTGGGCAGAATATATGGCTCAACTTTTCTAACAACCCAACATCTTATTTTGTATACCTTCATTCCAGCAAATAAATAATTTGATTTGATTTGATTTGAAATGCAAGTATTTTTTGCTAAAGATAAATACCAATTTTAATTAAATAACGTAGGTAAACCCCAACCAATATCTTTTGATGTCGCAATAATGTGGGCTTATGATTCACGCGGCACATATTAATCTTGTTGGGGGATTACGTCGAAATGACCTACTTTATTAAATGCACAATTAATTAAATCGTGCGGTTTAAGGAATGTGCTCACCTGTGCGGCCACCCGGCCCTGCTTGAGGCGCGGCAGGTCGGTGTGGCTCCACGAGCTTGTAGCCCACGGGGAAATCGTCCGCAGGTCCTCGTCGAAACTATTATGGATTTATTGTATTATTACACGAGAATAGTCGTTGAAAGTTGAGTGGGCGACAGGAAAGTATGTGGAACATGTTCATTATTTTATGTTACGTTGATAAATTGGTTGAAATACAGCTCATATACGAGAGTATCTGTGGATAATAGTGATCTACCAACATATTTACAGTAGTAATATTTGTTTCGGGATATTTACCATGTGTATTTTGATTTTGGCGCTTGTAACGGTGCCGAAATATCGAGCTCTCAACCAAAATCAAAATATACATGGTAAATATCCCGAAACAAATATTAATTCTAATGATTGTGACCATGTCAGCTTAAAAACTTATATATTTACAGTAGATATATTTTTAGTCATATAGTAGTAAATCGTTCTATTTCTTGTATTTCATTGAGGTTAATTGTAGTTTTTTTCAAGATTATTACATTTCTTTTTAAAAGACGCACCCACACATTGTTTTATGTTGACGCAGCGTGATAGTCACGAGCAAGCTGCGTGGTAGATACGTTAGACTAGAACTATTTGAAAAGCTAGCAATAAACAAGAATAGAATAGCTTTACGCGGCGTGCACGCTACGCTGACCGCACGCACGCATGACAAATGTCGATGATGATGATGAATGATGCACGGACTGACTCCATGAGGCCATATGCGTAACACGGACATATATATGGGACCAAGCCTAAATGGCAATTCTTTCCAGTCCAGAAGAACCACTAATTAGAACTGTGCACCAAGAAGGTTCTTTAAAATAAAGTTTAATTTATTTTAAATGGTATTTGTTTCAGTTCATCACGGTGATTTTAAATTCTCAAAATTTACAAATATTGATACCAAAATTTCCATTTAATTTGACTACTTTAATAAACATTTATGCAACGAACTACGGGTAGGTAAGTATTGCGATTTATTTGAAGAGAAAACTTCATAAACAATTCACATTTAGAATGGATAATTCCACAACAAAAAAATTATTTACATATTCCTTCGTGTGGAAATGTAAGCGAATTTAAAGATACGTAAAACTAGAAAAATCTAGCAAACACTGGTAGCAGAATCGAATCTCGCACCGCACGCGTCGCCAACGACCTGGCACTGTGCCAGACGTCTGTCAAGAAACATTTCAATTCTTTACGCGACGTGTGAACTATGATTTCTGTGTAAGTGCTATTGAACTGAAGCCTTGAATACGAAATGGGCAGATTACCTCAGTCATTTAGAGGACTCTGTCTTGGGAATATGTTAGGAAAAAACCGGCCAAGTGCGAGTCGGTTCGCGCACGAAGGGTTCCGTACTTGGTAAATTGCGGTTTACGATTTAAGACGTATTAAAAAAAAACTACTTACTAGATCTCGTTCAAACCAATTTTCGGTGGAAGTTTACATGGTAATGTACATCATATATTTATTTTAGTTTTATCATTCCCTTATTTTAGAAGTTACAGGGGGGCGGGCACATATTTTACCACTTTGGAAGTGTCTCACGCGCAAACTGTTCAGTTTGGAAAAAAATGATATTAGAAACCTCAATATCATTTTTCAAGACCAATCCATAAATACGCCACACTTATGAGTTTGATGGAAAAAAAAAATAGTTTCAGTTTCAAGTATGGGAACCCCCAAAATTTATTGTTTTTTTTTCTATTTTTGTGTGAAAATGTTAATGCGGTTCACAGAATCAAGTTTCAACAGCATATTTCTTATATTTTCGGAAAAAAGTGGCTGTGACATACGGACGGACAGACAGACATACATAACGAATCTATAAGGGTTCCGTTTTTGCCATTTCGCTACGGAGCCCTAAAAAATGTTCTAAATCTTTTTAAATTGAACTGCTTATTTTATCCATTTTGTAAGATACACGACGTACATCGTTCGCATTTTATATTACAGGCTATTATTTAGGTCGGTTTCCAAATAAATCAACATAAAGCACTTCGTGTCCATGTTACCCACTAACTCGGAATGTTAGCTATGCCGCGACTAACCAACAACGAGACCAAATCCGATTCGGATATGTCGGTATGTCCGACTGACACCCACGTCCAGCTAATCCCTCACACATATTTTTTCAGATTTACCGGACGAGCCGTTATTTCATCTGGCTTTAAGTGGGTAGGTAGGTACCTACTCATGTTCATACAGTTATTTCTGTAGGTAAATAATATTACCTTGTTGAGTGCAGAAAATAGTATTATTAAAGAGATCCGATTTAAGTGAGCTTTTACTCAGGTCCGACAAAGTGGTGATTAGCTAGGAAACTCTGCACATTACAGACTACGCACGGTAATGGCGGGAGAACTACGGCGGACGCGGACGGGTACGACTACACAAAGTAAAGTTCACCTTTATTCTTTGCTGCTAGTGATGTGCCTTAAGTTCGACATTTCTATCGACTTCGATCTAGCTAGTGGACTGTTCGTTGGTTAACTTTGACATGTAGTTGAATAATTTTGATGTGGGGCTGCTGCAATTTCCGAAACTAACAATAAATTAAATTGCCTAAATTGAATTTTATTTATCGTCGCCACCGTAAGTATTTTTTGTCCTTTTGCTAAAATTTTTAGGGTTCCGTACCCAAAGGGTGAAAACGGGACCCTATTACTAAGACGCCGCGGTCCTTCTGTCTGTTTGTCTGTCTGTCCGTCTGTCACCAGGCTGTATCTCATGAACCGTGATAGCTAGGCAGTTGAAATTTTCACAGATGATGTAATTCTATTTCCGCTATAACAACAAATACTAAAAACAGAATAAAATTAATATTTAAGTGGGGCTCCCACACAATAAACGTGTTTTTTTTTGCATTTTTTTGCGATAATGATACGGAACCCTTCGTGCGCGAGTACGACTCGCACTTGGCCGGTTTTATTATTAACCCGGTTTTATTGGCTTGGTATGTATGTATCTATATATCTATGTAACGGAATCTTTGAACGTGATTTTCACTGCCTTCAAAACGTCGCCTTAATTTGAAACTTTGCACACTTATCAAGGACCGATGGACAATGCAATAATTTATATAGTTTGTCCCATTATCCTTACCAGGATCTTCAGGATTAGCGATTGAACTAATAAGTAAAAAATAAATAATACATTAAAAACAAAAAAATATGCTTTTCATCCCACCATCTCGGTAAAAGTATTTTTAATCTTCAATATCTGAGTGGAAAAGCCGTTTTTATTCACTAGAGGATAAAGTAAATTGAATTTAGAACATCGTGTGCACTAAGTTTGTGAATAAAAAAAAACATTAAACCTATTTACTGCTACCTCTATGGTGCCGAATATATCATACAACTTTTTTTTAATTTGTTAAAAACTCAGACTCGGAACCTTCTTGGTGTTCTTTTTTCAATTTGCTTTGTACGCGGTTCTAACCATCTCCCTCTCTCTCCAACATTCACGCCAAGGGAATCCGATGAATCGGTACAACTATTAAGTATGACAGATAGTTTACCGAAAAACAGTACACAAGTGACTAACACCAATATTACAGTACCAAACAAAAATATTACACTCAATTTAAATAACTGTAGCAACGTTACTTTCAAGTTTTCTTAATTATACCTTAGTATTATTTTGTTATAATTTAAAGATTATACTGTAATACTTACCGACAGGTAAGTATTGAAAAGTTACGTGTTGCACTCGAGTGCAAAGATTTTTCACCTCGTGCTCTTTTGATTCCCTCGCTAACGCTCAGGATTCTAATTTTGAATCCTTCGCTTGCTCGGTCATCAAAATTGAACACGCGGTTAAAAAGCAACTTTGCACTCTTGTATAACAAATAACTATTAATAGTAAACCAAACTAAACAGTAGAAAATAATTTTACTTGTTTTAAGAACAGTGTTATTAACAAAATATATATTTTATAGCGTGAGGTGCTTGATGTCAATTGTTGACAATAACAACAATGACAAAACAATTGACAGACAGTAAAAGTAGTCATTCAGAAAATATATTAAAAAGCACCCACGCTTATTTAAATTATTTTTTTTTGAAAATCGCTCTATTCTTAATTTAAATTTATTGAAAATTATTTGCTACCGTTTAGTTCGGCTTTTATTACAGCGTGATTTTTAGTTTTTTAACTATTATTTTTTCAAATCTGTTTGGCATTTGAAATTATTCTAATAAGTAGCTATTATAGAATAGTGCGTGCGCTTCGTCAAATTTGAACGAAAGTGGATAGCGAACATAGCTCTGCTAGCTAGTAACGAGAGCGGCACTACGCTACGCCTCACAAATTTCGCTAGTTTAAAGCGTTGGGTTCAAAGGCTACATTGCAATAAGTGGATTGATTCCCCACTCATCTTTTATGAGCTATATAGTACTATCATTACAATGGTATTTGTTTTAGTACGGTTTGTTCAGCTCTTTGTTATACATCCTAGTACCTTTGCTCTGATCCTTTGTAGCGTACACGTGTGTATCTCACAAAATAAAAACGAGGACAACTTCAAATAAACCCTTCAAAAATCTCTAAACAAGATTTAATTATTTCCTAAATAAATATCGGTATCCTTACGTGTACCTTCGTAGTCGTCCTAATTACATTGGGGGCACTACGACCTCTGACTATGTACGGACTTTTATTTATGTGTTTATACTGCAGGATAAAGCAGAATTAAGGATAAAACCGGCCAAGTGCGAGTCAGACTCGCGCACAGAGGGTTCCGTAAAAACAGCTATATTCAACAAAATAAATAGGTAACATTACTAACGTTCATAAACAATGAAAACACCGAACATTGCTCTAACGAAGGGACAAAATTAGTTTTGCCGTTCGAAAACTGTTGTCTCCATACATCAATATACAATTTTTTTACTTTACCAATTACATTTTATAAGTTGGTCGCCTATTACTCGTAAACTTGTTAGCTACTTAGCTGTGATAGTTTTCCTTTTAATTTCATTATTTATACTACTACCGTAAGTTTTTTCACATAATAATATGCAAAAGCAAGCATTTAGTTGGCATGACGGCTTGACTCTAACAAAAATTTGCCATTTAAAGCTTAACTTAGAAACGGATCCCTGAACCTAAAAATGGTTTTCACTAACCCGTATTATTTTTCAATTTCCTATCCAACGATACCCCACACCATGGGATAGACAAAAACAGACATCCCCACTTTACGTGTACAGGAGGTAACCTAAAACATTTGTTTGTTTATGGTTTTATTTTACCACTTTATCGGATGTATATCCATTACAAATTATAGCTTTCAAGTACTAAGATTGAGTCTCTGAGCTAATCTACGGACGGACAGACGGACATGGCGAAACTATAAGGGTGCCTTGTTGACTACGGTACCCTAAAAAGGATGGTATGCTAGGCTTACGTACTTAAAATCCTTAATCCTATTGTGTAGAAACTTTCTTATGTTCCATGGTAGGTCGTTGTGACCGTCTATGAGTGGGGTGTCGTGCAGCAGTCTTTCGGCAAGGCGCAGTCTCTCGTGCAGGGGTGCCCCGGGTGGGGCCCGCAGCGCCAGGGGCCCGGCCACGCACGCCGTGCCAGCCACCAGCACCAGGATGGCCACGCAGCACCATCGCCGGTGCCACACCGACAAACCTAAACATTATTTATTTAAGCAACTTCTCAACAAACACTAAACACTCAAAATTCTGTTCCACGACTCATTCAGATATTCAAATGTTTATTCAAATATTCCAAAATTTGTTTTGAAAAGGGAATCGTTTTGGAACAAAACTTTCACTTATAGGGGCGAAAGGAATTATTTTGATGAATGGTCACGGAAATTACATAGCGCTGCGGTTCCAAAACGTTGTATTATAAAGTAATTTAGGTGTATAAAGAATTTGGTCCTCCTGATAACTTTATCCAAAAGCAAAATATAATCCTCAACCTAATGTTTATCTTGTTGTTATGCAGAATAAAAGTTCTATACTCCGACGTACAATCAAATCTAAATAAAACTTTTTTGCAAAAAAATACTACCAACTTCAAAATAAAACTACAAAGTAAAAAATAACTTTATTTTTGGAAGTCTGCGTCTTTCTTTTTTCCCATTTTTTTGCCATAATTATGGACACAGACTTCCAAAAATAAAGTTATTTTCACTTAGTAGTTTTTATTTGGAAGTCGGTTGAAATTTTCGCAAAAACAGTTTTTATTTTTCTCTTTTTAGTTGTACCTACCTAAAATAGGCAAGTTTTTTAGTAAGGTACCCAGGTGCCAGAATAGATTACCCGAATAACATGAAACTTGAACATAACCGGTGAAATGAGAGATGTTCGGACCCCTTTGGAGCATACTGGCGTGATGTTATGTTATGAAATGGTATAAAAAATAAACAGACATGCGATTGCAGCAATCCCGAATGATTTGCCGTTATTTATTGAAGAGTTCTGTTGTATATCTCCGAAGTTCTTCATCAGATCTTCACCAAATTAAAATGGGACCAATTTCGAAACATACTATTTCAAACGAAAAAAGAATTTTCAAAAACGGTCTACAATTGACGGAAATATCAGTGAACAGACATAAAAAAAACATGCATAATGTGGAACATAGAACCTCCTCCTTATTGGTAAGTCGGTTAAAAACTAAAAGGGTTCGTAAAGTACCTACAAAAATCAATTTGGGTCATAGCAATCGCTCGTTACTGTGCTTCCTATAATCTTCCTGTCATAAGCAAACCTACTCGATCTCGACGGCGCGGCGGCCCGGATGCAGCGGCTTAGCTACATGTTTAGAAACAGCATTGGGAAGGCTTTGTGAAATAAAAATGTGTCACTGCAGCATTATTAGCTACAGATACCTTTTATTGAGAAGTCACGAGGGAGTTAACCTATTTCGGTCGTTTTCATATTAAAATCTCTGTTGGGTCTTTGTTAATTTTAGTTGAAATGTTGCTTTCAGCTTTTATGTAAATCAATCACCGGGAGGGTATCGGTAATGATAATTTAATGATGCACTAACGTGAAGAGTTTCCAGTGGTGGTGGAACTGTGGCTGGTGGTGGAGGTGGTGCCCGTGGACAGCCATTGCGGAGACTTGCACGCGTTGCACGAAGCCAGGCGGCCGCCAGCGCCCTGCCCGCGCTCCGTCACGTCGGGGGCCGGCGTGGCACGCTTCTTGCCCTACGCCGTACAAACACGCACGCTACTACATATATGCTCAATTTAATGTTGTTCAGTGATCGCCCGGGGGCGCCGGGCACACAGCGGCAGGCAAACACCAGCTGCTGTCCGCCGCGCACTCGAAGCGCCCTGCATACTTAGCTAGCTATTTGTCCGGTTGGTAAGGACTATTGTTCGGACTGCCTATAATGCGGTTTAAAAATGGAAGTCATAGCATGCGGACCTCATTAATTAAATAAAGCCAGAACTTTTGCTCCTTTTTTGGGTTATAACTACGCGGTAACAATATGGTATTTTCATTTTTAATGCCTCGGGATCAAACACTACGTCAAAAAGTGGGGCAAAGATATTATTTAAATTGTCAAAAAAAAAATTGAGTTATATTAGTGGTTTTAAACTTTTTACAAAACGTATAATCAATTATACAAAAGTAACTGGGCGACTGAATTCTGCTCGGGTAAAAATAGAGAAAACGACGTTTTCTAAAAATTAAACCTAGCTAGATCGATTTATGGCCCCCGAAACCATACTAAATTTCATGAAAATCGTTGGAGCCATTTCCGAGATTCAGATAACATATATACAAGACGAATTATTCTATTGGCTATTTTATTAATGTATCGTACTTAGCACTATGTAGTTTTGCCCAATTTCCAAATATATTTATGTAGGCAGGCAAGCAGTAAATATAGCCTCACATTTGCGCTAAGAATGCAACTGCAAATAATGTCTCCTACCCTCCTAAGTCTTAATCGTTAGATAATGGTTCATTATCCTTTTTGAGTGCGCGGCTATTAGCGACTGCTCTAATTTCTGTAGTGCGAAGCGCGCGCCTTCCAAACCGCATACTCTAAATTGGTGCCCCTATAGAGCAATGTAAAGAGCGTTTAATAATACTTGAACTTTATTAATGTTGAAAACCTAATATAAGAGATAAAAGCTCTATTCTAAAATATAGAAAAGTATTTTTTATCTTCTAGTTCAATTTCGCAGTAAGGTCAAAGTTACGCGTAGGTGGCTTTTTGGGTATCTAAGGCCCAGTAAAACGATGCTAAATCTTGAGTCTCGACTCTGACTGATTTCATACTTAAGATTTCTACATATTTATACCAAATCTAGTTTTAAATTATTCGTGTTTAAGAGCATCGTTCTAAGTTAAGACGGTTACCCTGACCAAAAAATCGGCATGAGATATGAGCATTCCTATTGGTCTAGCGGCACTGGTGGCGCATGAATTACAGTAGTGAATACGCCCAGATTTTAGAATAAAATCTTTATAAAATCAAATTTTGGTCTTTTGAAAAAAATAAATCTACAAAAATGTTCGTTATTAAATTGTCCATCCATTAGTGTTAGTAGAAAAAAATATTAATGAATACTTTACGAGGAGATGCATAATATCGATAATTATTTCTCATTTTTATGTTTTTTTGGAAGGAGATTAGTGAAATATATACAATATTTAAAAAATAACTAAATCTACCATTTTAGAATCAATATTATGTAGAAATTTAATGTATTTTTATTAATTGATATTTCTTTTTAAATAACGAGTAGATAGCTCCTTAAAACAGCACAAGAAACGGCTTGCGTGGCGTTTTGCTCGGGGTACCGCCTTAATGCTCTTTACTCATACGACGTAAACAGGGTGTGTCTGCCACAGATGTGAAAAAAATACCATAGATTCAGTTCAAGTGTTTCAATTTTTTGTGAGGTTTTTCCTGTTCTTTGTCGTTTTAGTTAACTTGCTATCAGTTAAGGTCTTCAGAATTTAATTTAAATCATCCCAAAATTTTGCGGGTTTCAAATCTATAAATAGTCTGCTTATTATTTATTACTTGTTCGAATGGCACAAGAAATTAGATAAATATTTTTGGGTATATATTCAAAATACTTGTAGCAACCCGAAAGGGTAAATCAAAAAGGAAAAAATTCAGCCCTACTTGTATTTTAAACATGGCTTAGACAGGTCTTCAGGTAAAAATATTACTCTTGACTTAATTTCAATATTAGCCTTTAGACTAAAGGTTGTTGCTTTAATCTTCTCGGACCAACACAGAAATGTAAAGTTCTAGCTGAAGTTTGTACTTACGTGTGTGTCGTAGAAAATTGAGGGTAGTCTGGTGTCCTGCGGCGCCTCACAGGTGCAGAGCGAGTGCGCGCCGCGCGGCCTGCTCATCGCCAGGACGTCGCCCTCCAGGAACGTTTGTGCGTCGTCATCCACTAAGTCACTGCGGGTACTTCTCGACTCCATTGTGCCCTCGTCCCGCGTCCAAGTCTCCGATAATCTATCCCTAAATCTTTCACTTGGAAAATCGTTGTATGACATTTGCCTTTTAATACTTTTACACCGACTACGATTGTCTAAAGTAGAAAATTTCGTTCTTTCTAAACCTGGTGAGTTTCTAGTAAGGAGTATATCGTTATTATCAAAACTCCTCATTTTAACCATTTTCTGTGAGGTTCGTCTATTTACATCTGAACTTACATTATAATCTCTGAATTTATCGAAACATTGGTCCACATTCCCAGAAAAATTAGCGTACGTAGAAGCGTTGCTTTTCATGTCCTCCTTTCCATGATAACCCGAAGAGGTAAAAATACAACTTTGGCTGTTAACTCTCCTTTGTGACTTGTCTGCCAGTGACAACATCGATGCCTTCTTGAGCGAGCTTGTCGACCCTGATGTTATCTCCGCCAGTTGGACAGCGTTTTGATGTTTTTTTGATATTGCCTCGCCACCGATCTTTTTTAAGTTAGATAACTTCCTTTTTATCTTTTGAACGAGTGTATTTCTAGGATCGTAAGATATTAACTGTTTTGAAATGTAGTTTGACACCCCAATAGTCCTGCTTTTGTTGTATTTCCTGTCGAGACTGCGATGTGATCCGATTGTGAGTTGACTCCGGCCAGTGTCCCGTTTGATTCTTTCCAAATCGTAGATGTTAAGGGTGTGGCCTCGTTGGTCGACGTTTCGATGGCAGTTAACGAAATTATTTTGCTGTACATTACAGTTGCAAACTAAATCAAAATTATGTTTTGATATGTGTTCATCGAGGCATTGTCTTTGTGCGGCGAGGGCGAGACAAGCTTCGCAATCGACTCCGAGCAGGAGTTCGAGGCTGGTGTTTCTGATGAAGCCGTCGCTGAACGTGCGAGAGCGGAAGTGAGCTGCGTTTTGCGTGAGGCGAGTTTCCCAGTCGGTAGGGGGCGCGGCGGCGGCGGCGGCGGCGTCGGGCCTGCTGGCTTCGCCGTCCACCATAGTGGCGGCATCGCGGTTCACCGTGATGACGCGCGGCTGCCGGAATACTCTGCTGTCGCTTCGCACGGAGCTGCGAGACGGCGATGGCGATGGACGCTTGAAGCTTTCAACTTGAATCATCTCTTAAACTTTATTGTATGGGGCGTGAAATAGGCAACTGTAACAAACATGTAGGTGAAATCCTGGTACTTTAACAAGTAAAATTTCACAATTTAAAAACCCCCGACACATTTATCTTGCGAAAACACCCCGATTCAAACAGTAAAATGCCTATAACTTTTGAACGGCTGAACCGATTTTATTCAAACATAGCTAAGAACACTATCGACAAAATAACCTTTCGAACAAAAAAAATAAAATCGAAATCGGTTCATCCGTTTAGGCGCTATGATGCCACAGACAGACACACAGATACACAGATACACAGCAACACACGTGAAACTTATAACACCCCTCTTTTTCCGGCGGGGGTTAAAAATAGCTTTAGTATCCAATAGATATTTAGTTAGTAGAATTTCACTTGTCGAAAGTTTATGAGTATGTTTGTATGTGTGTTACTTCTTCACGCCAGAACGGCTAAACGAATAGGATACTTTTTATTCGGGGAATATGTTCCCTCGGGATAATTGGGTCAGGTCCAAATTTCGCCAGATACAGACACTGTGGTTTCCGACTCATAAGTGACAAAATATTGCGAACTTTACACGCCTTAAAATCATTTTAGATATTTGCTAATAATATTTATATATTGTAAACAGTCTCATTCATTTAACAACTAAACTTGAAGCTTAATTTCTTGAAATAAAATTTAATGACAAGCTCGGTGTCTTTTTACGCTATGTAAAATACGCATGTCCTTGCTTGACTACCTAAGAATATTATTGCCGCTATTTTTTTGAATTTGTGATTTGTTGCAACTTGTAGGTTATGTAAAAAAAAAGAATAGAAAAAAAAATAGAAATCATTTATTCGACATAGAAACAACACAACAACAACAATCCACAACAACAACAATAATAACAACAACAACAATAACAACAACAATAATAAACAATAACAAACAACAACAACAATAATTTTCATTCCATTGTGTGATTTTTATGGAACATTTATATTCCAGTTTGACAATTGTTATTTCCGTTGTGCAATTACGTCAAAAATTTGGTCCTGACTCAATTTTCGAGTTTCACGCGGGCGAAGCGGCTGGCTGAAGCTAGTTGTAGCATAAAGGAAACCGAGATCAAATGGTATTTATTTTGTTCACGCGAGCATGTAAACATTGGCTCTAGGCACGCTGTAAACAATTCTATCAAAGGTCTTTAGTTACCTTACTCAAATACCTATCTATTCTATCGAAAACGCGGTCAGTTTTAGAGTTGCCGGCAAACACTGCGTATGGAACGTGCTGCGAATCCATATTGAAATCAGATCCACGAAATAAAAAAAACATATCTTATCAGCGGGCCTGCTGGATTAATAATTCAATATACCATAAATACATGGTTTACATGTATATAGATATCTAAACTCATAAACAATCCCCAAATTATTCTTGTAACTTTACTTGGTGCTGCTCTCGGTTTGGGGGAGAATAATAAATGCGTGTATTCACAGCTTAATGAGTGATGACACAAAGAGTGTTTTGTTACACAGATTATACCCCAACTTTGGGCAGAATAACGATCAAAATAAGTCTAGCCCTGTATTATATTTTCGTAAGAAGAAAACAAAAAAGTTAAATCAAAAAACATAACAAGGAGAAAATCATGCTGTGCAGTCGGAGGATACATATTCCCGGGCTGGCTGACCAAAATCTGGTGTATCCTCCGC
Source organism: Orthosia gothica (assembly GCA_949775005.1). Taxonomy (NCBI): domain Eukaryota; kingdom Metazoa; phylum Arthropoda; class Insecta; order Lepidoptera; family Noctuidae; genus Orthosia; species Orthosia gothica. Next base: position 14,942,427 of record OX459058.1, read on the forward strand.
CTGCACAGCATGATTTTCTCCTTGTTATTTTTTTTTAGTTCACTTTTGAAGCAGTCGGGTTTTTTGATTTAACTTTTTTGTTTTCTTCTTACGAAAATATAATACAGGGCTAGACGCAGTCGGGTTTTTTGATTTTTTGTTTTAACTTTTTTTATTTATAGCTTTTTTTCGAATTAGGTACATTTAAACATATAAGAATTATATTTTTGAAATCACCTCTTAAAACCCTTTATTTTGATACCCCACAAGATGGTTTTGGAAGAAAAAAATTTGGGCCCCCACAATATGGCGCCCAAAATCACTTCAGTCAGCCATTTTTCTATTGTCCAATTTTAAAGTAGCCAGTGACACTCACAGGGTTAAGACGAATCGATTGACGTGTTTTGTTAACGCGTTTGTTCTCTGGAACGCCATATATGAACAAACATAGACTGATAAACACATTACCCTCCTTCGGCAGACGGGTAGTAAAAGAATACATTGGCTAAATACACTTTATATATGTAAAATACGAGTAGATGACATAGACAAGGGCCACTAACCGCGTTTGATATCATAACGATCTGTGAATTCCAAAGCTGGTTTTAATTGTTTATTCTGCTACACACCAAACATTTGAGGGCACGGATAATCTCCAATCCAATTTAGATGATTGGCTTAGTATGATACGCAATAAATATCCGAATATTCATTTTATGAAAGCTATGAAGGATAATTCGCAATTTCATACTAATATTAATGTCTATAGAGGATGCTACAATGGCTATATTGTGGCTCATGCTGGTATGTGTCTCGAAGTTAAGAACTTTCGGGCGAAAAACACTTCTAATGATAATGAGCGCCCTAAACTTGGGAATTTGATTACAAGTTGAATAATGTGTGATCGTAAAACATTCAAGTCGATCAATTAACTGTTGTAATTAGAGGCACATGAAACATTTCAGCTTTGTTTCTGAGATATCAAGGAAAGGATAAGCAAGATATTTGCAATCATGTGATGCTTTTGGTCTTGCAGGTGTATATAAGCGTCGGTGACCACGAACAGGTGTTTTACCTGTTTCCGCATATTTATATAAAAAAGTTTTTTGCAAAAAAATACTACCGACTTCCAAATAAAAAGCTACAAAGTGAAAAATAACTTTTTTCGGAAGTCGGTGTCTTTCTTTTTTCCCATATTTTTGCGATATGGACACCGACTTCCAAAAATAAAGTTATTTTTCACTTTGTAGTTTTATATTTGGAAGTCGATAGATTTTTTTTGCAAAAAAGTTTTTTTTTTTTCCCTTTTTAGTTGTACCTACCTAAAATAGTAGGTAGGTAGGCTAGTTGTTTAGTAAGGTATCTATAACGCCAGAATAGATTACCCGAATAACATGAAACTTGAACATAACCGGTGAAATGAGAGATCTGCGTACCCCTTTAGAGCGTACTGGCGTGATGCTATGTTATGAAATGGTATAAACAATAAACAGACATACGATTGCAGCAATCCCGAATGATTTGCCGTTATTTATTGAAGTTATATATCTCCGAAGTCCTTCATCACATCTTCGCCAAGTTAAAATGAGACCAATTTCGAAACATACTCTTTAAAACAAAAAATCGGTCCGCAATTGACGGAGATAGCGGTGGACATACATAAAAAAAACATACATGAATTCGAACATAGAACCTCCTCCTTTTTGGTAAGTCGGTTAAAAACTACCAACGAAGTAAGTAATGGTCTCGCCCGTGATTTTTCAAAGTTTACATATTTTTTGCTTCACGCCCGCCGTGGTCTGCATAAATATAGCCACTTGCCTGCACAACAAATGTAGGCAGCTGCCTCCAACTGAACTCCGTGAGAATTTATTTCAGTTTTAAATGACCCGAACTCTGACTGCCGACCATTCGTGTTTTTTTAACGTTTACTCTACCGTGTAAGTTTAGCGAGTTAGCCTAATTATACCTACGTTTTCTTTGTAAATGTGGAATATCTGTTCAGTGGCGGGGCAAGACGAAAATTTGACGTGGGCAAGGTACATTTAGCGAGGCCCTTTTTACTACACTCTTTGCACTGTAGCATGGTGCGGGTCAGTTTGAATTAAAAAAAACACGCTTATAGGTATACGCATTTTTTGTAGTTTAAAATCATATCATGGTTATACCATATTTCATAGTTGTCTGTATAGATAAACCGACTTCTGCATATCAGAAAGCTGTTGCTTCCCGTGTGGTCATTTAAATATGATCGAGATCTGATGAAGAACTTCGAAGAAATACAATAGAACTCTTCAATAAATGAGGGAAAGTATCTCGGGATTGCTGCAATTGCATAACTGTTTATTGTTTACACAATTTTATAACATAAAATCACGCCGGTACTCTCTAAAGGGGTACACAGATGTGTACAGTTTACCCTGGTATACTCTAGTTTCACCAGTTGCGTACAAGTTTCATGTTATTCGGGTAATCTATTTTGGCATAACTGTGGCCATAAAATATGTTTATCATTATATAACGAATACATTTTTACGTTGCGTCCGAGTTATACGTATTTGAGGCGCGAGGCCCCTTGGACCGCGAGGCCGTAGGCGGTGGCCCACGTCGCCCACGCCTAGCGCCGCCTCTGTATCTGTTATTTCATCATACTTAATTATTGTCTTTATTCTGTTCACAACTCTTCGTCGTGATTCTGTAGAGACATTTAAAAAAACTAACTGTACACGTGATCAAAATAAAATTAAACTTTTATTCTACTCTTACAATAATGGCAGCAAAAGTTGGCATTGCAGAATCTGTTCCATTTCGAATGCGAATGTGAAACTGCGAACATTTTGAATCTCACAAGAAACAATTATATTTCTGAAGGAAACATCAAAAGTTTACAAACTGCCTCATATTCGTAGCGATCTGTACTGGATAAAAAATAATCTTGTTGAGAGAAACTACGGGAATACATGTGGCGTAACAGTATCTAAACAGAAATTTTCCATTTTGTGGCGTATTCGAAACCACGCATCGAACGAGCTCGATACTGTTACTTGTGTAACTTTTTCTTTGGAGTATGTTGGTTGACCACTTCTGCGGCTCGATCGCGTTCTACAAACATCCCCCTGTCGGATCCCTTACAAACAAGATCACTACACAAATAACTTAACTGCCATTAAAATCACCGTCTACACTGAAATTGTTTTAGTGGAAAACTTACAAAGATATGCTTCGAGCTCTAATTAGTTTTCTTTACAATTTAAGACACAAAAGAGTGCCTGAAGGATACCTCGACGTCTTTTCGATGGTATCGGCATGAAGTTTGGTGTAATTATAGAATGAAAGAGCTTTTCTTTCGTCTATTTTGCGTAAGTTGGTCCCGATTGCGTAATTTAATTTCTTTTTAGGGTAAGGTAAGATGGGTAGCTACGGTAAAAGGAGTAGAAAATGCGTTTGCAAGGAAAATTCGCCATTGTTAGGGGAAACGCGCCGCATTCGGCAATAATGACCCGCTTGATGATAGCTTTCTCATGTAGTCTTTGATCAACTAAGAATCACAACCTGCTGTTCAGACTTTTGACTCAGATGTGAACTGCAGAAACAGTTTTAAAAGAGTAGAGAATACTTAATGAAAGTCAACATCAGTCATCCTAGCCTAGCCTTTTCCCAATTGTTGTTGGGGTCGGCTTCCAGTCTTACCGGGTTCAGCTGAGTACCAGTGTTTTACATGGAGCGACTGCCTATCTAACCTCCACAACACAGTAACTGGGTAACACCATACCCCATGGCAAGACTGGTGTCAGGTCTCAAGCTTCTGACTACCCGTAACGACTGTCAAAGATTTTCAAATGACAGGCGGGACCAACGGTTTAACATGCTTGCCGAGGCACGGAGGAAACGCGGTATGTTATGTTGTCACCCATCCACGGACCGACCTCGTTAAGCGTTGCTTAACCTTGAAGATCAACCCGTGCGGCTGTTATTATTTAGCCACGAGCTCCTCCAAAGTCTACATCAGTCTTTTCAGTATAAGTACCTACATTGGAGCTTGACCAAGTGCCGCACTTATTTAAAAATCCGCAGCGGCTTTGTATTCAGGATGGTGCCGGCGGCAGCGTGCGATCATAAAGGGGGTGTGTCGGGTCAGTTATTGTTTCCGTCTCCATATAGAATATGCCGCACCAAAAACAAAAGTGGAACTATTCCGACGAGCGAATACAACGTGTAAACACGACGGCAGCCAGGACATATTGGAGACAAAACAGGAAGCAATTGACGAGTCAACCCATCGTGCCAACATTAGACAAAAATTACTTACATTACATCAACGATATCATCTAGTGATTGCGTCCAATTTGATAAGGTTTAGAAGTCTTTAATCTAAGTAAATATGCAGGCAGTTCAACAAGTAAGTCGATGGAGAAACAATGTTACAAGAAATATGTAATAAAGCACCGGCAAGAAAATATCGTATTACAGAATATCCGAGCAAATTCAAGTTATTCCATGTGAAAATAGTGTCCTAAATTTCAATAGTTGTGTACCACTTCTCGGATACGATAGCGGTGACATTCGCGAAGCCCGCGATCCGCGACAACCGCCTCCGCGCGTCGCCGAGGTGAATGAAGATCCGTACGAGACGAGACGCAGTCTCCACGAGCGACGGGAATAAGCCATTTCTGTTTTATGTTTGTTTGGCTCAGCCACGACAATACAGCTTTTGTGTTGAGTGTACATTTCAGCATTCATTATCAACAGATTATTATGTGCATACTTGCATGCTGAACAAGAAATGCTCCAAACATTTTAATATTTAAAAGCTTGTAAAAATGCATATGAAATTGTGGTTACAACGTTTTCGAGGGTAAATAAGCTTTTATAAACTTCGTTCTAAAAAAAAGGGTGTCGAGAATATTTTTCCATAGTCGTGCACATTTCCTATCAATTTACCACCGAGACAATGTTGTAAATTGTCCGGATTATTCTTTTCTACACTAATATTATAATGAGGAAAGATTCGATTGTTTGTAAGTTAGTTTGTAATGTATAAACTGAAAAACTACTTAACCATAGGTTATTTCTAGGCAAGCGTGTTTCACCGTCGACCACATCATCGCTTACCATCAGGTGAGATTGTGGTCAAGCGCGAGCCTATAGATTATATAAAAAAAAAAACGATTTCTTTCAACTCTTCAATATCTTTCACATATGGAAAGATACATTATTCCGTGTGACGGGCTATTTTTTTTAAAGAAAACGCCTCCTGTGGGGTGAGTCACGTGAGCGAAGCCGCGGGGAAAAGCTAGTACCCAATAATTACAAAATTGTGAAGTTTACTACATGTGCACCAGATTTGGATGCAAAAATAGGGTAACGCATTTGAAATTAAAAAAAACTACTTGAAACAGAGACAAAATCTTGCAAATGCCGGCGGCACAAAACCGGCACGAGAAGATATTTCAAAGCTGCTTCATCGCCATTGTGAAGTTGAAGTTAACACATATATCCATCACCATCATATTATGTATGTTGGTATAAAATTATATATCATCCATCTTAATTACAAACGCATATTTCGCAAGACTAAAACTACAAGATGTATCCACATATGCTGCAAATACCGACATCTTTAGATAGGCCCTCATTGTTTGACCATCCCTGAACACCGTTCCATTAACAGAATAATGGAAATATCTACGGGAGGGAAAATAAAATGTGGAGAAAGATTTCTCTGCAGGTAACTAAGCGGTCATTTGTAAGCGGTCGAGAAAAATGCTCACTCGTCCAGAAAAAATAATCGACTGAATGACGACGGGAGATATACTCGTACGTACGTATTGCGGAGTGACGCCATGACGGCGGCCGCGGTGCCGCATACCGCGGCGGTGTACGGCGCGGTGTTGCGGTGACGGCGAGTTCTCAATTACACAATCAAACTCAAACAATCGACGCGGCATTTTAAATGTCTAGCCACTTTGATGAATTAAATAATTATTGGTACAATACGCTGATTGGCAGCTTACGCCAGCCTCCTGATTGGTAATCATTCTCCGCTCTTGTTTCCAATCTACTGTTTGCTCTGATAATAGAAAGCGGAGATGAGACACAATCATGAATCTAGAAATTCAGCGTACTACAGTAATGTGAAATTTTGATTACTATATGCGAACTTCTTCTTTTTAACCCCCGCCGGAAAAAGAGGGGTGTTATAAGTTCCACGTGTGTTGCTGTGTATCTGTGGCATCATAGTGCCTAAACGGATGAACCGATTTTGATTTAGTTTTTTTTTTGTTTGGACGGTGAATTTGTCGAATGTGTTCTTAGCTATGTTTTAATAAAATCAGTTCAGCCGTTCAAAAGTTATGGGCGTTTTACCGTTTGAATCGGGGTGTTTTCGCAAGACAAATGTGTCGGGGGTTATTCAAATTTTAAAATTTTACTAGTTTATTATGAGACTGAGTTTTAATTACATAACATTCAGTAGATCGATACATGCAGTTGTGTACATGGGTAGGTACATAAGGGGTATTTGCGGTAGGTTAACAAATCTGTAATCTCGTTGGCGGGGAATTGGGGACGTACCATTAAATTAATATCAGTGCTTAATTACATCGTTTCAGCTGCCGTTTCATAAAAATGCCCGTATAAATGGAAATGCGATTTTTTTATACTTCATTTGGTAACTTAATGTGATGTTTAGATGCAATTAATGTCTCTTAAAAAATAAAATATGTTACAAAGTTAATTGAATGCCATTAGGTACAAGTAAAATTTCAAAATATAAAAAACCCCCGCAACACACGTGAAACTTATAACACCCCTCTTTTTCCGGCGGGGGTTAAAAATGACTCTAAGTCGTCAAGAAAAATCAATCCTATTTTTTTTATGAATAAATAGAAACATTGGTAGTGCCAAAAATAACCCTAATATACAGTGTGAAGTTATAAATATATAAAGCCTCTGCTAATAGTAGGTACAGTGGGCTCACCAACTTTAGGGAAAACTTTTTCGTTTGTCACACACCCCTATAATTTCAACAAAAGAAAAATAAGAGAAACATTTTGAAACACAAATAAGTAAATAATTGTTTTTTTTTTTAAGTTTATCTTAGTTTTTACGAAGTTTATGCTGTAAATTGAAATAATAAGTATTTATTTATTTAAACTTCAACATAAATAAATACAAATAAGAGTAAAATATCTATTGTTATAATCTTAACTTAATGACAATAATTGCATAAGTAAGTTAGTTGGTAATCGTTATTTTTAACCAAGGGTAACTTTAGTACAGTTAAATTCATTGCAAATTTATTTATCTGTATTTCTTTGCATAGTTTGTTTTATCATGGAACTTTAATTCACCCAAATCAGTAATATCAAATCCAACCAAAAATATCCACAGCGATTCATATTTATTACTTCAAAACTTATTTCTAACTTTTTGTTCATACAACTGTTTTTTGAATAGACCAAAAACAGGTGAAAATATATACAAAGTAAACTTTTGTTGTCAATTTAATACTTACACGTAAATGAAACATTAACGAACAAATCACGAGAAAGTTACACAAATATCAATTGTTCCACAGGTGCTCCCCATGATAATTGAATGAGACATTAGTCTCGTCATTTGAACACAAAGGTGCTCGTATTAACAACGGCATGCTTTTAATAGCGTCGCGTAGCCCGGAGCTACGGGTGGATTGTTACATTAGGCGCGCTACGACCGCTACGAGCAGCGAGCTACGGACGTGCTACGCGTGGTTATAAGGCTACGCCGGGAACGCGAGTGACGCCGGGCACGAGCGGCCGCGGGAGGCGCGAGGCTCGGACTGGCTCCGCTCGTGCTCGCTGCGAATAATCCATACCCGAGAGGCGAGGAGGCTGTATTTACCGGACCGAAGGGCGGTCGGGCGAGCGCCGTGCTCCCGCCGCCGCCACGCCGCTCCGCGCCGCAGCCGCCCACGGCGCGTTGCACGCCACGCTCCTTCATGTTGACACAATTTCAAATAATGTCACATAATTTAGGGTCCGTACACTGATTGCGCTTCGCACGGTTACGTAAAGACTCTATCGACGGATCTGTCAATCGTTTAACGACCTCATTTTTATCGCTGATTCTCATAATTGAGTTTCAAAACTAATGTTACTTTGGCAAAACTCAACCAGTCAGTCAAATAAGTCACGATTTAATTCAAAATTGTATAAAAAAAACGTAAATGGACGTCATTAATCGAATCTACGTTTTTTTTTTTATAAAATTTTCGACTAAGCCTGAATACTTCAGTTGTAAAATAGTAAGTACTAAATTATTGATTAAAAAGTTGCGAGCAATGAGCAAAGAGATAAGTCTTGAACTATTAAAATGATGGTAAAGAGGTAGAGAGAAAGGGGAGAGAGGTAGAAGATACCTGACTGCGTGCTTATCTAACTTAGAAAGAGTTGAGAAAAGTTGAATTTGCGAGTTTAAAAGGCATGTTTTACCACCTGAGATAAGCGACAACTTGGGATAAATTCGAAAGTACGACCTGTAACTAGTATAATATTTCTTTAGTCTTATATCCAGAAATCGTACTGTAACGTTGGAAAATATTTTTGAATTATTCACTCTGCCATAAGAAGTAGGAGGGACGATTACCTATCTATAAACTTGACAATCAGAAGTCCCATGACGTTTTTTATTGTACTATGAGGGTCAAAAGTGCTGTCACACTCTACCAAAATTTGAAAAGGCATTTTTTTTTGTAGGCAGCCGAAATTCAACTTTTCGCGTTTAGTAGGAATAATCTATACTTTAATTTCTATACAAAATATTAAATCAGTTGTCGATAATTTAACTTCTTCTACAAAAACTAGCCATTTGAGTTTTGGGAGAGTATGACTGCACTTTTGACCCTTGACTGTACATGGCGCGATAATATTGTATGTATGAAATTGAACAATCAAATTCATAATAGTAATTAATTACTATGCTACTATAACAACGAGTATCATCCGTAAGTATCAAGTCTTTGATTATATAATAATCAAAGCATCAAGTTTAGTTATATCAAAGTATTTGACAGCTGTCAAATCCGACATCATAGATTGTCACGACCATAGATTTGCACAGCAAAAAAAAATCTAAATCTATGGTGAGAAACTGCTTCGGTCCCGTAATTGCAAAATTTTGTTTACTCAATACGACATAGGTAAAACGTATCCAACGCCATAATCACCGGTAGGTATACATGTCATTATATGAGTATCTGTAGGCGGAGGTAACATAAATCACACGTACGGTTAAGGTAAATCATAAAGATGCGATCGGTAATATTGTTTTTATTGCCTCCTCTTGTAATTTAGCAAATTCGTCATTAGCACCTATAATATCGAAATTATGAGGGAAAGTCACATTTTTTGTCAAAGGAAATGAGGGTTATGAACCCACGAGTCCTACGAGTATGGAGTTTGAAATTAGTGTAATTAAGTAGTTGTCATTTTTTGCTGCAGCTCGGGGTTGAACTTGCGCTCGCAGTGGAGATAAGCGCCCACTCTTTTACTGTATGAAAACTAACATGATAACGGTGTGCCCGTCTAATCCCCCAAATCTTACTCAAGTTATTACAGTCATAACTTTGGAAAATCTCTATTCGTGTTTAGGTTACAGGAAAAGTGCTTTTTACATAAATCAACGTGTAATTTGAACAGATTCCTCAAATTTTCCAATTCCACTCAAAGTCGAAAAGGGGTGGATTGCAAACAAAGTCTTGCTAGCGACGCGAGTTTCTTGTTCTTCGTTGTTCTATAACAATAAATAACGTTGACGTGACCGGTTTATTAGTAGCTGCATTAGGTAAGGTAGGTAAGCTCTACGGACAAATGAGATTTCGGGTATCGGACGCGCGCCAGCAGATAGAATTCTTTCCAACAAAAAACACTACAAAGTGAAACATAACTTCAATTTCGGAAGTCGGTGTTCCTGTTTCTTTTCTTGTTTTTTTGACACCGACTTCCGAAATTGAAGTTATTTTTCACTTTGTAGTGTTTTTATTTGGAAGTCGGTTGTATTTTTTGTAAAAAGTTTTTTTTATTTTTCACTTTTTAGTTATGGTACATAATGGACCAATTTTATAGGCTAGGTACCAATAATGCCCAAAGTGAAGCCCGAATAGATTAACCCAATAACATGAAACTCAAACAAAACCGGTGGACTAAGAATATAGATACCAAGGTGAACTTTTTACACTTGCGTACCCCTTTACAGCGTACCAGTGTGATGTTATGTTATGAAATGGTGAAAACTATAAACATAAATGCGATTGCAGCTATCCCGAGTGATTTGCCGTCATTTATTGAAGAGTTTTGATGTATATCGCCGAAGTTCTTCATCAGATCATGATGACAATTAAATGGGACCACATGACAAGCAACGCAGCAGCGTTTAGATAAAAAAAGAATCATCAAAATCGGTTAACCCAATAAAAAGTTCTAAGGTAACAAACATAAAAAAAAGAATACAGTCGAATTGAAAACCTCCTTCTTTTTGCGAAGTCGGTTAAAAATAGCGTAAAATATAAATTTGTCCGCCAGTTACTTCTCTCCGATGGCGGCTATCAGTGCAGAGTCCTGTTTGTTTATTGACCATATCCTTTGTGTCCAAATGGCTTTTGAGAATGATTTAATGCCCACGCTATCCCGACCTGCACCGTTACGTACAATTTTTATTCATAACCGCAAACAATAACCTTTTAGCTAAATCTAAAATCTTCATTTTTATGTTAGGGTTTGAAATGTTTTCATACAACGAGTCGAACCCAAATATTTTATATTCTGATTTCTGATCAATCCAAAAGTTTGGGATAAAGAGTAACGCTGGCTCGTAAAACGTTAAGTTTTATTGCAGACGGGAACATTTTCTGAGAAATATATAAGATTTCTAGCAATTCTTGTAGGAAACGGCGGAAAGGTAAGGTAGAGAGTAAAGTGTATGACACGAAGGGCATCGGACCATCGGTGCCTCTCGAGAGTACGGTGAGATGTGTGGGTCGCGTCACTGACGGCTCGCTTATGAATGCTTCACACCCTTTTCAATACAGCCACCAAAAGATTTTACACGTTGATGCTTCTTCAGTAACCTCGCGCTATTGTTATTCTAATAGAATTTTTGGAGATATTTCTGAGGCCATTGTTAATGTTTATTTACCTACTTTCACGTGCGTATACTGGAACATAAAATCGTTAAACATGACACATTTTAGGTACTTGACATGGCATTACTTTCATTTTTAGGGTTCCGTAGCCAAATGGCAAAAAACGGAACCCTTATAGATTCGTCATGTCTGTCTGTCTGTCCGTCCGTATGACACAGCCACTTTATTCCGAAACTATAAGAACTATGCTGTTGAAACTTGGTAAGTAGATGTATTCTGTAAACCGCATTAAGATTTTCACACAAAAATAAAAATAAAACAATAAATTTTGGGGGTTCCCATACTTGAAACTAAAACTAAAAATATTTTTTTTCATCAGACCCATACGCGTGGGGTATCTATGGATAGGTCTTCAATAATGATGTTGAGGTTTCTAATATCATTTTTTTCTAAACTGAATAGTTTGCGCGAGAGACTCTGCCAAAGTGCTAAAATGTGTCCCTCCCCCTGTAACTTCTAAAATAAGAGAATGATAAAACTAAAAAAAATATATGATGTACATTACTATGTAAACTACCAGCGAAAATTGGTTTGAACGAGATCTAGTAAGTAGTTTTTTTTAATACGTTATAAATCGTAAACCGCAATTTACCAAGTACGGTAACCCTCCGTGCGCGAGTCCGACTCGCACTTGGCCGGTTTTTTATAAAGGCGTCAAAAGAATATATTTGTAGTTTTAAGTCTGAATAATTCCACTTGACTTGTATACTTCAAAACGCGACGTAACTGAGTAGCTATAAATGTAGGTACTCATAAATCAGATTGATTAATACATAATGAATTAGACAAATCCACTACACAGCCTAGCGACTCCCGGATAATGAGTGCGCATACATTCTGATACAACTTCGTTCGCTGTTCCTCATTATTAAACATAATATACATATTGAATACCGTGTGAACAAATATCGTAGCTTGTTATCCACCGTAACTCCGTTACTAAACACAGTAACTCTATTAGGAAGGAGTGTTTATGGAGTATAGTTAACCTTAATCCACCGTAAGCCTACCTAACAGTAAATTAACCTGAGGAATATTGTAGGCAGTGTGAACATGAACACATCTCAAGCTCAACCGACAGACGCTGAGAACTATGTTGTTTAAAAGAATTTTGGTAGTATATGAAACTTAATATCGCGGGTTAATTTTGCGAGCTCCTGCAGGGTTTCAGATTAAAAATTTACAGCGTAGACTTAAAACAAAGATACGCAACTTCTGGAATCGTAAATTTGCGAACATTAATATTGTATGAAAATTGGATAACGGTGTGAATTCAGTGTTTTATAAATTATTTAGTTTTTTTTTTTTTTTTTCGGATATATATATTTTGTTCTTTGCTTATCTTAATTCTTTATTGTACACCAAAAACAATATTTAATACAATGTGATAATAAAGAACATGTACAAAGGCGAGCTTAACTCAATGTTGAGTTCTCATACAGCAAACCCTAGAGTGACAGATTGCAATAAGTATTGGAATCTATGAGCACATGAGTTGAAGAAGTAGTTTCTCCATCAGGAGTAACTCTCTTAATATAGGAACAACTCTCTCTACAAAGTATTCAGGATGTTGCGTCTTTTAAGTCTGCTGACACAATCCGCATGGTATTGTGAGTTGAGTGGCCAGTTGGTTGGGGTGTCTCTCCAGTCTGTATTTGTATTTTTGAGAACACGACCTTATTTCTTCCTTGACTGTGCTCATGTTCAGGTGTTCATGTAATTCAGTTTTCTTAATTAACCATGGAGCATTTGATATCTGTTTCAAGATGTTATTTTGAGTTCTCTGAATCATGCTAATATTTGCAGAGTTCGACGCCGTAAAGCCAGATAGGTTTTAAAATGGTCTTATAGATTATAAATATACAAAGTATAGATAAACTTTATTATTCACGGACTTTTTTTATCTATAAGACCGTTTATAGTCGAGCTCTTTTCGTTTAGTTGCAATGTGCCTTCTTCATGTTAGTCGCTGGTTGATGTGCATACCCAGCTCCTTAACGCAGTCGCTTTGCGGGAGTTGACTGGGACCAAGTTTAACAGGTGGACATTGCTGGCGTGTAAGCGTAAATTCGACCTGGACCGATTTGGAGGTGTTGACATGAATCCTCCATTTCGCAAGCCAGTGGTGAATTTCATCAAGACTTTTCTGTAATTTTTGCGATGCTTTGTTGGGGCAATCGCTACATGTCATCCGCATAAGTGCAAAAAATCACTCCAGGGTCTTGCGGTAGGTCTGACGTGAAAACAGTGTACAACACTGGTCCAAGAACAGAGCCCTGAGGTACTCCTGTTAGTATGTTATGTAAACCAGGGATACTATAATCTTCCTTTACCTAAAACATACTATCGGATAGACAGGATGCCAGGCTTTTGTAGTAGGAGTGTGGCAGTGTGATTTTATTTTGCTAAGTAGTTCCCTATGCCACACTTTGTCGAAGGCCTGTTGTACGTGAAGGAACCTGAAGAACAGTATTGTTTGGTTTCCAGAGTATTTCTAATGACGCAACACACTCTGTGTATTTGTTTTGTGGTGGCATGTTCTTATCTGAAGCCAAACTGATGATCTTGGATGATGGACATTGAATTTAAGAGACGGTGCAGCAAAATCTTCTCGAAAAGCTTGGAGAGAACTGGCAGCAAACTAATGGGCCTGTAAGACGTCACTTCATGGAGGGGTTAGCCCGGCTTGTGTATATTTTTTTTTTCTTATGTATGTTAATTTCCATGGATAAGAAAGATAGAGGGCGCCGCACGCTGCTCTACACGCGCCGCTTATTGTCATAACCAATTAGGTGTAGGTAAATAAGATTGATTCAGTCCAACTCTCAAATGTACAGCATCACATAGAATAAATTTAGCAAACACACTTGCATCTATTTTCGTTCGTCATGCTAACGTTAATCCTAACAATAAGCAAAAGGTACCTAATAATACAAACGGCTCAGAATAAAAAGGCCGTCAGAAAAAACTGACAGGCATACACCGCTGTTATCCATTAGTGATTCATTTTACAAATGGTATGGCACGCTAAAATACGAACTTTCATATATTAAAGATAGACGGTATTATTATAGTTAAGTTTTCGTGCGGCCGTGTTTGAGGTTAATAATGAGAAGGACGGTGAATGGGATTGCTCAGCACACATGGGTCGCACCTATTGCTCTTAAATACGGCGGCGTCGCGCAGATACTCGACGTTAAAGTAAATGTTTGTGTTGTACCGAATCGATGTCCCATTCCGAACTTTGTCATCTTATGTACTTACAATAACATTACAAAGTTAGGGGTCGCGAAAGTTCTGTGACAAACTGCGGGAAATACAGTTATCTTGATAGTTGGGGAAACAAACCGATGGCGAAGGTGCGAGAGGTGGTTTTTGTGTTTTTATCTGCTAGGTACAGGAACACAGGTAATGCCGAACATCAATGCGACATTATCACGCATACTTTTAGCTTAGTTTCGAGTGGCATGGCTTATCTCTTTGGTGTATTTCGACCAAAAGTATTGCTAAAATACAAGTCATTATCGCCATTTAATTATTCTGAACCCACTCACAACTAGTTACCAACATTCTGCTTGAGTACGTCGCTTTCTTGGGTCGAACTAATGGCTAACCCCTTTTTGCACATTACTTTGTCTCAGTATATTGAAATTAGTTATTCCAGACAATGTTAAAGGTTCTTAGCTATTCATTAAAACCATGCTTGCTGTTTAACTATTAACCACTAAACGCGCCACAAAAAAGTGTGGCACGAGACTCCTTTGTTAATTTAGAAACTGAAATCCGCTTTGACTGACAGATTCATCCAGTATGTGAAACAAAGTAATTTATATATATTTTTCAACTAAGGCTTTTCAGGTTTTGTATCAATTTGACAATATAGATTGTAGGATTTGTTCTGTTGTAGCTGAAACAGTGTTGGAAACAATTCTCCGAACTTGTGTTGTAATCATGCACGCATCGGCTACATTTACACCATGTTTGCTTAATTTCCACGAAGCTGTCAAGGTACTGTCTACTATACCAATCTAACTGCCCAAGTATAGAGCAGTACATTCAAGTTTGCTTGTCTACCAAGGAGATGAGAGTTTGTTTTGTTGTTAGAACTAGTTGTTCGATCTTTATTGCACACTAGCTTTTGTTTCGTCTTTTTTTAGTTTTCTTTGCTTCATAATAATCAACGGTATGGACTAATCTGGAATACTTTCTGCCTCTGCAGTATATTTTACCCAACCCCCTACAGAGCCGTAACTGAGTTTCAAACTTGAAACTTCCACTTGCATACTTATGAAACTTGTCTAGATGTAAAAGATTTTACTTGATACATAACAGATCAAGTCATGTAGGCAGGATATATCTAAGTTAAACGTTAAGTATTATGTAATGTTGATGTTGAGAGAAACCAGGCTTGCTCCTTCTGTTCGTATACGCCGACGCAACGCAAACATTAATCACGGTACTTCCAGAGTAATATACCAACACAAGATGTATTCTTTGACTCCCTAAGTAAACGCACGCTACGAGCTCCTGTACAAGACGTCGACTATGTGATCAGTTGAATTAAAATTTTAAAAGCACCGTCGGATACCCAGACTGACGTCTTATAACATTCTGAAAGCTCACTTTATTTACTTACACTACCTTAGTATACATTACACTGTAAAAGCTTTAATTGTTTTTTTGTTGTAGCAATAGCATAAAGCTCTACGATTGTTTTTATTATAGTCTAGAAACATTGTAAGTTAAACATTTTGTTTCGAGGGTCGACAGAACATTCATTTAAGAGAGAACTTTTTATGGTTCCGTCAGAAAGAAAACAACGTTTACTAATAGGAATTCCTTCGGATACTGTAAATAGGAAGACGTGCAAGGGGAACACTGTTATCTGGATTCATAATATTTTCTCGGACACGGACTTTACTTTCGGCTTTAGCGGAAAACCTGTTTTATGTTGGTATTATTGGGTATAAAAGGACTGTGTGGAATGTGGATCCACATACAATATAATATGTAGTTGAAGATTTTCGGGCTCACAACTGGTAACATATTTTTGTACACGACAATATGTTGTTTCTGTTATATTATACTACTTACATCGAAGTTTTATTATTAACTACAATAAATATCAAACAGTATTAAGGAAAATATAAAACATTTTTGCATTATTTGATAATGATATCAAACTTGTTGGTAAGAAAGCATATACAAAAAATTGGCTACGATATATTCACATTTTTGCTTACTATGAAATAGCCTACCCAAAATTATGTACAGTTGTTGTAGTTTGTGTCGTATAATAAGCAATTTTATTTCAAAGAGCCCGAAAGAATATAATATGAACGATATAATACCACTATTCATTAATGTTATTTCTCGTTTGCCAAGGTTTGGATATATGAGAGTTAGTGCCAAGATGTTCCCCTACACACGAGTGTGCGGTGGCTCGGGTTGTAATAACTGTAGTCTGCTAATATCCTCTCAGAATCCCCTCTTTATGTCTCAGAGCTGTCAGCCCGAACTGACCTCCCATATCCTATCTGCTATTCAACTAGCGTTGCTAAGATGCCGACGTAGAAATGCTCGAATTCGAACGTTTTATTCGGACTATTATAATATTCGATTATTAGATAGTTTAATTATTCATAGATAAAATATTATACTTTGACAATAATTTTACTTTTCATAAATAATAATAACTATGTTTATTTGTATAACAATTGGTAATTATTAGCAATTCTTATTTTATGAAATGTGGAAATGCTCAAAAAAATTATTTACTAACATCTTTTGTGCCGTAATTAATTCAAATATATACGCTGGTCTTCAAAACTTAGTACCACACTTTTAAAATTGTAATTTCTCCTTATATACATTTTTTTTTTATTCATGTTTTGAAATACAAAACGTTTTAAACAGACAGAAACCAAAAAATTATAATTTTTAACTTACTGGAAAAAACTCAAACAACATTTATAAGTATGTTTTATGCCATTACATTTTTATAACTGGTATTGCCTCCTCGTGCTCTGATTACAGGTTCGAGCCGGTTTGGCATACTGAAGACGAGGTTTCTGAGGCGATATTGGGTGGGGCATATCTTTTCCCGAATTATCGTTGAAATGTGTTATTTTGGCGTCAATGAATGGAGAAAACTAAAAAAAACTTCCGAAATTGGGGATCTTAGGAGGTGCAGTGAACTTCTTTCTAAAACTTTGATCTCTGGTGCTATTGTATTGAATTTTTTAAGGGTCGATTGTCTGCCCTTATTGTCACAGATGAAAATTTCGCATTTGAAGTGGTAGAGTTCTATGTCGATGGATTGGAATTGCTGCTTCAGGAATTAAAAATCTTTCAAAACTGTATCTACGTCACCTCCTAGTGTGTCATCATCTAGATACCAGACGTTGAATTTTGAATTTAATTGTTTGATGATAGGATGAATAGCCAAACTGAAAATTACTGGCCCGAGAGGGTCACCTTGGTGGCATCTTACTGCAGATTCAGAAGATTTTCTTTATATAATACTCGTAATTTAAAAGGGATCGTGTAGCACTGCCAAATAAAACCAAAAAAATCTGGAAGTTCCTTTTTTACCTCCGCCAACAAAGTGTCCCTGTTAACAGAATTAAAGGCGTTCTTAACGACAACCTTGAGGATGACCTCACCCTTGCTAGAATTTAAAAAGGTAGAAAGGGCATGTACGGCAGCCTCACAGCCTCTCCTAGAGCCAAAGCCGAGCTTCAGGGGCAGGAACTTTTTTCAAAGGCTCACCTTTGGCCGTAGAGTTTGCAACAAATTTTGGCTACGCCTGTAGGTATATTCAAATAGGACGATTGCTGCCGTTCCAGTTTTGCAGGGCACATAAGTTGGCCCCGTACAAGACACCGACGACGGTATCGTTTATACAGTGCCGGAGAGTATTAGGTTGATTAAAGCCGCAAGCTCCTTCAAAACAGTTTCACCAGCGTCCCCGGCACCTGAACTTAAAAGATCCTTTAAATGTTGAGGAGTTAGGCCGTCGAAGCCGCCGGCGGAACCACTTCGGAAGGAGCTCACGGCTACAATCAACTGGGGATGAAATTTGGTGAAAGGATGAATTCAGATCGGGGTGTCGGGTGGGTCGGGTAAGGTAAGATCATCCGCAGGCGCTGGATGTTTACTTTCCAAGGCTGAAATTGTTTCTAGAGAGTAAGGTTCACCACAGCACTGCTAAACAATAGCTTGGCCGCTCCCCTAATGTCACCTTTACTTCATTTGGATTCCACATGCAAACACACGGTACGGAACTCTAATAAAGGTCGAATCGTTGCAATTGTTCTTAATTTGGGTTGTTACTCGTATAATAAACTAGCCGCACGGGTCGATCTGAGGAGCTCGTGGCTAAATAATAACAGCCGCACGGGTCGATCTTTAAGGTTAAGCATCGCTTGTCGAGGTCGGTCCATGGATGGGTGACCATTTCAACATACCGAGTTTCCTCCGTGCCTCGGAAAGCACGTTAAGCCGTTGGTCCCGGCTGTCATTTGAAGATCTTTGACAGTCGTTACGAATAGTCAGACGCTTGAGATCTGACACCAGTCTAGCCAAGGGGTACCGTGTTACCCATTTACTGGGTTGTGGATGTCAGATAGGCAGTCGCTCCATGTCAAACACTGGTACTCAGCTGAATCCGGTTAGACTGGAAGCCGACCCCAACATAGTTGGGAAAAGGCTAGGCAGATGATGATGACTCGTATAATAAACTATAATTTCAAAGAAGGTTGATGAAATTTTATTTACTTTTACAGTTTAGGAGAAATTGCAATTTAAAAGTGTGGTAGTAAGTTTTGAAGGCCATTGTAATTCAAAAACTAGTAAAACTACATTTGTTAACTTATTAAACAAAACTAGGTTTCGAATTAAGCTTTTCTGTGATATTTCACTCGAATGAGTCAAGCTTTCAAATACAATATTCGACTACCTAACTCAATTGTTATTTCTAAACAAACGCTCATCCCTAGCCGAGATACACGAACACACGTTAGGTGAGATCTATGATTTAATGGATTTGAACATACGTACATATATCACGTATGACAGACCAGCAGCTGCACATAAATAATATTTTACTATACATTGCGATTGTAGTTCGCCAAGTTAAAGCTCTGTTGAGCTGACCTCACCTATACTAGCTGTAAAAAAGAATGAATAAAACCTCTATATTGAATTGTAACCTTATTTGTTGACGTCCTAGTATGCTTGGGAGAAAAATAAATTTGCTCTGTTGGATATGGGAAGCCCGGGGCACTCGCCAACGAAGTCTTATTGAATGCAGATCGTCGATTTGATACCCACCTATTTATTTGCATTGTTCAGGTTAAGTTTAAGAAGGGTACAGGTAAAGAACAGGGCATGTCAAAAGTTTTCATTTTTCTGTTTGTTATTGGCAAGCAAATCTTTATCTATGGTAGTTTGATTCCCAATCACTAACTTTTTTCAAAAGTAAACGTAAGGCGCCAAAAAGACATTTTTGTTTGTAGTTTTCATGAACCGCCTTAACCGGTACATACCGGTTAAGGCGGTAAATAAGAGGAAAAACATTACATACTTCTAAACTTATAAATGCATTTTTTTTTAAGTATATTCCCTGTTTTTAACCCCCGCCGGAAAAAGAGGGGTGTTATAAGTTTCACGTGTGTTGCTGTGTATCTGTGTGTCTGTCTGTGGCATCATAGCGCCTAAACGGATGAACCAATTTTGATTTAGTTTATTTTTGTTTGAAAGGTAATTTTGTCGAGAGTGTTTTTAGCTATGTTTGAATCAAATCGGTTCAGCCGTTCAAAAGTTATGGGCGTTTTACTGTTTGAATCGGGGTGATTTCGCAAGATAAATGTGTCGGGGGTTTTTGAAATTTTGAAATTTTACTTGTTGCCTGTACCCCTCACAGTACCTAATATGCGATTGATTGATTACCTAGGTTAGGTAGAGTTTAATCTATTTAAATTATTTATCTATATCTATATTTATAATATAATATATAATATTATAAAGAGGAAAGATTTGTATTTTTGTATGTAACGAATAAACTTAAAAACTACTAGAACGATTTCAAAAAAAAAACTTTCACTATTGTGAAGCTACACTATCGCCGGGTGACATAGGCTACTTTTTCCCGACTGCCGAAGGAGGGTAATGTGTTTATCAGTCTATGTATGTATGTATGTACGTTTGTTCCTATATGGCGTTCCAGAGACCAAACGCGTTGGCCGATTTTGATGATTCATACGTCAATCGATGCGTCTTAACCCTGCGAGTGTCATAGGCTACATTAAAATTGGACAATAGAAAAATGGCGGATTTTGGGTGCTATATTGTGGGGGCCCAAATTTTTTTTTCTTCCAAACCCATCTTGTGGGGTATCAAAATAAAGGGTTTTAAGAGATGATTTCAAAAATATATAAAACTTATATGTTTAAATGTATCTAATTCGAAAAAAGACTAACTAAAAAGTTATAAATAAAAAAACTTAACTAAAAATATCAAAAAACCCGACTGCTTCAAAAAAAACGTGCTGTGCAGGCGGAGGATACACCAGATTTTGGTTAGCCAGCCCGCGAATATGTATCCTCGGACTGCACAGCATGACTTTTTCCTTGTTTACGACTTTTTAGTTCGCTTTTGAAGCAGTCGGGTTTTTATCCCTGTAGTTCCACGGGAACAGATCTACGCGGGTGAAACCGCGAGGCGTCGGCTAGTTAGAATATAAAAGGAACAAGCTACATTGAATTGTTTTTTCATTTCGGTTTTTACAACCAATGCAATCTTCCGAGAATTGATCAGACGCGAAAAAACGACAAAGGACGAAAAACATAACGACAAAAACATAGAGTGTCTCGGCAATTTATAGAAAACATACATATGATCAATATTTTTTTGCTAATTTCTAGTATGCATTCATGTCACAGATTTTCAGGAAACCTCATCCTTTATTAATTACTATTTCACCGAGATTCTTTTCCGTTATTCGAATAAATTGTTCCTGTATAGTAGTGTTGTGTGTAAATAACAACATATTTTATTTATGGTAACCATAAGGTATTGCGTGTTGGCAATTGATTTATCGGTAGATCGGGACTAGAGATGTCCCGCTGCCCACATTATTCACTAAACACATCATACAAATATTATGGGCGCACTATTCGGAAATAGGGATATATTACTAACACTCGCCAATATTTTTGTAGCTTACATAAAATGTACGTTAGCGCTGCGAAAGCCGAGTATCACGGTAGGCTTACCTCTGTTTTATTCAGATTTCTTTTTTAAGCCCTCAATCGCCTGTGATCTGTTTGGCTGCTTTTAATATAAAATTTGTGAAATAGTAGACGTTTGCAGCTAACAGGTTGTTTGACTTAAACGATTCATCGCGTGTTGTGCGGATGAAGTAAGGAATACTTTTGTAATTGTAGGTCTAGAGGTAGAGTTAAGTGGTAGGTATACCATAATACTCTTTGCGCTGTAGAATGGTGCGGGTGACAGTTTCAATAACATTTTTTACGCATATACGTACAAATACAAATACAAAATCGTTTATTGTCACAATTAGCATATTCTACATTTAGACGTGTTTGGAGCCAAACAATGCCTGTATTAGGAGACTCCGATCTTCCATAACATTGCCGTGTTTACTTACACTAACTGTGAGTTACTATAAAATAATGTACTGTGATGTGACATCTATGATTATTTAATTTAAATTTTGTTGTTCATTAATTGAGTATTAAAATAGTTATTTATGCTACAAGTGCGGAAATCATCTTACGTACGTGTATCATACAATATTTTACTATGCATTGTGCGAGGAAATAAACAAAATTAATAAAATGAAATTAATAAAATAGCGGGCTTATTCAAGCGCGTTCAACATATCCATAGATTAACTAATAGTTCCTCGGGCATATCTACTGCGCATGTGCGAATTGCTTTCATATCGTAACGCAATAAGGCACGAGCAAAATATACGTTCTGCCAAACATATTTAATGAATATTTAAAATTAATTTATTGATCAAAAACTAAATCTAGAGTAATTAAAAACGCCTAAAATAAAGTATTAGTTTTATTTAACCTTTTATATGAATGATAATCTGTACATAACTAATTTTTAAAACTTTTCTCAAATAATAAAAACTCTATGCGTCGGGCTGACGTTGGAGTTAAAAATTAAAAAAGTACAGGAAAGTAAAAAGCACTAGTGAAAAAAAGTGACACTTTCCGCACAGTTTGGCTGCTTGGAAAACCGCTCTTTTCGAGGACATGCATTGTAAAAATAATTATTTCTTTCTTTAAATATCAAAAAGTAAAACTAAAATAAAATTGATAAATGAATTTACTAACAATAAATAACACAAATTCTTGTTTTTGTACGTGGAGTGTTATGTGGTGTATGTGCTGTAGTGTAGTGTGTTGTGTGTAGCGTAGTGTGTGTGGTGTAATGTAGTGTGGTGTATTAGATTAAGGCGGTACCCCGAGCAAAACGCCGCGCAAGCCGTTTTTTTGAGCTATGTTGCTGTTTTTAGGAGCTATCTACTCGTTATTTAAAAAGAAATATCAATTAATAAAAATACATCAAATTTCTACATAATATTGATTCTAAAATGGTAGTTTTTTTTTTTTTTTTTAATGTTGTATATTGTAACGGCTAGGTCTGCGCTAGGTAAGCTGCGCAGGCCGCTAACTGGTAGTTAGGAGGTAGTTAGAGAAACAGCTTGTAATTTAATACATATATTTAAAGTTAAATATAACAGCTAGGTCGAGGGTTCTAGCGCCACTCAGTTCTGTACAAACGCCGTCACGCGGATAAAATAGTAAGGGGGTACCGTCCCTTGGCAGCACGTGGTAGACGCGGGGACCGGTCAGCACCGGCACAGCGATAGGGTCGCCGGAACTGTAGCAGCTAGGGTGCGCAGGGTAGGCTGCGCTGGCACCGGCTCGCGCGACGGCAGGCCGCAGGTAGGCAGGCAAGACCGGGCAGCGTGCGTAGGCTGGCACGGCGGTAAGCCGCAGGTGTCAGGTAAAAGGACCTGGCGGTGGGCGTAGGTAGCGTGCAGGTAGTTGGCAGCGTGCAGGTAGTTGGCAGCGTACAGCCGTGGGAGAAAGGCAAGCCTCAGCCCGTACAAAGAACCCTGAAAGCACCATAGGGTGCGCATGTTAGATGCGGTGCAAAAAGCAGCAAGCCGCATGCGATGTACCAGCTTCGTCCCCATTTTAGGCCAAGGAACGGTATGGGAACATTGTAGGTGAAAGCTCAGCACATCGCAGCGGTTTACAGATAAGAAACTTGCAAAGATAGCAAGCACATTGACAGATGCAAAGTTAGGTTAAGTATGAACACGCTAGCATTTAATAACATAAGTAAACGTGATCACTTACAATATAACACGGAGACACAATTCAATGCAGTAGAAACACATGCTCATTGCAATTTCCTTTGTCCCCAGGCGACCCTTAGCCACGCGTCCAACATGACAGTGCAAAACTGATATTAAATAGGTGATGGAATCGATATTGGTCGCCTGGCGCAAGGAATAAGGTACAATAATTAAACTAATGAGAAACTCACCCTAAATCGGGGCACCAGAATCGTGAGGATAGAAAATATGTAATTAGCTAAGCCACCGGAATCCAAATGACCGAGTGACAGTACTCCGGAAGGTTAGAGTTGTGCCGAGTTTTTAGAGATGTGACTATTGACCGACTAATTTTGATATTAGTATCATTCGACTATTTTCAGTTGAGATCTCACAACGCTACAATATATTGCACTAATCGCCTTCCAAAAATACATAAAATGAGAAATAATTATTGATATTATGCATCTCCTCGTAAAGTGTTCATTAATTATTTTTTGTACTAACACTAATGGATAGACAATTTAATAACGAACATTTTTGTAGATTTTTTTTTTTCAAGAGACCTAAATTCGATTTTATAAAGATTTTATTCTAAAATCTGGGCGTATTCACTACTGTAATTCATGCGCCACCAGTGCCGCTAGACCAATAGGAATGCTCATATCTCATGCCGATTTTTTGGTCAGGGTACCGTCTTAAGGTATATTAGAATGTGATGAGTTTCGGCTGCTCATCGTGGCACAGGCAACTATGGTATAACCATGGTATGACGTTAAACTACAAAACATGCGTATACGTATATGCGTAAAAAATGTTATTGAAAATGTCACCCGCACCATGCTACAGCGCACAGAGTGTAAGTATATATAGAATCATAATTTAGAATTTTAAAGAGATGTTCCAGCACCTGTAGCCTAGTTGATAGTCTACAATCGATAACGCTAGTAGAAAACGAATCAATGTATGGGAATGACACATCTGAACGTTAAGTCACGTGGTCAGACCATACAAATAGAAGGCGTTAACGATTGTAGAAAGAGATTCGATACGAAACGTTTGTAACTTTGCTAGAGGGGCTAAACTGTTTTAAAGTATTTTTCTTTTTCTTTAATCTTAAACTATGTATTTTGGTCTTGCAGCAGCAATTCTAGCAGCAAGGTATATATAGATAAATAATTTAGAAGGATCCTTTAAAAATAATAACAACTACTCAATTTGCGAACTTTATTAAAACAACTTATTTACAACGCAAAATGAAAAAGAGCCAACATTCATATATCTTACCATAATCAGTGCATCACATTTTATAAGTAAACTATATAAGTTCAAAGTTCGTCATTATCAGCGTTCAAGAGTGACAAGTACGAGCGTCCTTCGTATCCTTGATAGCCAATGGAGGAAGCCGCCTTCTGGCACTTATCCTCGGTTTTGGGTACCTCCATAACTTTCGCCATGGCGTATGCCGTCAGATCCTCGCAGCACATCATGCCGAGGTACCGCTCAACAAGTTTCATCCTCACATCTGCGTAACTTATGAGCGGGTGCGGTATTGGGCGTTCTGTAATATAAAACGTTACTCACTTACTTATGTACTTCTCCGTCCAACTTTAAGTTTGTGCTACTTATCCAGTTCACCTCGCTTTCAGTGGCTAATCTCATTTGTAATGCCCTAATTGCAAACTAAGTACTTTAATACAATTTCTAAATTCTCAGAACTTGTAATAGCTATTTAGTAAGTTTAATAAAAAAAATCTGAAAAGAAATCGTTGCCCGTAGAACACTGGTGTCTTTAAAAAAAATGTAAATGCTGGGATACAATATTAACGACTAAAACAGTAAAGGTCATTAGGAGAAGACCATGAAAAACTGTAAAAAAAAATGTTTGAAATGTGACCTGTTTATTTTCATTATGAACCAAGTCGAGCGGGAAAAGTTAGGAGCGGAAATGGCAGCGCGGGGGGAGCTGGCGGGGGCAATATAACGTACCTTTATTGCGCTGTTCTTTTTTGACGACGGCCCGGAAGGCGCCTGGCGTGCCAGCGAATATGAACAGCACCTCCACACCAGGCTTCGCGTTCATGAATAAGGTGGCCTTCTCCCATTCCAATTCAGTGTCACCCATTACTGTCTCGTACACTTCCTTGAATTTTTTGACCCTCTACGAACAAAAAATTAAGCGAAATATTAATTTAGCTGGTATATTGAAAAATAGAATATTGATTGCTATGTAACAGTTCATATGTCAATGTGCAAAACCCCTTATAACGAAGCATCATGCAACTATTCGTAACAAACTTCCATCATCGGACTACAAGACGTACGGCAATGCGCCATCGGTACATGGTGGATATTCCACCCATACGCACAAAGCGTTTTGAAAATACTTTCATTGTGCGTACAGCTAGGCGTGGAATGCCCTGTTTCCTGATAGCTACAACTTAGGGGTCTTCAAGTCAAGAGTGAATAGGTTACTTCTAGACAAGCGTACTTCACCTTCAACCACATCATCACTTAAAATCAGGCGAGATAGTGGTCAAACGCGAGCCTATAACAATAAAAAAAAAAAACTGCACAAAAAAAATACAAAATTGCTTCTCTCTCAGTCACAGTCCGTTTCTTTGAAATACAAAATAACACGTGGACATATAAAAAGAATTGTCGGTATGTACGGGGACAATACGAAGGTAGGCAAAAAAGTAAATTGGGTTACATCCCAATACACCGGAAGAAATATACATGTAGCTGCGATTGTCAAGAATATTTTTGTCGTAGACAGGTCTCACATTGAGTGAGAAACACGCTGGAATAGCATTATAAGATTCACAAATATAAAACAAATAAAATGCCAAAATTTAAAAAACCCCCGACACATTTTTATTTCATTCTACATAATTTATCTAGTACATAGTAGATACGCTTCGATCGGCAATCTATTGAACACGTAATTATGACACGATATCTTGCGAAAATACCCCGATTCAAATAGTAAAACGCCCATAACTTTTGAACGGCTAAACCGATTTTATTCAAACATAGCTCAGAACACTCTCGATTAAGTCACCTTTTAAAGAAAAATAAACTAAATCAAAATCGGTTCACCCGTTTGGACGCTATGATGCCACAGACAGACACACAGATACACAGCAACACACGTGAAACTTATAACACGCCTCTTTTTCCGTCGGGGGTTAAAAAAGCAATAGTCCTTACGGTTTTGCCAGCTAACGAGAAAACGATCGGGTTTAATTCTGTGTTATTTGACCAAAAGTAAAATATTTTCCACATTGAATCGACAAGTGCGTATGGGTTGAATCGTGCTGATATTTCGAATTGCTCGCAGGTCGTGATGTTGGGCGGGTAATGTGACGGCTGGCCCAGCGCTGGGTCCGGCAGCGCCACTGCAGCGAACACAACTATGCCGAATATTCCCGCGCATGTAAACATTGCTGTTAGCGTTCGGCGGGCAATTACGCTTTGCTGTTTATGGTCAGGGCTTTATATACCAACACCGGGCATAGATTTGGTACGATTGCAGACGGTCCAAATCGAATAGGGCATTGATAATTCCGTTTTGCAAAAAAAAATAGGTACTTAGGTCAATATTATAAACTCTCAGTAATTAAATACCGCCGAGGTTTTAGATATATTTTTATTATTAGACTGCTGTGGATTCTACATACTATATATTCTATAATATTCCGACATTATTATCAAACACTTTTTATTTATTCGACTAGGTTTTTTTTTATTTACAAGTAAAATAGAGTATTTTTAATATTAAACTAAAATAATATGTATATATTATGTATTTATTAACTAGGAGTACCTGATATAAGAGGAAAAGTGCTCATCCAAAAATTGGGCCTCATCGCTGTCAATGGTGAAAGTGACCAATATGCTGGCAGTATAGCCACCATATTTAAATTGGATTTGAGCTTTAAGGTTACACTAGTCGAAATTCTTCCATACAAACGTAGTCTAGCGATTACTCAACTGTTTGACGATGTACGTTCAAAATAAAAAATATATCAATTTGTCTCATCATTAGCTAGCCCTGTATGGAAACAAAAAAGTAAAAAAAATATTAGGAAGTTATGAGCGTCGAAAGTACCAGATTTCAACACTAATTTTAACGCATCTTTGGGCGGAAATAAATACCATAAGAAGAAGGAAACTTGCAAAACGGCCTCTATACAGGGATTAGTATTTCAACAATGTAAATAATTTTATTTTAAAAATATACATTTACTCGTTTTTTTATGATATCTATACTCCCAAAGGTCTGTTTATAAAATTTCGCGCGCTCGTTTTCGTCCTAAATCATCATCCATTTCGATACAAATTTGCAAAAGTGCTAATTCGTACGCGAACTAGCTTCTTACTGCTCATCACAGCATCTATCTCTTTCGCACGTGTTGTCGGATGAGATAGCATGCATTTTAACCTCGCGCACAAAATAGTTCGTGCCGTCGATTAGGGGAACCTAAAAATACGAGACCTGTGTACGTAGGTATATTGACATACATCTAAATTATAATATTTGAAATAAAGAAATACATCCTAGTGAATTGTCGTAGCAACCTCGTAGCACGGTAGCGTAGCACTCGTAGGCTTCAGTCTACGAATTGTATCTTACATCATCATCTGCCTAGCCTTTTCCCAATTGTTGTTGCGGTCGGCTTCCAGTCTTACCGGATTCAGCTGAGTACCAGTGTTTTACATGGAGCGACTGCCTATCTGACCTCCACAACCCAGTATCTGGGTAACACGATACCCCGGCAAGACTGGGGTCAGATCTCAAGTTTCTGACTACCTGTAACAACTGTCAAAGATCTTCAAATGACAGCCGGGACCAACGGCTTAACGTGCTTTCCGAGGCACGGAGGAAACTCGGTATGTTGAAATGGTCACCCATCCACGGACCGACCTCGGCAAGCGTTGCTTAACCTTGAAGATCGACCCGTGCGGCTGTTATTATTTAGCCACCAGTTCCTCTACGAATTGTATCTTACGGTACCGTTCAATTTTTATAAATTATCTAACATTTTTAATAGAAATATAAACAGGACTTTACATTCCCTTAATCTTTGTTTCAACGGACGGATCCAATTTTGCTGTAGAAACTACAGGTTTTCAAAACATTCTTCAATGAATAAATAATGCATAGTAGCGTGCTTACTCACTTTACATGAATGAATAATACCTTAAAAGAAAACAACAAACACAGATACATTATTTTGCTGTTATATTTGCCCAATTGGCAAAACAATATGTAGGTATTTCAGGTAAGCCTATCAATTTTGTTCGCTACTTTACGAGCACGTAATTTAGTGAACAATGTTTTACATTTATATAGTCTAACTTACTTACATTTGCACGAACGTGTTTATTGGACGTGAAATCTATTTATTCGTTTCAAAGAGCTCGTTACTCTGTCGGTATCATTTGACACTTTATTTATCACCGGCACAACTGAATGTCTTCTGTGCAATTTGCACTAAACATTCCTCGTCGAGTGCACGTCGTAAACCACGTCACCTGCTCTCCAGGAACTAGCGAATGAAAGTAGTTCTCAGAAATTCTAGACTTCCTTCATTTCCCATTTCAGGTGAAAATATATCCAGAATATATCTGAAAGACCCTGACCTGCTTGAGTGCCTAATTATTAAATTAATGAAACCACTTTCTTAAAGGCGATTCTGTTTGGATTCTAGATTAGAGCTCGAATAAATAATTTTAGCTTTATGATAATGAGTGCTCATTTGAATATGAATTCTATTTTTTTATTTGAGATGGGTTTGCTCTTGACTCTAGTCTAGGTCAGAGGTGTCAGAGACATCAGAGTCTACGATGGAGTGAGCTTACCCAGAAGGAGCCTGTTCACTCTAACTTTGAAGAAGAGATTCTTCGGGTTGAATGCATTCGGAAATACACACGCAGGTAGTGAGTTCCACTCTTTCACTGTGTGCATTATGAAGGATGTTTGGAAGCGATTGGTTCGAAATGGTGGAATGGCAACCAGGTAAAGGTGGTAACTTGCAGTGCGTCTAGATGTCCGATGGTAGAAGGGGGCATGAGGTCGTGGAGTTCTTGAGCACACTCACGAAGTACAGTCTGTAGAAGACCTATGGAAGACTTATGGTGTACAATAAGGTATGTAATACATATATAAGACCGACAAGCAAGCAACCTTGCGGCGAATTTAATAAAAAAGTACTCTTTAAAAAAAACTCGGATCATCATCACCAAACTATCGATCTGTACGATAATCTTGTATTTTGTTTAGAAGAAAGGCCATTATTTACACGAAATTAAGTTCCAATTTTAGAAGGCAGTGTTTAATAGGTTTTGCCTATATCTGACGCACCTAATCATATTGGAAGTTGCAAGCAAATCTCTAAAAGAGAGTGAAGCTTTGACTAATACTGAACTAGCTAATGAAAGACATAATGTTCTACGTCCATCAGCACTGTCCTCCACCTTAAGGTTTATTTACTTCAATAAATACACGTTTTACATAAAGTCTTAGATATAAATCGCTTGGAGTCTAAAAGAGAAATTGAGGTATGCTTCGTTTTGAACCGATGCCAGCAAGTTAAGAAATAGAGAAAAATTGCCAGCCTTTAAACGAGTAGGTAAACACAGCGTAGACAAGGAAGGCTTACGCTTATTGTGATAGCGTCTACTTATAACATTATTACGGTTACGTGTATTTTGCTCGAAGAGGGTAGACAGAGGTTTGGGGTACCGCTTAATGGTTAGGGATAGGTAGATTACTGACCCTTTCGTCATTTGCCAGAGATACAGATGCTTCTACAAACAAATCCTGATAGAATAACCGTAATCCGGCCCGACTACCTAGTTGCTTATTGTTAGATTTGTTGAAGTGTGAAAAAATTCGTATAAAAAAAGAAACAAAATATGTAGGCAAAAAAAAACTTTTTTTGCAAAAAAATACTACCGACTTCTAAATAAAAAACTACAAAGTGAAAAATAAGTCGGTGTCTTTCTTTTTTCCCATTTTTTTGCTATATGGACACCGACTTCCAAAAATAAAGCTATTTTTCACTTTGTAGTTTTTTATTTGGAAGTCGGTAGTATTTTTTTGCAAAAAAGTTTTTTTATTTTTCCTTTTTACTTGTACTTTCCTAAAATAGGCAAGTTGTTTAGTAAGGTACCTATAACGCCAGAATAGATTACCAGAATAACATGAAACTTGAACATAACCGGTGAAATGAGAGATCTGCGTACCCCTTTATAGTGTACTGGCGTGATATTATGTTATGAAATTGTATAAACAATAAACAGACATGCGATTGCAGCAATCCCGAATGATTTGCCGTTATTTATTGAAGAGTTCTGTTGTATATCTCCGAAGTTCTTCATCAGATCTTCAGAAAATTAAAATGAGACCAATTTCGAAATATACTCTATTAAACAAAGAAAATTTTCTAAATCGGTCCACAATTGACGGAGATATCGGTGAAAATAAATAAAAAAAACATATAAGAAGTCGAACATAGAACCTCCTCCTTTTTGGTAAGTCGGTTAAAAAACAATCTAGTATGCGAACAGGTAGGTACAAAATTATTCAAGCAAAAAAAATCCTAAATCTTTTCTACCGCCTGTCTGCAATAGCGTATCTTGACAAGAAGGTTCCGTAATCATAAGGAACCCTTATAATTTCGCCTTGCCCTCCTTCCGTCTGTCTTATCCGACCTCATATCACAAACTCATGATGCCTTCAATTTGTCACCGTTTTAAGAAATTTCACAGTCGGATGAAAAGTGGCTGCAAAAAGATTTTCTACGTTAGCTTTAAGAGGACAACATTTATTTTAACCATGAAATTCCGTACTGGTTTGAGTTAGGGTAGCTTTCGATAGCCGTTATGAAATCAATCATGCTGTATTGGTGTTAAATGAATAGGGCGAAAATTGAATTTTCAACTTCAACTCTTGATTTGTGGCTTTTGTGGAGGTCACCATTATGTAAGACCATCAAACGCAGGAGTTTGTTCGGTGGAAATAAATTATGAATGAACCTTCACGGGTTTTGTTTGAAGGCAACTTAAAAACGAGAATTACGAAAACCAATCATTATTACAGTTTATTCAATATCGATTACTGAATTGTAAAAATCGTTGGAATCAAGATTGAATCACATTTCCATTTTATCAATCGATAGATCGGCGCTGAATTGTTTTTTCGGGCGAATGTTTTTATTATTTAAATGATTTCGCCCTACCTCCCAGCCGGCACAACTTGATTAGATGGCAGAGATTCTATATCAAAGTGATACATAGGTACATCTGAGATTATCAGGCAGATTGATTTATAATTACTTTATAGTTCAAATGACTGATAAAATAACTGGACACTATAATCCATACTATCAATCAATCTGCCTAGCCTTTTCCCAACTATAATATATAAATATATATTCCCAACTATATTATATATACAAATATGTCATTTGAAGATCTTGGACAGTCGTTATGGGTAGACAGAAGCTTGAAATCTGACACCAGTCTTGCCAAGGGGTACTGTGTTACCCAGTTACTGGGTTGTGGAGGTCAGATAGGTAGTCTCTCCATGTAAAACACTGGTACTAAGCTGATTCGGTAAGATTGGCAGCCGACCCCAACATAGTTGGGAAAAGGATAGGCAGATAGATAGACTTAACGAGAAATGTGAAAATACAATTCTTCTTTCTTTCTTTTCTTTCTTTTTTTTTTTTTTTAAAAACGTTGCCCCACACTAGGAATTTCTTCCTGTAAGTAAAGATACATAGATTCATTTATTTGCCTGAAATATGGTATTGTACAGATCTTAAATTACACACACAATAGTTCTTCATATTCCGCCTACTTAATTCGGCATGCACATTTTTCATAGTAATAATTCAAATTTACTCGATTTAAGCAAAACAATTAAACTTTAATGTCAAAAAATATTAAATCAAAAAGTTATCTTCAATACAATAAAAATCAAATTATAAATGTCAAAGGAAAATAATCGAATTACAAATTGTATAGATGTCAACGTTAACAAGACAACCAAATTAATTTATCTATGAATAAATTCTAATTTAAGCAATTAAAAAAAAACAAAAAAAACATTACAATGTCAAAAAATACTAAATCAATAATTATTCTACAATACAATATAAATCAAATTACAAAAGTCAAACAAAAAAAAAAAACAAATAGTATCGATGTCAACTTTAACATGAGAACCAAATAAATTAGCGATTAAAATAACATGTCAAATCAATTTTTCATGTCATGCAATTTTCCCATTTGTCCTAAAGTTCATAAATTCCTCAATAGTATAAAAAACAACCTTCGATAAGCCATGCTTTCAGATTCTTTTGAAATTTACACATATAAACATATAATAAAATAATATTATATACAATATTGAAACATATAATAAAACCGTACAATGTATAGTATTTTTTTTTTTTTTTAAATAACGTTGTTCCACACTAGGAATTTCTTCCTGTATCGTGGGTACAAACATATAAACTCACATACACAAACACCCAGAGCCGGAACAACTATCTGTAGGTCATACAAATATTTGTTCCATGCGGGAATCGAACCCGCGACACGCAGCGCAGCAGTCAATCGCTAAACCACTGCGCCAACCGTGCGCCCGATATCGAGTAGGGTAAGGACACGATCGCCTGCAGTGTGCGCAGCGCACTGGGATTACATCGGAACGAAGCCCCAAATCACCACCGTAAATAATAATATATTATTCACTATGACTATACTATACAAACCTAAAACTTATACTTCCAAACGGACTTTTGCAGCGCTTTCTCAATACCTATTCAATTTCGTTGTTTAAACAAAGAAATTGGATTGTAGGAAACGATTACACTCGTGCAGCAAAATCTTGCAATTTGAATTATTGATGAGGTTATGACGTAACGTAAGCTGTGCCAATTTTCTAGTAGGTTTTTTTAGTGCTCCTCTTGTGGTTAGTGGAAGCACAGCTTATTGTGCATTACAGATAGGAAAGTAACCTTAAAATGCTTTGGAAGGTGGGTAGGCCTTTGGTGTGGGATGCAACATGTATCGACGTCGTTGCACCATCCCATCTTCTTAGCACGGTGGGCTGTCAGAAAACCTCAAACGACGCAAATACAACAATTTTATTGGAATCTATTTTAGCCGTTTGGGGTTAAAACATTAGGTCCATGGGGTCCAGAGTGCTCATCGAGTATTTCGAGATGTAAGCAAATGGTTAGTCGAGTCTTCACGTGACCAGAGGGTTGGGCTTTTCCTCGGCCAGAGAATCAGCATTGCCATCCGACGTGGCAATTCTGCCAGCGTTCTGGGCACTTTTCACGTTGACAGCGATATGGACAAATTTGTTGACGCCCTTTTTATACGCGTTCGTAGTTTATTTTAATTTTATATAAGTGTATTAATAGTTAGTTTTTGTTAATAAAGTACTTATTTTTTTTTTACCTATTTTTTACGTATATATTGGTAATATTTTTTTTATAATTCTGTGTATTTACTAACAAAAAAAGAGAAAGAAACTGGAATAATTTAAATCCCAAATATCTATCTCCAACTATAAATTGTAGACAGCTAGAAGACTAGAAAAAATAAATATTAATATTATCTAGTCTTACCGAATATCGACATAACTAATACCTAGGCACACGTAATTATTAATTATTTCGTATGAAAACACAACATTACCCGCTTGTTCGACAAGCATCTGCAATGTATTCAAACAAGACTAGAACATATTATATAACGATGTTACATAGAAATCCTTCTCATCAAAGATATAGAGAGATCTTGTGCAAACTATATTTGTTATCATAATATTGTGATGGCTTCTCGCGGCGTTTAATTGAATAGATAAAACAAGAGTGCATGTAGCGACTCGAGCAGAGCAGCGAGTCAGCGACGTCTGCCGTATCTGTATATCTGTCCGCCTAGACCAGGGGTTCCCAAACTTATTTTGTCTACTGCCCACTTTGAGAATAAATTATTTTTTAGCGCCCCCATTTTGATACAGGAATGCACAATTCAGGTTATTTAACAAAAACTTGCCCGCGGTCTACCATCTACGAAAATTACCTATCTAGGAGTACTAATAAATATTATAATGTCTGTTGCCTTTTTATTTATGTCTATTTTCATTTCGAAACGGAGCGACCGATTGACATGATTTTTATTTTATATATTCAATATATGAACTACGCGGAGAGAAATATCGAACCGAGTTTGAGCAATCTCTTAACTAATATTAGTTGATGTTCACAAGTTGTAGTTGAGAGTCGAGAGCTCATGCAGTCGGTGTCTAAGAGGCCTCCTAGCTAAATTAAATTACAAATCACCCCCCAAGCCTCTACACAACGCCCCCATTTTTTTCTGGGTCTCTTACCGCCTTCCTTTAGGCCTGCAGCGCCCAAAAGGGGGTGTTATCGCCCACTTTGAGAAAGGCTGGCCTAGACTTTCAACCGCACCTACTCCAGATAACAGAATTAAATTTTAATTCAATTTCCCAACGAAATAATCATGTTTAATAGTTCTGAGCAACTGTAACTCGCTCGTACTGAATTCATATTGTATCAGTGTGTTCAGATAACTAACCAGGCGGCAGATAGACGTAATTGACTTGCATGAGACAGCTATTGTGATTTGACTAGATATCTATGTAGGTAATACAATTACTTCTGCTATCAGATATCCGACGTGTCTGCCAGAAACGTAGTACCTATCGTTCAAATTTATCTACAGAGTTTGATCGAATTAAGATATCTATCTGTATAAATAAATCCTGTAACTATGACAATAGATGTGAGACCTACTTTGTAATATAGTAGAGCATTGCATTGTAGACTTTTTGCGGGAATGTATTGAGAGTTGAAAACTTGCCAGCAAATATTGCGATTACAGACGCAGTAGATATAAACATAACATAGAGAATTTTCAAATATAGAGCCGACGTGTGGTGAATGACCGATAAAGGTTCAACAGCTGCTACTTGGACAGGCAATATTACCTTCAGCACGAGGTAGATTCATGGTATCGTCGTTAACGACGAGGGTAAAGCCCTTTCATTGACTCGGGATTCGGGTCGTACCCACCGCCGCCTGACTTTTTACAACACGACCTCAGTTGTTTGCACTTAATTTTATATGTGCTTTCTACATACGACATTTTGTTTTCATTACCGTAATACTCGGGGTATTTGGTGTTTCAGATAAAGTTACTTAAGGTAGAATAAAAGTTTTATAAAAGACCAGATTTGTGTAAGTAGATAATTCTTTTGTTGAAGCGAATAAATTTTTGTTGCTATCTGCTCGTTGCTATGCTGTTTAAAATAAAATTGTTGCCACTTGTAATATCAGATCGTTATAACAAGCACTTTTCCTCTTATTTCGACTGGCTTCGATATTTAATACTGTAACTGATGAAGTTGGAATGCATCAATAATATTATAGTAGGTATATTAAGGAGTTTCATTTTGGTGGCCCGTTGCTTGAGCAAGCGAGCCGCGTTCATTGCTCCATGTTGATAACTCTATTAATATCTACTGGTGTCTCGAAATGTACTCACGACCAATCAGCGACCATCGCCGCGCACAGTGCGCCCAGTGTAGCGGCCACTGGAAAAAAACTTGTAAACAAAAACTGATAGGAACTTACAATAGTATGCTTACTTGTTAAATATCAATATGAGGAAATTTTTACGTATTTGTAATGTTATAAGAGTTAATTTATTGTAGAATGTTGTAATGTTTATAAGGAACAAGTTTCATGCGATACATAATTTATCAAGATCGAGACCATTTACCACTTTTTTGAGAAGTAACTTGCTTATTTTGCAACTTGACATTTTTTTTTTTTAAAACGTTGCCCCACACTAGGAATTTCTTCCTGTATCGTGGGTGCGTTTACAAACATATAAACTCTCATACACAACACCCAGAGCCGGAACAATTATCTGTAGGTCATACAAATATTTGTTCCGTGCGGGAATCGAACCCGTGACACGCAGCGCAGCAGTCAATCGCTCAACCACTGCGCCAACCGTGCGCCTAATTTATTACTATTTGTAGATAAAATATCCTGAAGCAGGTATCTACACTACAATACGTAATGTAATGGAAAGATGAATTAATTGCACAATGATTAATGTTTAATAGTAATACAGAGAAGCCATAATTATATTTCCTGGTACATAACTAAGTTTAAACTCTCGTCTTATCCCTACCCTAATTAGGTGTTTGTGGAATCCGAGGTGAACTTTGATCTCGATTAGCTCTCGCGAGCAAACTAAATAATTAATGTCGTACGATTAACAAATAATAACACAAAGATAATATAATGGATAACTCAGCTTTGTGATTAAGTATTCATTTATGTTAATGTATTCTAGTAGCGAGTTTGAAGCGTTGAACATTCAGTCTTCATCACTGCGTCAAATCGTGTGTTTATTTTATAATCAAGACAAAGTTTTTTTTTTCTAGAGATTGGTTTGTGTTGACCCAGTGTGTGGGCATCACGCCGTTGATACGAGCGTCGCGCGTGTGTTCATGATAGTGCTTGTTAGCGCGTCGCGTAATAATCATGTTTTTCTAAATAAAACGAATATAGAATTTTGTTCCACGTTTTGTGAACTACAATCGGGTTCATCGATTGAATTTTAACAACAAGCAATGTAAGTATTTGATTGAATTAATCTATGTGTTTATTTACAATATTGTTTTAAGCTGAACTGTGATATTTTGACACATTAACTGAAATTTTATTGAAACTTTGGGATTTTAATGTTTGGACGTGTATAATAAAATTCCTTATATGTATAATTTACGTGAGCCTGATCCGGTACACAAAGGAATCGCCATAAAAATATTATGTGCCTTTTTATTTAATTCTAAGCTTGATTATAATCAAGGAGCAAAACTATTACATCAATTAATGTTTTTGTTAGGTAATTATTTCGGAGATTTCAATCAATAGTAGGTAATGCAATGTTGTTAAACATTTTGGTAGAGTTCTATTAACGTCTTACTTCCATATATTTATCATTCAAGGTCCAGTTTATTCCACCAAAAATAGACACAGAGGTACCTAACTCGTAACCTTCGGCCGACTCACGATCAAATAATAAAATGTTTGTTTTTTAATCAGCATTCAAAGTAGTTATTATGGCACATCTGGTATCAGTACATGAAATACTGTTGCCAATATATGTACATGACATGTTATCGCCCAGATTCACTCTGTACTCTCAAAAATAGTAAATTGCATCATGAAAACTGTAATCTTAAATTTTACATCAATATAAATATAGGTACCTATATTAAGGCTTAGCAGTGAAGTTGCACGCACTTGCGGTAAAAATGCCGCAAGAAATCAGTATTTTGCCACAGAATCCACCGCACCGCGGCGCGATGGAAATGTTCGCGAATATGTTGTGCTCTATGAACGGGTAGACTACAAACAGACAAACATCGCGCGAATTTTAATTCGCCGTGCGTGTTTGTTATGATTCAGTACGCGGATTATAAATTTCCGCCAAAAAAAACGAACTTCATTATCACATTACTCTTAAAATTATTCTTACGCAGGGGTCTCCTTTTAAGTATAACAAATACCTGTGCTAGTCCTGTCCTGTTGTATAAAGTGCAACAGAATGCAATTATACATGTATGTGTTTACGTGTTTGGTTGGTCTTAGTTTTGCTAGTCTGAAATCCGAACTTTCAAAACACTATTAAGTTTTGTATCGAAGTTTACTGAGCTCGACTGCCCAACTTGAACCTGACGCCTTATTGTTTTACATAAATAGTTTTTATTAAAGTGCGTTTGCCGACGAAAAGAAATTAGTTTATAAACTAATTTCCTCGTAACCTTCGAGAAGAGTTTCTCGTTATAAGCCTAAGGCTTCGTAGTCTATGCAAGTTGCTAGGGCGCCAGGGCGTACAATAACTCATTTCGGCGCCCCTCGTGCTCAGGTGTATGTCGAAACGCTTAAAATATTGTTGTCACCCAAAACGATATTTCTTTAGCTGCAAAAATGTCTCAACCGCTTTTACAGGAGGCTCCCCAAGTTTTTCCTGTAGTGATTTATGTTTAATTAGAGTGTCCTTCACATTTTTATGTCATTCCGAAATAATTTAAGAACTTCGCGACGAGGGCTTCGGGAAAGCTGCGCGCAAACTTTTAAAACAATTATGAGTTTGTCAAGAGGAGGTTGCGATACGTAAATTCCTTTCGTTCCAGCGTTACTATGTTGCTCAGACGCATGCATCACTGAGTGGTAGGTATAGGTAGTTTAATTATGGAGATAAGCGAGTAGTAGGGGATCAAAACGCGGTGACCTCCGCTTTCGTCTCCGAGTCACGTAACGTACTGATAGGCAGGTCGAAGAGATTTATCATACACTCAAACTAGTATTAATCTTCTCAATATGTAATACAACTGTAAAGTTACCGAAGACGGTTGTGATGGATAGAAGAGATCCGTTTTACTGTATCAATTTGTATAACTGCATAGAACAAGTCGTAAAGCGGTGGTTCTAGTCCTTCGTAGATCCCCGCATTGAACCGCAGACACGTTCTTACAGTTTTCAGTTTCGCAAAAGTTTGTTGAAAACAGGCTTCGCATCGGAGCGTAATTTTTTACGGTTTTTGGAAAACGGAGCTCGGTAGCAACACTAGCAACATACCTAAGTGTGTGTACCGTGTGAACCAGTTCCAATAGATATGGCTATCAGTAATTCGGGCAGTAAACAAAATGATTATGTACGAATCATTATGTAGGCACTTACATCAATTAATGTCTCAGTACATGTTGTACCGGCTGGTTGTATCCACACTGAAGGTACGAAATTACTTTACTATTCTATCAGATACGGAGTAGAGGAGCTCGTGGCTAAATAATAACAGCCGCACTGGTCGATCATCAAGGTTAAGCAACGCTTGACGAGGTCGGTCCGTGGATAGGTGACTATTTCAACATACCGAGTTTCCTCCGTGCCTCGGAAAGCACGTTAAGCCGTTGGTCCCGGCTGTCATTTGAAGATCTTTGACAGTCGTTACGGGTAGTCAGAAGCTTAAGATCTGACACCAGTCTTGGTGGGATACCGTGTTATTCAGTAACTGGGTTGTGGAGGTCAGATAGGCAGTCGCTCCATGTATAACACTGGTACTCAGCTGAATCCGGTAAGACTGGAAGCCGACCCCAATATAGTTGGGAAAAGGCTTGGCAGATGATGAGCTGGAGCTTTCTCTTCGATATTCATTTCCCTCTATATTTTTGAAACCACAGAATAAGCAAACGTGCTAGTTTAATATTGCATTGTGTTTTATATGCTGTGCCAGTATCTATCAGGCTTGTGAGCTGCGAATTCAATAACCCGGAGTATACATTAATATGAATGATATGTATTGTTGAACATTGTAACCTGTTGCTGCCCCATAGATTGCCAAATTATTTGATCACGGTCACACGACTCACGATGGATTCATAACTATAGTTGAAGTATTTATGTGATATATAATTTGTTCGTGGATGACATTAACTTCACTACTTCCTTAATTAGTAAGTTGTATTTGCTTTTCATGGATTCGTCTGTTGACTCTACATTGACCTGCCTAGTTTCTATGCTTACAATTTATTGTTTTTATTTTAGTTAATAAATACATATATCTATAGCTATACATATAAATGCATATCCCTTGTGTGGTTGCTTTAGTAAGGGATTTAGTTCAGCTAAGTAAGTAAGGGAAGTAGAGTAGAGATATATTTCTTTATTAAATTACTTATTACTAACATTTAGTTAATAAATCAAATTTCACGTAACATTTAATGTTGAAAATTAATTTCACCTGATTATTATAATTTATATTTTATTCTGTAAATAAGCTTAACAGACTAAAATGTATAGTATTTTAATTGAATCTGTATCTATATTACAAATACAAAGAAGAGAGGGAAAAGAGCAAATTGTGCAATAAAAAATAAAGAAAAATAAAAAATTTGCTCTTCTTTATTGTACTTTTAGTATGTTAAATTTAAATAGTTATCTATACTGATATTATAAAGAGGAAAGATTTGTATGTTTGTATGTAACGAATAGACTTAAAAACTACTGGACCGATTTCAAAAATTCTTTCACCGTTGGGAAGCTACACTATCCTCGGGTGACATAGGCTACTTTTATCCCGGTATTCTCACGGGAACGGGAACTACGCGGGTGACACCGCGAGGTGTCCGCTAGTGTTATATATAATTGTATGCATGCACTTGGTGAGAAATAAAGGCTTTTAATTATTTATTATTATTTTATTAAGTAGAGATAGAGATCTTTGACCCGGAAAAGCACGATAGGCCGTTGGTCCCGGTTGTCATTTGAAGATCTTTGACAGTCGTTACGAGTAGTCAGAACCTTGAGATCTGACACCAGTCTTGCCAAGGGGTACCGTGTTACACAGTAACTGGGTTGTGGAGGTCAGATAAGCAGCCGCTCCATGTAAAACACTGGTACTCAGCTGAATCCGGCTAGACTGGAAGCCGACCCCAACATAGTTGGGAAAGGCTAGGCAGATGATGATGAGAGATCTTTGTCTTGATCTCTCGATGAACTGCATATCTTTTGGGTTCATTTTGATAAATTAGCTGCTCGAAAATGAGAGCGAATAGTTTTTCTCATACAATATATCGATATCGTGTACGATTGCGATGTTTATTGTTTTTCTTTGGAGATAAGAATAGTCGCGACTTCAGACTACACAAACACTCGTTATTGATTGTACTGGGGTCTGTGACCATTTGATTTATTACTTATTTATCGTTATGTTCATTACGTGGTCAGACCATTACCAATACCTATGTTGTTCTGTCTTTAATATTTTTATTTACAGGCATGCCATTTCCACCTAGATTCTATAATCTATACTTATTAGGTGGCTAGAGGAGTAAGGTAACGATTAAGTCTAAAAAGTGAAAAATAAGGGTTTACCGATTATGCATTTTAAAATACATTTTTAATATTTATTATTTTACTTAAGACGACGACTAACGCCAACGACCTTGAGGGAACAAAACGCGCCCTCGTTTCTCACCCGCGCGACCCGAAATTTAGTAGTTTTTTGTACTTTTCTTATTATTCTATGACTTTAAAAAAAAAGCTTTAAATCAAAATTTAGATAATTAAATTGTCTTTGATATGGTGTCTATTTCATTAAAATACGCCCAGCGGTTTTGTTGTGATTGTCGTGTTTTTTTCCGTCTTAGACATAACTTTACAAATTAATTACACTATGTTATACGAATAAAACTCAAAATTTGCTCAGATGAAATTATTAAGAAAATGGTCTATATAACATATATTTTTTCCAATAAATTACGACTAGCCGTTTGACGTCATTCTCATTTTAAAATCAGCTACTCAAGGGAATCGGCGCCTTAATACAGGGGATCCGAAACTCCTTATTCTTGTGTCAGCTTAGGGCGGGAGCTAGGAAAAAATATTAACGGTATAAAAACTGAGTAGTTTTTTTTTTACCATGAGAATTTGTTAATAAGTAATATAACATAGCAGTCGTATAACATTAATAAATAAATAAAAAGTGGTTTAGGTATTACCGTGATCGCATCTGGGTCAGGTCTATATTTTTGCCGGATACAGACACTGTGGTTTCCCACTCATAAGTGACAAAATATTGAGAAGTTTACACGCCTTAAAATAATTTTGGATATTTGCTAATAATAATTATCTTTATATATTGTAAACAGTCTCATTCATTAAACAACTAAGCTCGAAGCTTAATTCCTTCAAATAAAATATAATAAAAAACTCCGTGTCTTTTTACGCTATGTAAAATACGCATGTCCTTGCTTGACTACCTAAGAATATTTTTGCCGCTATTTTCTTTGAATTTGTGAATTGTTGCAACTTGTAGGTTATGTCGTGAATAATTTTCATTCCATTGTGCGTTATATTTTCGAACATTTATATTCCAGTGTCACACATTGTGATTTTCGTTGTGCAATTACGTCAAAAATTTGGTCCTTACTGGAGAAATAGACTCCGTATATAAAAACCCATCAGCAGTACCTTCTTACAGGCAACTTACGTTTACATATTACCTACGTAGGCAATTACGCAACTCAATAATGGTTTCCTTTGTCAATGCACCGCTCCACTCCACCTCTCCAATCGACAGCCTTATTACGTATCTTTTGCAAGAGCAAAACGATAGCGATTTTTGCGCAATAATTGCTCTTCTATACAGAACTTTTAGAGTTTTTGACGGTTTTTTTTTAAACGAGTGCATTTGACAATCAGCGAGCGATTAGCAAACGATTGCGTAAAGTAAAGTAAACGTTTATTTGCATAGATTGTAGGTATAGTAAATAAGATATGACAGTTAAAACATGGGTGATCCTTGTACAATCTACCATATATTAGGCATGCAAACATTTTTTTATGAGATGCAATGATATTATGAGGTGCATTCACATAACAATACATTCATTTAAATGTCTTAGTACAATATAATAGGAATATAATTAATAAATTGGTACAATGTCATAATTAGGTAAGAACGCCAATTATATAATAGCAAGTTATTGACTACAAAATAATATGTCGGTGTCATTTAGAAATTAATTTAAAGAATAGTAGCATTCTGCAATTAAAAATTCTGTCAGTTTCTTTTTAAAGCTTCTCATTATGTCATTTTTAATCATGTTAGGTTTTTTATTATATATTATTGGGCCCATACTAATAATACTTTTTTTTAGTAAAGCAGTATTAGTATTATGTACGACCTGCCATACATACACTGCAGGTAATTCCGACTTTTATGACATAAAGCATT
This sequence comes from Orthosia gothica, assembly GCA_949775005.1. Lineage (NCBI taxonomy): Eukaryota > Metazoa > Arthropoda > Insecta > Lepidoptera > Noctuidae > Orthosia > Orthosia gothica. The sequence goes on from OX459058.1 coordinate 14,985,848, forward strand.
TGATCGCTATCGTTTTGCTCTTGCAAATGATACGTAATAAGCCTGCCGCTTCGGCCTAATGATATCGATCGCATTATGTAACGAACATGGACACCTCCTAATATTTCTCGCAGATCTCACCCTTTCATTCCAACAAACAATAAGAGCTCTGATAGCGACCAATTAATATTTACGAGCACTATCTATTTTAGACTCATAATAGTATTGTCTGGCTTGTGTTAACATTTATCTATTTAATTATATAGGGATTGCTTATCAACATACCCACCTATCCCGGATTGGATCGGATAGGTTACTATATTTGGGTTACAATTACAAACCAAATGAGAAGCGATATCGTATAATTTAAAATGTTCGGTAATATCTAAACAAGTTTATAGAAATGTATTTGAAAGAAAGAAAGAAAATATATTTATTTAGCACAGACTAAAAGACACACAACATATTAATACATAAGATAAAAATACAAATAAAGTAAAAACTGAAAAGTCTGACGTAAGAAATCAGCAGGAAAGTGTGCCTCACGGCTGCGCCAAAAAGGCCCAGTTCAACAAAAATGCCAGACAACAAGTGCCTGACGCTGGTTTTCAACTGGACCTGATGTTTGAGGTGGCGGATGTTAATCAGTTTCATACTACATGGTGACGTGTGTATGTTTACCTAAATAAAATAAATTTGTATTTATTTATTAAAACTTCATGAAACATAAAGGCATTCACACAAACATACCACTCATTCTTAAAAAAATTACGCCGTCTATGATCTGGAGAGTGTAGCGACCAGTTTGGGCTTTTGAATCTAATATTTTTAGTAGTAGATAAATAAATAAAAGAACAATTTTTTTTTCCTTCGAGCTGTTTCTCTATAAATTACAACAAAAATAACAACTTCAAATTACATTTAAAGAGCAAGAGCCAGGCGTTTTTTCTGTACCTAGTCAAACACCATCGAAGTTTTAATTTTACCAGTACCTAAGTCTAGTATTACTGCAGAATATATAATACTCTGTAGCAGTAGCACCAAGAATCACGGTTAGAAGGCGGTGTGGTATGTGCTGTCAGATGTTACTTATTGTACCCAAGCCATTGCTGATATAAGCCATTAATAATGCCGCAGACACACACGGGAAAAATACGAGTTGCCCCGTTCGGAGCCGGAGATTTCGTACTTTAGGAACTTTTAGGAACACACAAAAGCTTTTATAATCCATAGTTTACTAATACACAGATACATACAACTGAAAGTTCCCTTTCAGTTTAATTTGAATTGAACCAATTTTCGGAAACAGTCTTCTAGTCATTCTGAAACCACTTTCTTTCGTTCAATCTGAAAGAAATTGCTTTTAGCGATAAGACCGCCGTTTGTACCTTTCCAAAGGATTTTGTCTTTTGTTGTTCGTCCTTTTAGTGTACATTTAAGATATATACGTATAATCTTAACTTCTCGAAACTGTATGAAACCTATACATCTGCAGTTAAGACGGTACCCTGAGCAAAAAATCGCCATGAGATATGAGCATTCCTATTGGTCTAGCGGCACTGGTGGTGCATAAATTACAGTAGTGAATACGCCCAAATTTTAGAATAAAATCTTTATAAAATCGAATTTTGGTCTTTTGAAAAAAAAAATACTACAAAAATGTTCGTTATTAAATTGTCTATCCATTAGTGTTAGTACAAAATATAATTAATGAACACTTTACGAGGAGATGCATGCTATCAATAATTATTTCTCATTTTTATGTTTTTTTGAAAGGACATTAGTGAAATATATACAACATAAAAAAAAAACGAAATCTACCATTTTAGAATCAATATTAAGTAGAAATTTAATGTATTTTTATTAATTGATATTTCTTTTTAAATAACTAGTAGATAGCTCCTAAAAACAGCACGAAAAACGGCTTGCGCGGCGTTTTCCTCGGGGTACCGCCTTAAGTCTGTTTGTGACCATTGTGGCGCAAATTCTATCGGGACCCAAACATAAACTTAAAACACGTTTCGTTTATTAGAGATATTTGACAGTTAGATATTTATGGATCTTAGTTTTACTTGTGCTAACAAAGTATATGTAGGTATCTTTCTTGAACTTTATTGTGAGAGTAAGTACGCCTTATCGTCATAGGCATTCATAGGTCATCTGCTTTGTAATAACATGTAATATGAATTAAATTCGATCGGTGTTGTAAGAGGCGACTAAATGACGTTACGTTATTGATTGGTCCCAACCGCTAAAGTTCAATAAACGAACCTTCGATGCAAGGTGAACTTTAGCTTCAGGCCTGGTAAAAGTTAGACTGATTGTAAACAAAAAACTTCAAAGTTGTACCGCCGTATTTACCGGAAAGTCTCGTAAATCAACTCACCTATCTGATTGGTTGAAAACCCTTCAATATCGGCGGCTGTATAATGTCGAAGGTCTCTAATGTTAAATTATACGATGAAAAACGTAATACAATCATCACTCTAGTAATTTTAACAAGTAGGGTTTTGTTTTACATAATGCATTCTAATTAGGATTCCTATCGCGGTTTCTGGGTGATTAATAAAATGAACGATGCCGTGATAGTAGAGAACGAAGTTATATATAACTTGAAAAACTTATTTTGCTTCGTAGCAATTCCTATGGAAACGTTAATTACAAGAAGGAATGCGTGTCGCTGGAAGTGCTTGGTACATTTGTATATATAAATAATTGTTATGCTCAGGACAGGTGGCAACTGTCTATTGTCGTTTAGTGGGAAAACGTTTACAATGAAGATTTTCTCGTTAGCTTACCAAATGTTGAGGAGAATCCCTCATAAATTAAAATTCCAGAATCGCTCGTTAAATAACTTTGTTTTCTACCTCTCTGGTATAAAATGATATCAAGAAAGTGGATCTCTTTTCTTTATTGTAATTAGTTTTTTGGCAATACTTTTCGTATGCCATAAAGATGCACTAGTACTCCTCTTACATTCTACTACCGGCGACTGCGGAATAGCCACAGTGTCTACACGTTCCAATTCCCCTCAGCATCTACATTGATGAACGCCTTTGTATGGAAACGGAGCGATGAAGGTAATTCATCGCCGATAGTCGTCCGTACCTGCGCAGAGTCCACTGCACACGACACATTACGTCTAGCACGAACTGACAAGCACCATATTCACTCGGAATACTGATAAACCTATAGCTATTTTACGAATACATATCCTATCTGGATCCACGGTTCAATGGATACCAGCAAGTTTCAAAGAGCGCTGGACACTACCCGCTTTACCCGAAGCGCTTTGCGAGAATTTTTGCAACTCAGCTTTACCAAGCAATCGCAGCCTGACTTTTACAATGATTCACTTTGAAACTTTCCTCACAATTCTTTGGCGGATTTTTATGAAGAGTAAAAACTCACTTTATTCAAAACTCTAAAAGAATTAACAATATCTACGGTCTTTAAATACCAATTGTGATATATTTCCAGATCAGCATCCTTTGAAGAATGACACCGACGAACGGCGTGGGTCCAGAGCCACCACAGATCGTGGTGCTGGACGGCGGGTTCTCCACTCAGCTGTCCTGCCATGTGGGGCACGTCATCGACGGAGACCCTCTCTGGAGCGCGCGTTTCCTCTACACACACCCCGAAGAGGTCGTTAACACCCATCTCGACTTCTTAAGAGGTAAAATTAATCATATTTTATAGCGTTATTTTGAAACAGATTTTCCTCGAAAGATAAATTACCTAATGAAGCGTGCATTGTGCACGCGGAATACAAAATTCTAGCAGTGTACCTACCTACATAAGAGACGAGCAATATTATAAAGGCAGAGTTGCTCGTGTTTGCTTAAAAGGATACAGTTTGCCGAGAATAAAGTATTCTTCGACGAACGTGTCTTAATAATAGAATTACTATCATTATAATAATAGATTATTAGTGCTTTAGTATGCTACGCGGCAGAGTGCGCATCATCTTGCTAAAGTGGTAGGCGGACACGTGTCAACTAAATTAAATAAACAGAAACTTACACTACAACTGCATGTATTACGGAATAAAATGTGATGCTAAATTGTTCTAACTCCAATATTGGTAGATAGCTACACAATACTCTAAGTACTAATAACTAGATTGCAATAGTTATTACCGACACGTTTTTATGAATCAAAACATAGGTCAACAAAGACTGCAAACGACTGCGAAGTTACATAAATACTTTCATAGAGCCGCAAAACTTTGCGGCTAAGTACAAGTGTACATGCGTGTTCTGACGAATTACACGTTAGGTCGCTTTTAGCTCGTCATGTTCATGCATCTGACAGCGAGAGTGCGACCTCGTCTCGTGTCATCGTCCTCTGAAAGCGCTTTTCTTCGCCACAAAACGGACCGTTTCTTTTCATAAGGAAAAGCTGAAAAGTGTCTGCAAGCAAATAACTCCCTGGAGGGAAAAGCCTACTGCCTTGCTTTGGTGCCTCTTATAGAAGATATGATGTGAAAAAAATATAAAATATGACCGCGTACTTTGTGGAAACATGAACGCTTTGCACTCGCGTCTCGTCGAGAGCGCCGGACATAAGATAACAGTCTCTACTATCACTACCGAACACAATGTTCAATGTGCGTACATGGCTATAATTGACTGTATGTTGTAGTAGATACCTATCACACTAATAACATTCATTATCAGTCTAACATGTATAATATAGTTTTACGTAAACTATCGTCTGATTATGTACGATGTAATCCATAAAGAGGCAAGTACACATATTTTGCCGGTAGGTGAGTCGCAGCTGCTCTGGTGATTATTATGATTGACGCTGTAGCAAGTTGGCAAGTGATGCCGCTATTTCTCCTTCATCTACTAACTACTTCACATTTGCATAGTACAGCTCGGAGGCGGCAGGAGGCGCGTCGCGCTCGGGACCGCCGAAGGCGGCTCGTATACAAACTACAACTCCGGATACACAGCGTTGTTGCCATTAATCACCTTGTCTGTCTAATACCTTTCCATTCGCAAGCCGTGCGCCGTCTTCTATTTATTACATAATTATTTTCTTCGACAGAGAACGGTTCCTTTGCCGACCTCGCTTCCGTAATATTGAACAAGCCGGTCTCGTGTTGCATTACTAAGTTTTAATAATATTAATTGTTTACGCCTCTTAGCAGCACCCCGCTCACAGTCCGTAATACTAACGAACTTCAACTTTAGCCATATTTATTGAACTAGTTTGGTAATACCGACTTTGGAGTATGTGGAATATTAATTAAAGTTGGCGGGAAAAGCATGGAGATATCGGTAGCATGGTTAAAGACATTAATCTTGGGATTCATTTGTTTTCATTAAACACGGCCTGCGTTTAATTTGATTAATGCGGCTAACATTATGACTGTTTGCGGGCTATAAAACGTGTTTTATGGTTATTTTGCAGCGGGAGCAGATTTAGTAATAACGAACACTTACCAGGCGTCGGTGGAGGGCTTCGTGGAGCACCTGAGCGTGACGGCGGAGCAGGCGATAGAGCTGATCGCGCGCGCCGTGCAGCTGGCCAAGCGCGCGCGCGCCCAGTACCTCGAGGAATACCAAGACTACGTGCAGGAAGGCGAGTATCTACATGCGGCACGACCGTACATTACAATATACGGGGCCTGAATGGCGTGACATATTTCATAAATGAATACCCGGGAGGCAGGCCTCCGCAGTAAATGGGAGACTTTAAAAGATCAAATGAAAATGACAAATGGTTCCTTGCCCAATGAAATTACATTTGTAGAAGTACAATATTTAGATGCTTTTAATTAAACGTCTAGTACGAGAATATTCTTCTAAGATGCAAGATTGTAGGCTTACTACAAATGAATACTCGTTAAATACACAATGCTTATCCACCAACACATTTATACCTATCTAAAAGTAATATTTTTTCATAAAATCGAAAGGTATGAAAGTACAAATCATGAAATCTATTTTATGTTCACAAACACAAAAGAGCAAAGTAGAGTGTTTTTAAAATCTGTCAAACGAAAATGCGATGTAATGAAAGTGCCCTCGGAGCAAATATCTAATTTTAACACTCATTTCTCGAGTTTTCGTTCATTTTCTAGTAAACAGGCAAATAGGCCATAAAACCACTCGAAAATACGCTTTTAAATCTTTATCACGGGTTTATCATGTACTTTATGACCGGTATAACTTTTTAGAATGACAAGTGGCTATTCAGAATGTAATAGGCGCCTCTACTTCCACCTGTTTTTAAAATGAGTTTCGGTACTCAACATAGACTATAGAGATTCTTGAAACGAGGTAAAGTCAACGGTATAGCAGATGTAATTTATTATTTAAATTTATAAAATTTCAAGAATGTTTGTGTTTTGCTGTAAACAAAGATTGTCGGGTCCGCGGCGGCAAGGGTCGGGTGCAAGCACGCATTAATTACACTTTGCAAGGGTTGGAAGTTATGTGGATTCGCGTAGACCGTAGAGCATAGCGCTAGAGATATTATAAACAACAACTTGGTGTATTTATGGTTGTTACCTGTTCCTTTAGATCGTATCCCGCTGATCGTGGGTTCGGTGGGGCCGTACGGGGCTCATCTGCACGATGGCTCGGAGTATGATGGCAGCTACGCAGACACTACCACTGTTGAGGTAAAAATTACAGACGTTTCCAATGGCTATTAATAATATGTAGTAGTAATATTTTAGATATAAACAAAGGTTTTTATTCGCCAACAAAAATACTGAAAAGCACAAGCACAAATGAAGGTTATCTACAGGCACAAAACAGGGAATGTCCTAAAAAAAAGATTTTGTGAAAACGCATTTAAAAGTGTAGAAGTATGTAATTTTTATCCTCTTCTTTACCGGTATGTCATGGACATTCCCGGTTCTTTTCGCTTCGGTCATAAACAAAAATACCGCCTTACGTTTACTTTTTTTAAAAGATTGGGAATAAAACTACCATAGATAAAGATTTACTTACCAATAAAAAATAGAAAAATGAAAACTTGTGACATTCTCTGTTCTTTGCCTGTACCGGTGTACCCTTAAAATTGTTATTTTACTATAGTTACATGTAAATTACCTGCTCGGCAGGCGCAGATTATGTTCTCTGTATAGAGCTTGTCTGAATAACTTATGAAATTTTTACGTAAGTTAGATATAGATCGCCTATAAAACGAAGATAGACAGGTTACCTGCACACCTAATAGGGTCAATATTCTAGACATAGTATGACGATAGGTATCTAACTAAAGATATCTAAATAAAACCAAGTACTTCGCTTAGATATAGTTAATAATTAATGAATTTGGCCGCCGCCAAATTGGTTCTTTGTCTATTTCTATATAATGTCACTGAGTGCTTTTAGGGCGGCAATCGGTTAAATCGATCTTGTTCAAATGTTAAAGGTAGGTAAAGCTTTCTAACTAAAAGCTCCAAATTCAGTGAGTATTTTTATTATTCTACATTAACTATGCTGTTCGATTCTAGGGTTCCTTTTCGGTAATACTAATATACCTAGTCTGTGTAAAAGCTTAATATAGATGCCGTTTTTATTATGTCTGTGTTTATAGAGTAACAGGAGCTCATGGCTAAATAATAACAGCAGCACGGGTCGATTTTCAAGGTTAAGCAACGCATGACGAGGTCGGTCCGTGGATGAGTGACCATTTTCAACATACCGAGTTGCCTCCGTGCCTCGGAAAGCACGTTAAGCCGTTGGTCCCGACTGTCATTTAAAGATCTTTGACAGTCGTTACGGGTAGTCAGAAGCTTGAGATCTGACAGCAGTCTTGCCAAGGGGTATAGTGTTACCCAGTTACTGGGTTGTGGAGGTCAGATAGGCAGACGCTCCATTTAAAACACTGGGAAAAGGCTAGGCAGATGATGTTTATAGTATGGTAACAGTAGTATTGTTGATGTTACACCTTTATGCCGACCTATACGTAAAAGTTACCTTTCATCTGATTATTTACCGACTTCAACTTGTTCTCTTTACTGCCTATAAAAATCACGGCAAGTTATTGGTCGTCGGTGCCGTGGCTAAAGCTTGGAGGAATACATAAAGGAAACACTACTTTCCTTCTCCCCACCATTCCCCCATCTCGGGTATACGGTAACCTGTTATTTCTCGGCAAAATTGAGACGATTTTTCATGAATCTGCAGACAAGCTACATATTTTCATACTATAAATTTTCCTAGCAAGGAATTCCCTTTTGAAAATAGATCCCTGACTAAATCTTTATAGATACTGTATCTACGTTTAGGTAGGCCATTTGAACTTAAATTTAAAATCAAAATAATAAATGTCAGATAGAACTTCACTATTAAATCAGGCGCTCGATCATTTCTGCGGAACCCCGAGAGCCATGAATGCATAGCCTAATAAAGGCCATTGAAAGCGGCGGCTAAATCGTAAAGAGGGCCGTAAAGTTGCCTGCAAATTAAAATTTACATCGGCAATATGAAAAACTCCACTCCATTTCTCTTGTTTTTTTTTCCTGTACCGACAGCATTTGACTGGGGTGGACAGTTAATTAACGAAACCTAGAACAAATGGCTATCTGAAACAAACATGAAGTAACAAAATATGCGCCTTAATTAATTTGGAGGTCTTTTATTGTTTTTATTAATGCGTTGTTTAGTTTAGAATTTTAATGGGCCTTCTGCTTCATAATTCTTGTAAAAAATCAATAATATAACGTCAAATGTGTTTATTTCAAGTAGACCAATATGTGGCACTTTTGAACGTTAAAATTTACAAGTAATAAAATTGATTCTACCGTGCATTCGGAAAAGTAGCTTGTTATCGAGAAGAACGCACAAGAAACTCCATACTTATTTATTTATTTAAAACTTCATGCAACATACAGATACATAGGCGGACTTAATGCCTGAGGCATTCTCTACCAGTCAACCAATACTTACTCTTTTAAAAAAAATAAGTTTTTTACAGTATTTACATAAGTACATACATTAATAAATTCAAATACGTGAGGACGATGTACCCAACTACTATACTACATATAGGTATAAAGAACTACAAGCACTAACAGGTAAATTCCTTTACTTGATTGATAAATAGGAACATGGTTCTCACGTACTTACAAATATTGCAAACATATAAAATGATCATTAACATTAGTATTTGTGTTGTAGACTATGAGAGCTTGGCATCGACCACGGATTCAGGCGCTGGTGGAGGCTGGCGTCGACCTACTGGCGTTGGAGACAATCCCCTGTCAAGAAGAAGCCGAAATGTTATGCGACCTTCTTCGAGAATTCCCTCACATAAAGGCTTGGATCGCATTCAGTTGTAAGGTAAGTGAGCTGAAATATTTATCTATGCTGGTTATTAACCGCATAATTTCAAAATCCTGTTATATTGGACGTAAAAGAGCCGTAACCAGTCTCGTCTATTCAAAGCTTGGGATCGACGAGTCACGTAATAGCTTCGATAAATTCTCGATCCTGCAGCAAACCAATTTTGAAATTCTAAAATAACAAAAATCATCGATTTGTGGGAGCGTGGTTTTGACATGTTGCGTTACTGGTGTTGGGGCCAGGTTCTGCGGTAGGTTATTTATTTTTGTACGTGTGTACGTGGATATCTGAATACGCCGCCGTACGTTGGCACACCGTGAATGCCTAGGCACAAAATATTAAAATGGAGTTTGTTATTCTGTTCGTACGGATAGCACGAATCGGGAACAAAAAGCCGATCACCTTGATAAAAGATTTGATAGAAAATTTTGTTGCGAGTAAAACATTTTGTTTTCAATACACGTGCCTACCTGAACAAAATTTTTACATATTTCTATTACCATGTCAACGGTCTCATACAATATTTTTACTTTCTAAAAAAAAATACAAAGTATATACGGCTGCTAGCTCTTCTTTTTTATTTTATTTTAGAAAGACTATCTCACCTGATGGTAAGCGATGATGTGATCGACGGTGAAGCACGCTTGCCTAGAAGTAACCTATTCACTCTTGACTTAAAAACCCCGAGGTTGTAGCTATCGGAAAACACAGACTCCGGCAGGGAATGCCACTCCTTAGCTATACGCATAATGAAAGTATTTTTAAAACGTTTAGTGCGTATGGGTGGTATGTCAACCATGTACCGATGGCGCATCGCCATCCGCTATTAACTGCTCTTTAAAAAAATCTGCTTTAAACTTTACAACTTCGCTAGTCAGCCTAAAAGTAGCTATCGCTGTAAGATTCCTCATCTAGCGAACTTTTACAACATCACATCACATCATCAGCCTATTAATGTTCCCACTGCTGGAACACAGGCCTCCTCTCTGTAAGAGGGAATGGGCCATGATCCACCAAGCGGGGCCAGTGCGGGTTGGTGGATGTCACATGTCTTTGAATTTTTGGTTCTAGGACATGCCGGTTTCCTCACGATGTTTTCCTTCACCGTTTTGAGAGCAGTGAAGAAATAATTTACACAAAGTAAAGCGCCTGCCTAAGCTCGAACCCACGACCTACAACTTGTAAGTCGCGGCCGAAACCACTGGGCTACCACTGCTCTCACTTTTAGAACTTTCACGAAATGATAAGCACTTTCGAAACATTGTAGCCACATATTGTGTACCGCCTACTCGTATTTCCAAATCTTTGCGTTTTACTGTCGCAATACGGTGCCAAATTCCCCTCAGCTACTATTTATTTTATTTGCCATTACTGACTATTACTTCTCTTTTTTTACAGGACAATCAAAGCATAGCTCACGGCGAAAGCTTCCAAAAAGTAGCAAAGAAATGCTGGGAAGCGAACCCTGACCAGCTCGTCGCCGTGGGAGTGAACTGCTGCGCGCCGTCCTTTGTGTCGAGCCTCATGAAAGGCTTCAACGACGACCGGCCACACGACCCCATTCCGCTTATCGTTTACCCCAATTCGGGCGAAAAATACAACCCTCAAATAGGGTAAGATTTCCGACTAGGATAAGTTATCTGCGGTTTAGTTTGTATATTCCCAAGTGAATGTAATTGACAAGATTCCGTATTCTAATGGAGGTGAAACTGCTAATGAAATTAGATCTTGACTACTTAGTTCTGGCTGCGGGCTGTAGCTAATCTACGCTTAGTGTACCTAATACAATAGCTGCTTCACATTTTATCCGCATAATGGCCAGTTTGTAGCAGCGACTACGCAGAGTCGTAGACTGTAGCACAACCGTGTGCTACGCTGCTACGACGTAGCCAGAGCTACGAATTGGTGATACTGCCTATTTACCCGACTGCCGAAGGAGGGTAATGTGTTTATCAGTCTATGTATGTATGTATGTAAGTATGTATGTATGTATGTATGTTTGTTCCTATGTGGCGTTCCAGAGACCAAACGCGTTGGCCGATTTTGATGATTCGTACGTCAATCGATGCGTCTTAATCCTGCGAGTGTCATAGGCTACATTAAAATTAGATAATAGAAAAATGGCGGATTTTGGGTGCCATATTGTGGGGGCCCAAATTTTTATTTTCTTCCAAACCCATCGTGTTGGGTATCAAAATAAAGAGCTTTAAGAGGTGATTTCAAAAATATATAACACTTATATGTTTAAATGTATCTTATTCGAAAAAACTAACTAAAAAGTTATAAATAAAAAAACTTAATTAAAAAAATCAAAAAACCCGACTGCTTCAAAAGCGAACTAAAAAGTCGTAAACAAGGAAAAAATCATGCTGTGCAGGCGGAGGATACACCAGATTTTGGTCAGCCAGCCGGCGAATATGTATCCTCCGCCTGCACAGCATGATTTTTTCCTTGTTTACGACTTTTTAGTTCGCTTTTGAAGCAGTCGGGTTTTTTGATTTTTTGAATTAAGTTTTTTTTTAGAAAGTATTCACTGGAGTATTATTTCTGGTGTTTATTAAAATACTAGCTGTCCCACGCGGCTTTGCTCCTGTCAACTGGCTACCTACCTACCCTACCCTACCTACCCTACATATATGATTGTTGCGTAACTTAAACCGTTTACGGAAGCTCTCAAAAAGGAATAATTTTGCCCGTTTTTGTAACATTTTTCATTTATGCTCCGCTCCTATTGGTCGTAGCGTGATGATATATAGCCTATAACCTTCTCCGATAAATGGACTATCCAACACACAAGTATTTTTTCACTTCCAACCAGAAGTTCCTGAGATTAGCGCGTTCAAACAAATAAACTCTTCAGTTTTATAATATTAGTATAGATTTAATTTGTAGAATCGGCTGTATCAAAATCAGCGAATCAGTTTAGCACTGGCAAAAACCGAGCTGCTTCCTAGAGATGGCTGACTTTTTTTTTGTATGTCGCAGGTGGATAGACCGCGACAAGTGCGAGGCAGTGGAAGTCTTCGTCCACGAGTGGCTGGACCTGGGCGTGCGGTACGTCGGCGGGTGTTGTCGCACGTACGCGGCCGATGTGTCCCGCATCTGCAACCAGGTGCACTGCTGGCGCGACCGGTGGCGCTTCCAAGCCAAGTACCCCGACGCGGAGAATAACAACGCCGTTGAGTAGACTGCACTATGGTTCAAAGTTCCTTGGCAGTTAATTACTTAACGTCATTCATGTCTTTACGTTTAACCAACCAGTAAGCGGTGCACAAAAAGTGGCCAGTTAAAATATTGTAGCCAGCTTTTTCTCGAATATGTTCACCGATGCATCCAATGTAAGTCAAGCGCATATTACTGACTGCGTTTGTTTTACTTGGAAATAATACAAAACGTGATTGTAAAAGACGACCTGATCAAGAACTGTCTATAATTATTTAAAAATTGTATGTGCCATCACCTTAATTGTAAGATTTTTAAGTAATTTACGAGTGTATACCTATTTTTGAATATGTACCAAAAGAACAAATAATATTTTTATGCAAGATTTTGTTTATTTTTATTTTAAACTAGCGGACGCCTCACGGTTTCACCCGCGTAGTTCCCGTTCCCGTGGGAATACAGGGATAAAAAGTAGCCTATGTCACCCGGGGATAGTGTAGCAATCCAACGTTAAAGGAACTTTTAAAATCAGTCCAGTAATTTTTAAGTTTATTCGTTACATACAAAAGTACAAATCTTTCCTCTATATAATACTAGCTGACCTGGCAAACTTTGTTTTGCCATAAAAACACCAAACATTTATCTACCCTACCTACCCTACCTTACACTACTGACCCTACCCTACCCTACACTACCCTACGCTACCCTACCCTACCCTACACTACCCTACCCTACCCTACGCTACACTACTCTACCCTACACTACCCTACCCTACGCTACCCTACCCTACCCTACCCTACACTACCCTACCCTACACTACCCTACCCTGCCCTACCCTACACTACCCTACCCTACACAAAGCCATAGTAGCTTATACAATAGCAATAAAGCTCAAATTGACTCTACGTTTTAGTTAGAAAACTTTTGTATGGGAAAAAGAAAAGGGCAATTTTTTTTTTCGGCTATTAATAGAATTTTTCTCCCCGTAAAAACCATCTTTGAACTTCAACGAACATTTAAAAAAAAGAATTGGCCAAATTGGTCCAGGCGTTGTTGAGTTATGCGCTTACCAACACATTTTGCAATTCATTTTTATATAATAGAAGTAGCTTATACAATAGCAATAAAGCTCAAATTGACTCTACGTTTTAGTTAGAAAACTTTTGTATGGGAAAAAGAAAAGGGCAATTTTTTTTTTCGGCTATTAATAGAATTTTTCTCCCCGTAAAAACCATCTTTGAACTTCAACGAACATTAAAAAAAAAGAATTGTCCAAATTGGTCCAGGCGTTGTTGAGTTATGCGCTTACCAACACATTTTGCGATTCATTTTTATATTATAGATTATTACTAGCTGACTCCCGCGGCTTCGCTCCCGTCAACTGGCTACCTACCTACCCTAACCTACCTACCTTACCTACCCGGCAACCCTACCTACACTAAATACAAAAAAAAAAGCAAAAAAAAAAAAAAACTAATAAATAGTCCGAACAAAGCCTAAACATTTGGTTTGGATAGGTGAGCCCGTTCTTGAGTTATAATATTACAACGAAAAGTGGCATTGATTTTTATATATATAGATATAGTATGGAAAAGATACAAATCTTTCATCTTTAGACGTGAATTTAATTAAAATGAATAATAATTAACTTTTAATTAATTTAATTTAATTTCACGTGACATTTCAATAAATATATTCTTTTCGCTGTTTTAAATATTTTTTATATGCCCATATTTTTTTGATATTTGCGAACTAAAAAGCTGTAAATAAGAAAAAATCATGCTGTGCAATCGGAGGATATAAAATCTAAAATAATAGTAGATGGACGACACGTCTAACGGCAACCCACGGATGTTTACTTTGAAAGCTTTAATCTTTGAAATACCGAGCCGCTAACTCTATTTATCTACTTTAGACAAACGTGGCCCACCAAGGCACGGATACTAACCTATTGAACCGTTTCCTAGAGTTTTAACTCGTTGTTTATTTCAACTAAACACCAATATCATTCAGAACCAAGAAAACATAACTCTCGGAGGTAGTTGAGTAACTACATTGGTCAGTCAGGTGCAATTTATATCGCGTTGTGTTCCGATTTATAACTTACGTCCTCAGTTTAAATTACTTACTGCGGTCTGTGAAATTGAAAGGTCGCTACAAAGTGAACACAAGGCCTCAAAGTTAATCTCACTTATTGGCTTCTGTTAATAGGTATTCTTGAATAAACGATTCAATTTAATTTATGAATGTGATGGATGGGAGAAATGAGCTGGTAGTGTACCTAAAACCTGAGCTTATTCATTGAAAATCAACCCCAACATGCGGGGTCAAATGGTATCAGACAGCAACTGGCTCCGGTCGGTCGCCCCAATACAAAAACTCATCTCCTTTTTTACATCGACTTGCTTTTAGGGTTCCGTACCTCAAAAGGTAAATAAACGAACCCTTATAAGATCACTCTCTTTTCCGTCTGTCTGTCCGTGTGTCACCATCGATTTTCTCAGGAACGGGACGACCTAGAAAGTTGAAATTTATACCAGATACTGAGGTCTATAGTCCCTATTAGGTGTATAAAAATCAAGGTCCTGAGTCAACACGATAAAAAGATATGAGCAAAATTTACCTTGCTTTCAATTTTTTTATGTTTCCGAATTTTGCCTTTACTTTTGCTGTAAGTCCTTGCTTTTAACCAAATTTGACAATTCTAGGTCAGCCGGAAGCCCTTAAGGAAGTACCCTATAGGTTTTGGGTCGAAAACCTATATGGTAGGTCCCGAGCTAGACTCACGAAATTTGGCAAAAAGTTAGGTCTTACAGCACAAATAAAGGAAACATTCCAAAGAATCAAAAAGGTTGAAAATTAAAGGGTGTCGTCCCCGTACATACATATACGGAACCCTTCGTGCGGGAGTCCGACTCCGGACTTGGCCGGTTTTTTTTAATCCTAGAATTTTGTTACAAAGTTGATCCGTTTTATGGCGTAACATTAGGCACGAGTACCTGCACTATAGGTAGGTAAAATTTAATAATTAAACCACCCTGCTATAGATAGGTAGGTATATATAATTAGATGGATAGGTGGGTAGGTACCTATTGAAAGATAATCTAAAATAGCTGAAGTAATTAGTGTGGGTGGCGACATTTATGCCAAGTTATAAATCAGTAACTAGGTATTAAAAACATCATCGATAAAAGTTATTAATATATTTTCAATGACTTGCTGAAATGCATTAGCTCGGGTCCTGCCTGCCCATTCATTAGCGATTAAACTCCCGTCCGAAATAAACAGACGTTAAGTGAGGTAGCGTGAACTTTTAATTCTTGACTTCAAACACGTCGTTATTTATGTACGAAGAGGTAGGTATGCAGAAGTGGGAAGGTGCCGCCTCCAACAGTAAATTGAAAATTAAATTAAAAACCGTAGCGTTTGTTGTTGGTCATGCCGAGTTGCCGAAGCGTTCGCGACGCTCGTTTGCAGTTGCTACAGAAGAAATAAAAACATTCCGGCAATTTTATCAGCTAGAGGAGGAATGGCCGGTTAATTGGATCAACTTCTATTATCTCAAAGTAACTTAGTAACCAAAGTGTACTGAGATACCAAAACGGTGCCACGCGGTAACAAGTTCACTCATTTCTCTCTTGAGATATGAATTTTCATTCGTTCCCAAGTCTTTTCGTGCACATTACCGCAGCCATGAACGTAATTTATTTCAGTTTAGTGAGTTCTTGAGTTCGATTCCCAAAACAGGCAAGTGCTGACTTAAGAAATAGGGGAGTTGGAAATGTGCCCGATATGCGACGGCGACGGGTAGGTACCGTGTTTCAACATTAACCCAACCTTTATTAAAAACAACTGGATTGACAAAATGGGTGCTCCTATCTCGTAGACGAAATAGGTGCCTATAACAGGCGCAAGGGTCGATCGATTAGATTAAGTTACGCTTGAAAAGGTCAGTACGTGGATGGGTTACCATCCACTTATATGGAGACATCTGCATGCATCGGAAATAACGATAAACCGTTATTATTAAGGAAAACAAAATACTGTCATCAGTGAAGTGTAGATTTGTGGACCTACAACTTTTGTAGCTACGATCAGCGACAAAAGTTGCCAATTATTGCAGAATTTTATTAATTCGATATTGTCGAACCTATTTACCGTCTTAAGTATAACTAACTATATTATTGTATATCATATGGTTTACATGTATCCATAATTTTGTTAAAAAAGGACATAAAAAATATTCTTGTATCTCTTCTGGAACTAACAGACTAGTGTCGCCGACGACCACCCTTATTTATTTATACTTTATTGTACACCAAAAAATACACCCTTCCTAACCTTTTGCCATGATCAGAAGCCGAAGTTTGTTTAATAAAAACGTACCTGTTTAATTAAGTATTGGAGCCTACAGCGACCTTTGTTTATCTGACCCATAAGTAATTGCGGTGAACGCTTGACATTCGATGTATTCGCCTGGTGAGTGGGTTCCGCATCATGTATTTCATGTCCGACACGCTCGGACCAGTGTTTTCAAGGCACTTCACACACGTGAGTCGGTGCGTAACTAGCTAACTAGTCGCAGTTGATTCTCTCAATTTCCTAATTAGCAATTTAACTGATGTGCAGAAACACAGCACGGGTAACATTTGCGTGGGCAAGTTTTATTTCGATATCATTATTCATTATAACCGTTCAGCTTTTGCTTTATTCATTCATTACGCAGGTCATTAATTAGGGTTCAACAACGAAACTCGATTGTTCTATATCAAAAATATTATATTCAAACTTTGTTTTTTTTTCATTCTTGGTTTTTTGTTTACACTTTCTTTGCTGATTGTACATATAGTTTGCATCTAGGGTACCTAATTACCGAAAGGTCATCGGCAAGTAGGTATCATAGGTCTCATTGGACTAACTAGTACCTTTAATAACCGAGCCTCATTATTTAACCATTTAGTCATAATGAGAATGCAGTGAACTGCACCGGAAACGTTGAGGAGTAGGTGTTTTACACCGTGGGCATTGTTATGTGGGCGTGTGCTTTACGCTTACGTTGGCGATGCACCCCGGTGAGCGCTCGCTGAACCGAGCCACCCGTCACTACTCCCAACCTAT
Organism: Orthosia gothica; assembly: GCA_949775005.1. Taxonomy (NCBI): domain Eukaryota; kingdom Metazoa; phylum Arthropoda; class Insecta; order Lepidoptera; family Noctuidae; genus Orthosia; species Orthosia gothica. The sequence goes on from OX459058.1 coordinate 15,003,424, forward strand.
GTTAGTAGTTTAGAATAAGTACCCCTTCGGTGCAGGTAGGATATCTGTCAATCTATAAATGAAGGAGTATGATTGTATTTGTTTTGCGCTGGCCCAGATAAAGTGACGACATAGGAGTTGTTGTATACAGTGGCGGAATTACACATTTGCCGCCAGTAGGCTATTCAAATTTTGCCGCCGCCACTGATCTCTAATTCTCTCAATTCAATATAGATGTTCACAATTATTAGGGTTCCTTACCCAAAGGGTAAAAACGGGACCCTATTACTAAGACTCCGCGGTCCATCTGTCACCAGGCTGTATCTCATGAACCGTGATAGCTAGGCAGTTTAAATTTTCACAGATGATGTATTTCTGTTGCTGCTATAACAATAAATACTAAAAACATACATAACACTTATACAGGCACATTATCTGACTCTGTGATCCTGTCCTTGTTTAAGCTGTATTGTTTTCTTGTTTGTTTATTTAGATGTAACTGTAAGATTGTTAATAAAGGCTTTTATTATTATTATCTCCTTTATTCACTTTCTTTTCTTATTCTTTACATTTTTAAATATTTTATAAATTAAATAACAAAAAAAAAAAAACATTTAAAAATATAAAAAATAGAGGCCCACCGGTATCGGGAACAGGGTCCAAGCTACCGGCGGTCAGGGCTCCAGAGAGAGGAACCTCCTAACAATACGAGCCGTGTCCAGCAATACTGCTTTCTGGATCAGGCCCTTGACCCAGCCGCCTAACGAGAGCCTCCTAAGGTGTTGGTCGAGGCTCGTGGCTATTAAGCCATTGGCTGACACGACTATCGGTACAATGATCGCTGTATCCACTTCCCACATGTCGACAACCTCGCGAGCTAAGTCAAGATACTTGATTTGCTTATCTTTCTCGGCCTTCACGAGGTTTCCGTCATGCGGGACGGTAATGTCAACAATCATTGCACGCCTCTCGATTCGGTCCACCACCACTATATTAGGCTTATTGGCTACAATAGTCCTGTCAGTGATGATGGACCGATCCCAGTACAATGTGATATTGCCATTCTCGAGAACTGGGTCGGGCACATACCTGTAGTACGGCACCTCCGATGCCACAAGAGTGTATTTCAGAGCAAGTTGCTGATGGATAATCCTGGCTACAAGGTTGTGCCTATGCAAATATTCTTTGTTAGCTAGACGAGAACAACCAGAGATAATGTGGCGGATCGATTCACCCGGACGGTGACATGCCCGACAGATGTCAACCGTGCCATCCTTCACAATAAATCTCCGGTAGTTATTCGTCATGATAACTTCATCCATAATTGCACATACAAAACCTTCAGTTTCCCCAAAGAGGTCACCGAAACGCAGCCAGGCTACGGACGCTGACTGATCTACATCGGACCCATGAAGGGCCCGGAAAAAGCGTCCGTGAAGCTCCTTACTCTGCCATACCGCCCTGCGGTCGTTAGTGTCAAGCACTACAGGTTTGCGCCAGTTCTCATTCGCCAAGGAGAGCGGGGTGAGTCCCTTGTCCACTGCTACTACATCTCGATGCATACCCACGTCTGTGTTTAGAAAATATTCCCTGAGATTGCATATCTCGCGGTTGTGAAGGTTTTTGGCATTTAAAAAGCCTCGGCCTCCACACTTCCGCGGGATATACAATCTCATGACCGACGATCGTGGGTGATGCATTCGATTTGCAGTCAGCAATGTGCGGACCCGCCTATCCAGGGCGTCGAGTTCCGTTTGAGTCCATTTGAGTATGCCGAAAGAGTACATCAATACCGGCATGACCCAACCGTTGAAGGCGCGCACCTTGTTTCCGCCCGAAAGAAGGCTATTGAGTACCTTCTTCAGGCGGCCAAAGAAGCGTTCCCTCAACGATTGCTTCATGTCAGTAGTGCTGATACCTAACGCTTCCGACATACCCAAATACTTATAGGTTTCGTTTGGAGAGAGGGATCTCAGGCTTATGGAATCCGCGAGTTGAATTCCCACGGATTCCAAAATCTTCCCTCGCTTTACATGCATGACCGCACATTTGTCCACACCAAACTCCATCCTGATGGCGCTACTAAAAGTTTCAGTTACCTTCAGTAGCTCCATCAACTGAAGATTGCTGGGGGCAAAGAGCTTCAGGTCATCCATGTAAAGGAGGTGAGATATAACCTGACCACCTCTCTTCAACCGATAGCCGAGGCCTGAATTCTCCAGCAGCATGCTTAGCGGATTCAGGGCCAGGCAAAACCAAAGTGGGCTCAAACTATCGCCCTGAAATATACCTCGCTCGATCCTTACAGGTTCGCTATTCCTCTGGATATTTCGACATCCTGGATAGCGAAGGACTGTGCTCCACTGCCCCATACACGATATCAGGAAGGTGCGTAGAGTTGTATCTATTTTATACAATTCTAGCACCCTCATGAGCCATGTATGAGGCACCGAGTCATAGGCCTTCTTATAATCTATCCAACATGTCGACAGATCCTTTCGGGAACGCCGAACCTGTTGGCTAATGGCCATATCTAAAAGGAGTAGCTCCTTAGTACCGCGGGACCCGTTCCTACATCCATTCTGAGAGACCGACATGATCGAGTTATCGTCGACGTGTTTATTAATTTTAACTCTCAAAATGGATGTAAGAACCTTATAGACCGTTGGTAAACATGTAATAGGTCTATAATTTTTGGGTTCCGCGGTGCTACCAGACTTGTGGAGCAGGTGGGTTATTCCTGTTGTAAGGAACTTGGGTAGCGAACCAGACTCTAAGGCTGCCTGGTACTGAGATGCCAAACGAGCGTGCGACCTTTGTAGCCACTTTACCCAGAAGTTGTGCAGCCCGTCCGGCCCTGGAGATTTCCAGTTTGGCAACGGACGGACTGCACGGGCTACATCTTGGGGGCTGATCGTGATAGCCCCCATTTCTTGTATTGCATCGCACGCTCGTTCGACCTCCCGAGTCCATTATTATTATTATTATATATGTATCTATTTTAGTAGTATGTTTTTAGTACCTTATTGTACTTAGTACCTAATATAAGGTCTACCAGAATCTCATGGCATTTTTTATTTTTTTTAAATTGTGATTTTCATATGGCAATGTCAATGGGGTTGGCATCTGTCAAAGTGGCGCTAGCATAGCTTTAACCATAATACAAGAATTTTGTATGAAGATTTTGATAAAGTAATTATTTTCAAAATACCAAAGATCTGTGAAGTACCTTTTTGTAAAGAAATAGGTGCGCACCAGTTTCCTAAAGATTCAGCAATGAGAAAAGAGTGGCTAAAAGCCATAAGGAGACAAAACTTCAAGCCGGAAAAAAATTCGAGGTTATGTCGTAAACATTTCTTGGAAACAGATTACCATAGAACTAGTTTCTACACAGGTACGTCAATAAATTGTATTCTAAAATATTCAGCACCATAATCAAAATGTGTTCTTTATCCTTTTTGGTTGTTTCTAGGTGTTGAAAACAAGCACCGTTACCTGAAAAAAACAGCAGTCCCAACATTGTTTCCCTGGACTACTAAAACTCTTTCTCAAGAAGCTCAAGCTCGAGAAGAGCGGTTATCAAACCGAAATATTAAAAAAGCACTTTTTGAAGAGACAGACACATCAGCTGTGCAAAGTACCAGTTCAGGGGGGTAACCACAAGCTCTTAGAGTAAGGTTATTTTGAGATCGAGTAAGTGACAGATGTATACAAGTCAGATACATCTGTCCCTTACTCGATCTCAAAATAACCTTACTCTAAGAGCTTGTGGTCACCCCCCAGAAGATATGAGTCTTCCTGAAAATGTATATATTTCTACCCAAGATCATCACACAAACACACCGGATTTTGTCAGTGAACAATACATAGAAGCAGAGGTAACTGAAGAACTAGAGAAAACAATCCCTCACCCGGCTCAATATAAGTCTTCAGGAACACAGACAAGTGCCACATTAAGAATCTTTTCTACAGATTTATTGTTCACAGATGACGAGGCAGTTATGTTTTACACTGGATTAGAATCCTACTCAAAATTAAATCTAGTGCTCAATACTCTTTTACCAATGGCAAATGATTTGAAATTCCGCTGGAGTCAAGTAGTCGGTATGTCGGTTGAAGACCAGTTCCTAACGCGAATAATAAAAAATAAAAAAATAAATTATATATATTATTATTATATTATTATTTTATATTATTATTATTTATTATTAAATTTCCTATTGTGAATAATTAAAAAAAAAACAAATAATTATGTTTATTAGTTTTATTTTCACACCTTAATAACAAATAATTTACTAATGAAATCAACCAAAAAAAATCATATTAGAGGTAAAGCTTATTTATTATTAATTTGTTTTTTTATTAAGTCATAATTTTTATATAAATATTTATTCAAAATGGCTTGTTTAAAATAATTGTTATAAAAGTTATCAACTTTTTCTAACATCACAGAAATAAATTCCTCATCTCTTGAAACATATATTACTTCAAAAATATATAAGCATCTTTGTTAGTGGTGGTAGAGCAGTATTGCTGTTAATGTCCCGATACATGCTAGAGGGAGGACCATCCATTAGGGGATCATCGTGACTGAGTTCCTGTGTTTCCAAAGTTAAAATTCCGGTCATACAGCTCTAATCTGTAAACAAAACAACTGAGTTCAGTTTTGATAGAAAAAACTTAAAAGGCACTAACTACTTTTGATAAAATGTTTTGTATCAAAGTACATTAGGAAAACAAGAACCAAGCTAGCAATCACTCTTTCAAAATCATGTATTTAGAAGGGAAAATGTGTGATTTATAGTTTTAAGGTTATACCTGTCGACAAGGTCTGCTTTCCTTCCTTGTAAAGATGCACCTCGTTTTTTCAATTCAGCTTTTAACTCACTTATTCGCCAAGTCGAATACATGTTTTTTCACAACAGTTCTTTCAATAATATAAAAAAAAACGCAGTCAACAAGTGAAGCCAAAATACAACACAAACTTGACAGGTGAAAGCTATGCTAGCGCCATCTACATAAAGTTTTCACCGGCCAACCCCATTGTCACCTATCAAATCAAAGTACTTGATGTGTCAACCGCTGCTGAAATTTTTTGATATTATCTTGAAAATTTGTTATTTTTGTGAAAATTTCGAAAAACCCACTTCGATCTCAAGCGAGACATATTGTTTTCAATGTGTATCTATACTATATAATATTATAAAGCTGAAGAGTTTGTTTGTTTGTTTGTTTGTTTGTTTGTTTGAACGCGCTAATCTCAGGAACTACTGGTTGGAATTGAAAAATTCTTTTTTTGTTGGATAGTCCATTTATCGAGGAAGGTTATAGGCTATATAACATCACGCTACGACCAATAGGAGCCGAGCATAAATGAAAAATATTGCAAAAACGGGCAAAGATATTTCTTTTTGAGATCTTCCATTGCGTGCGCTGCGTAAACGGTTTAAGTTACGCAAATATCATGTATGATAGAAATGTTCCTCTTTAAAAGTTCTACAAAAAAGTCCGCGACAGCATATGTCTATCTTTTAAGATTGACTCACAATAGCAACTTTTATGTTCTAAATTTTAATTAGATCGCCGCTGCCGGTAGAAACAAAAGTTGGTTACATTCGTATAGTAGTATTTTATTTCATATTCAAATAAATAGTTCAACGAGTTGGTAGGTAGGTAGGGTAGGGTAGGGTAGTGTAGGGTAGGGTAGGTTAGGGTAGGGTAGGGTAGGGTAGTGTAGGGTAGTGTAGGGTCGGGTAGGGTAGGGTAGGGTAGGGTAGTGTAGGGTAGGGTAGGGTAGTGTAGGGTAGGGTAGTGTAGGGTAGGATAGTGTAGGGTAGGGTAGTGTAGGGTAGTGTAGGGTCGGGTAGGGTAGGGTAGGGTAGGGTATTAGGGTAGGGTAGGGTAGGGTAGTGTAGGGTAGGGTAGTGTAGGGTAGGGTAGGGTATGGTAGGGTAGGGTAGGGTAGGGTAGGGTAGGGTAGGGTAGGGTAGGGTAGGGTAGTGTAGGGTAGGGTAGTGTAGGGTAGGGTAGGGTAGGGTAGGGTAGGGTAGAGTAGGGTAGGGTAGTGTAGGGTAGGGTAGGGTAGTGTAGGGTCTGGTAGGGTAGGGTAGGGTAGGGTAGGGTAGGGTAGTTTGCTGGGTCAGCTAGTCATAAAATAAGGGAAGAAGAAGGCGTAAATCAAACTCAATCTTTGATTTTAAAGTGCGTCGTAGAGTGGACCGGTAAGTTGGACTGTCTTGATTTGATACTTTTAGTTTATTTTATATTTTTCTTACTTAATTTGTATTTCTTTCCATATGGTAAATCGTAGGTCAGGGCACATCGAATGATGGCCGGAAGGAAATGGCAACAGTAATGTAATTGTTATTAATTCTTCGACAAGATATTGGTTTTAACGGAGATTGAGAATCTTTGACGTAAGAAAAATATCAAGTAATAATCTGCGCCCTGCAGTGGGACGTGTATATAGACGGGAGTTTTGGCGAGATTTCGTCGAGTGAAGTTCAGTGGCTGTTAATATTATTTGCAAATTGATTCCTAGTGGATATTGTGATATATTATTGGTGTAGTTTTGTGTCTAAACTGTCTACGCAACTGGACAATTTGTAAAATCATTGACAGAAGCGATCTCGGGATATTGGAGCGGAGTATTTTAATGTAGTATTGACTGCCTCTGCAAAGCTAACTGGGAATTGACTCGATACAATTTGCTGCCAAATACTCCAAAAAACATTAGAATCTGTTACATCCGCATTCTAATGCATACTAAAGAATAAATATAAGATCCAAAACTCTTTCCAAAGACCTTTTAGCCACAAAAGGTCCTAGCAACCAGGCCATAAAACTTACATAAAAAAAAGTACATATAGACTGATGATGATGAATGACTTTATGTAACATGATACATTTTATTATTTTTTACAGACTTTATACATAAAGGGATTGGTTTTAAATATGTTAAATGCCAATGAAAAAGAACCATTTTGATGGAGAGAGATGACATAAAACTACAAAGATACAAGGTTTTAAAATGCCAGTGGAGTTCATGGAATCGTATTCTAGTTTTCTAGTTCAGAATGAGGTTTTAAGTTATTAGTATGATTTAAATGATATACAATAAATTAGTACATAAATTAATATTCAATTGATTTTTTTTTGTATGTTAAGAACCCGATGTATAACAACATTATTCATACACATACCTATAATACCTACTCACAGTGGATCTTTGTGTCTCTGAATTTGTTGCAAGACCCCGCGTAGTAGGTTTTTTGTGTCAATGTTGAAGGTGAAGATAGCATTGTATAACTCTCTTTCACTCGCTTATGTATGTCACATCGTCCTATCTCGCTTACTCTATGCAGTATACTCGATGACAAACTGTTTCTTACGCAATGGTTGGCAGGACCAAGTTCAAAGACACAAAGATCCGCTGTGAATACTATAATATAGGTACCTCATGTTCATTAATACTACAGACATAAATAAAAATTAAACAGTATCAAGATCGTTTAATCCAATTTCCCCAGTAGGTATTGCACACAACAAATTTTTATTTCCACATTTGCCATGAGATTCTGGTAGACCTATACTTGTATGTTTTGAAATTGGCACCAAGTGCAACCCCATATCGTGTCCAGGCTATCTCTATCCATTCAAGGTTGCCTGGAAGAGATCGCAGAGCGCGATAAGGCCGCCTGTTGTATGTTTGTTTTAATTGTAATGTTTATTTTTGTATTTTCTTATCTTTGTGTACAATAAAGTATATGTATATATATATATACAACTTTTTTTTTACAATAATGGTACGGAACCCTTCGTGCGCAAGTCCGACTCGCACTTGGCCAATTTTTTTATTAAACTAAAAATTGTTTATTGAAAATTTATGATTTGTGCACTACTCTTCTCATTACATCAGCTTTTTCCCGTAATTAGTATGATTGTGTTGTGAACTAGGAGATTGATGTGTCGTTTCTATATTATTTTTACAAGCCACGATTTAGTGAAGCTTTAAATTCTCTCGTTCAGCTACGAAAAACTTCAGAGTGATTTGTAATGATCGACAACAGTGATCAAATCTATGGTAGACGCCTAAACTTAAATTTTGTTTATTCCTTCAAAAAAAGCATTCCACACAACAATCATTACCGCAGTTTCCAGTTTTTCCAAATTCAAAAGTATCTGTCTCTTGAACCCAATATCTCCACGCAGCATATGCCTACAACAAAAGTACCTACAGGACCTCGCTTGGCGCTTCGGCTCCCGCGCTGTGCTGTCATTTCGGCTAGACACCTAGCGAACGGTCATGTCATTCGTTCCCGCACCGCAACCCAAATACGACTATGCAAATACGTTGTAACAAAAAATATATATATGGTAAAATATATTATTACACGATGAAATTGTGTGAGTGGACTTAATAACATTAAGGTATGTCTTTTTTTATTCTCATAAGACAAAAAAAATGCCCAGATTTGCCGCCCTAAGCTCCAGCCTACTCAGCCTGCTGGTAAATCCGCCACTGGTTGTATAGATAAGTATATGCTTAAAGATAACCAATTGAGCATTCCATTTTGATTCCCACACCACATAGTATAACAGTCAGATGATTTATCTTTGAATAAGTATTAAATTGGTTCATCAAATTATACTTCTCAATAAATCATGATAATTAGGTAGGTATATCTACTTAATTATTATGATATCTATATATGTAGGAGTTTTTAAAAATAAAAGATAAATGTCGTTCTTAAATTAAAGTTTAATACTTCTTAAAAATCTTAGCATTTACTTTCTTTCGCGTCCATCAATATGTTTCTTGACTGTAAAGTAGCGATTGCAAGAGTGCGGTCGTGTTTTTCTTCGCTCAATTGTAGTTGTAAGTTCTTGACTTCCATTTTCAATGTTTTCACTTCATTCTGCAGCCGCATGACTATTGTCCACAAGCTCGGCGACGCCTGGCTCGACGTTGAGTGTATCGGCAGCGACGGTGATCTCACCAAAGCCTCTATCGCGGGATTCTCGTCGTCGCATTCTGAAAATAGAATTTTATGAAAGTATAAAACGTATTATCTAAAGATTCAATTAGCTCTCGATGGATATTATACCTGATACCCACCTTATATCAACGCTTGTTCAAGTAATTACTATGCTAATGACTATCTACTTTGCATCATACATTTTTTCTAGTTGTAGATAATTTCTTTGCGAGGCACAAGTCTCATTATCAGATATAATGTTAGTGCAGCTATTACTGGTATTGGAAATCAATAGAACATTAAAGACTAGTTCATATTGTAGCATTTCAGGCATGCCGATATTATCGAGTGCTCATTAATTGTAGAATCTCAAGATGTTAATAATAACTACAGTTCCATAGAAAAATATATATAATATTGCACCACACAATTTCGTTAACATATAAAGATTATTAGATTCGTAATACATATAAGATAAATCAATATTTTCGAATAACTTATACCTCATCATGTAAAAATTAAACTAGTGTGCATTCGTATTTAAAAAGTGGAAACAATATATTCATTTGAAGGACAAATCACGACTAACATTAAAACTAGACGAGGAACAAGTTGTACAATATGATCCTTATAACGATTACACAAACATTCAGAATGTAATGCAAACTTTTAATAAAATTGTGTGTTATATATATGCTAGATATTTTACCCTTTAAAATGGGCACAAAAGCAACGCAAACACGAACAATAATATTAAGGTTATTTTATTAACATACTTAATATCTCATTTTGGCTACAATGTAAATAATGTAATACATAAAGAGTTTATTTTTAATAATATAATACAGTATTTGACAACACAACACGTATTTTAAAAGAAATTAATGGATTAAATCCAACTCTTAAAAGGCATCAATTTGTTAGTTTAATACATAGGTACACAAATACAAAACTACACACTATATTATTGTTAATAAACTACAAAAATCGAAAATATTTAATAAACAGATACGTAATTTATATAATAAAGACAAATTTTAAATCAGGTAATAAGCTGTTTAAAACTTAACAAAATTTACAACCTGCCGAAAATATCGATAACTTCTACTGCAACAGTTCCCTCCCTATATCCCAAGATCCTGCGATGATCTGACCCTTGTCATTTTATAAAATCTGAAAGTGTGTGTGTATCCAATACAGGTGAGAACGATCCCTGAAGTTTGGATCTGGGTGGCTTTGGTAGATTCAGATACCAAAGAAACTAGAGGCCCTTGTTTAATTTCAACTCATTTATGTCAGACTTCATTCTATCGATCGCATTTATTTTATTGTTGATTTCTTCTTTATTAAAATAAACGCTTATGTATTACCACTGTTATCAATACTAATATTATAAATGCGAAAGTAACTCTGTCTGTCTGTTACCTTTTCACACTTAAACCGTTGAATTTGGTATGGAGATAGTTTGAGACCCTGGAAAGGTCATAGGATAGTTTTTATTCCGGCAATCATCCTTTAGGGGGGTGGACAGGGGGTAGAAGTTTGTATATTGAACTAATAATTCCTCAAGTAAGCGGCCCACACACCTCTAATATTATGGAGCGATTTAAAAAAAATGGCTATTCAAAGTACTACGCAGACGAAGTACGACAACGCAGACGTAGTATTTAAATATATTTCGTTTATATTCATAAAACATTTATTTACATCAATCAATAAAATTAAATTGAAGAGTTATGTCAAGATTCAATGAATCACTTACGAATTATGATTGAGATTACCTCTAACGACACTTAGCTCCGCGCTTGCAACATTTAAAAAAATAAGGTCATTGGCAGCTGTCAGATTAGTCTAAATCACAATATCTAGTTAAGTACTGTTACTATTTTAATTATAGTAGTAGTAATGTTGCCTGAAAAGTTTATAAAATCCCATAAAAGGGCCCAAAATCAGTTTTTAACTTAATCCTCGTAAAGTTTTCATTGTATTGCAATTTGTGTTAGGGCAAGTTTATTCCTTGTTAAATTTTGCACAAAAAGACCAACATAATATTCACTAACTTTCATTAGTTTTCGAGATATGAGCCAAATTATTATTTTTCTTGGCGTTTATTTTTTGTACTAAATCTATACGTGTGGTAATTTAGGCTAGTTAAATTATGTTATTATGAGCAAGAGTTTCGTTTAACATTTAAATTGATGGTTTCTTGTTTTGACAGATACCTATCTCCCAAAGACACCCAGATCTAAAATTCATATTCGGGGATCGTTCTTACCTGTATTGGGTACATACACACACAGAAAAACTTTCAGCTTTTATAAAATGACGAAGGTCAGATCGTCGCAGGCTCTTATTCTACTACAAAAGATTACGAAAGAAAAAAAAATGACACAGGTCAAAATATTCATACTACTTGTAACCATATATGCCAATTACACACTAATTAAAGCACAGGCTGTTCAAATACCCTCCAAATGAGAATGATCAGAGCAGAGTTACCTAGGCACAGGACAGGCATTGTACATTTTGCGCTACCAACAATAAATCGATATCTTCGTGTCAATGATCTCGCCTAGTGAAAGCTGTGCAATGTCAAGCTTTCCTGACACACGTTACTATTGTTACGAGAAAATATTACGATGCTGTATTGCTGGGTATGCATTAAAAAAAACTAAGGAATTTGGCATATAGCAGTTTTACAGCTGCATCAAAAATGGAGGACGTCAAAAAAAACATAATATCTTTGCAGACATTTTGAGACATGAAAACACCAAATTTTAATATCAATATTTAATTAAAATTCAGCAGTAATCAGTAAAAGAGGCGGTGTTTGCGAACAGCACAAGGCGGATTTCCAGTTTCCACTTCAATTAATCAGTGCCAGCATATGCTTGACAAGCTTCACTATTTTTAGCACTTTTCCCTAATGGGCTGTGGGAATAGCGGTTCGCTGAATCAGTTCTTATAATACGCTTGTTGGTGACGCAAAACGTGAAATAGACCAATGTGACTTTGTAATGTAATTAAAAATATATACAATTAGATAATATATTAATCTTTCGAGACAACAAAGAAGTGAAGGGCAAAGCCATGTATGAGATAAGTGATACAATGAAACGGTCAAAGCGTAGGCAGTATTGCAGTTGGCACTGGTACGGCGTACAGTGTACGGTAACGTTCGTATGTAAATGTTGCATGCAGTGCAGTGCGCTATCCTGTTCAATATTATATGAATGGCACGCGGCGGCCGCTGCTGCCCGCCGTGATTACCCGCCGCCGCAAAATCTAATAACTTGCCTCACTTGCCTCTATTAGCTCTAGCCCCTCCCTACGAATATAATAATATGCTCTTTGGTATTGACTGCTTTATTTACTGTTCTGAATGATATTCAAATAAACAGATATGTTATAAGCGCGCGTATTTTTTTTCCTAATATTCATATTTGGAGGTTAGAAAAAAGAAAAAAGCATTGGTGGTCAGAATAATGTTTTTTTTACATTCACACGCAAGTGACAAACACTAGCTGTCTCTTTTTTTCTTGTTGGTTTTATCAAGCCATCCCTTTCGACTTGTAGTGAAATGTCGGATGAATGAAAAGTGTGTATGTGTGCTGCCACTGCTGCGCGGAACACTTTATTTTTCAATTGTTTTGTGAGTGTATAACGTATCTGTTTATTTGAATATCATTGACTGTTCTGATATAAAATCATCGTCAAACCTCTTACAAAAGTTCTTATGGTATTGTGTCACAATATCAAGGTGTTTTTTTTACCTTTGATGTCAAACCAGATCTAATATAAGAAACAAAATGTTCAATGGTGAAGTTCATAAATAAGGCGCAAGTCATACTCGAAATATTTTATACATTTACAAATAGTTATATCCAACAAAGTAACGACAATTTTAATGACTCCTAATAGACGTCTGCGTATAAAAAGCACCATTTGGCATTTAATGGATTCAATTATAAATACAAACTTCTATGTAAAAATTGCGTCCTTGGCATCATTCCATATATTATTTTCTTACAATCTACTACTTGCTATAAGCATAATCATGCAAATTATGCTATAATTTATCAATGCACCACAAAAAATATATTTATAAAATATACAAGCAATATTTAAAAATTACTCACTCTAATTACTAGATAATACTGCACACATGCATTTGTATATGAAAAATCTATGTGAACACAGATAACACGCTTGATCGACCGTTGCTTTAAGTCTAAATCAATGGCACTAGCTCTAAGTTGAAATCAAAGCGAATTATTTTATACAACACTAGCTGACCCACGCGGCTTCACTCTCATCAAAATTATAGCCTATGTTACTCAGGAATAGTGTAGCTTTCCACAGGTGAAAGAATTTTTAAAATCGGTCCAGTAGTTTCAGAGCCTATTCGGTACAAACAAACAAACAAAAAAAACTTATAATAATATTGGTCGCAAGATTCGCCTTGCTTACAACTTGCATTAGGTATAATTGATACACTTAATTACTATAATGATCAGCTACGAAATGAGGATGCGATTATTCAAATAAAAAACAAACAATTATTATTATTAGTCAATGGAATCAGCTTTGGTTAAATGTCAAATTGGAAAATGAAACACGAATGTCAACTGTCACAAGATAAAATGACGTGGTTAAATACAATGTAATCCGAGCGAACAGCGAAAAGGATGATTGATATGTAGGAACAACAATTGAGCATAAAACTACGGTTTTCTACTTATGTCAATCAAAATGGTGAGACTTGGTGAGTTGTTTGACAAAAGTGCCGCAACACCAGGTGGAGGAGCGAGCGGAGCGGGCGGAGGGAGCGGGCACGCTAGCGAGCCGCACGCTGCGCAGTGGCGCCGCTAGGCTGGGCTGCGAGCCGCTACGCCGCTCCCGCCCACACATCAACTTCTGTCTACGCTCCTCGGAACACTCCCACAGATTAGGATTAGAGCGATTCATGTCGAATTTTCTGTCCGATAGCAGCCTCCTTGTGTCCGGACCTCGATACAAGTAAGCGTCCGCCGCAGAGGAGCTTTTGTTCCGCTTTACTTTCGTCGTTTTACTACAGCCGGTATATTCTGGCGTGTTACTTCGCTGGACGGTCGGAAGTTTAGTGTAGTTATAGTGAGGTATGTTAGTAGCGGGTGCGTGATATTGTACTTTACCGAGAGACAAGTGGCCGCAGTCCACTGCAGGTGCGATTAAAGGCAGCCGCATGTAACAAAATAGAATGATTCAGACTACCAGATCAGAAGACGATTCCAGCTTCAGAATGTCCTAATTGCATTGGATACTCCGCAATTTGTTTAGTGTTTATTCACAACAAGCGCAGATTGAAGAGATTCTTGATATATGTTAGTGACAAGATATACTTTGGTGAGGAAGAAAATGCTAAAAATATTCAACTATTGAACATCGTCTAATCGATTCTATATTCGATTACGGATACAAAATAAATAAGTAACCTCTACGACTAGCTACTTTGTACTCATACGAACTAAAGATACAATAAATAAATTCATTATACTCTTTGCGCTGTAGGATGGTGCGGGTGACAGGTTCAATAACATTTTTACGCATATAAGTATACGCATTTTTTATAGTTTAACGTCATACAACGCAACTATGGTATATGGTTTAACTATGGTATGACGTTAAACTACAAAAAATGCGTATACGTGCGTGCGACGTTCTTCAATACAGTTGTGGGAAATAGTAAAAACAAATCAAAGAATTAGATTTGTTTATTCACAAAAAAAAAACAGAAAATGGCGCGTTTTTGCAACTGGACATATTTTCTTTACAACGAAAACAGCCTATCAGTCCATTCCATTTTTGACAAATGTTGATGTGAAAATAATTAAATTAAAACTGGTAATTAAATTTATTAAACAACCATTTAAAAGACTATTGAGAATTCAATGCTAAAACGTACGGAATCATAATTTTTCCTCATATAAAATCTATCCCATTTTATTCTATGTATGAAAACTCCTTGCTAGTAAACTTTTTTTAAATTGACTTATAAATTTACAAGTAAAATTTCAAAATTTATAAAAACCCCCGACACATTTATCTTGCGAAAACACCCCGATTCAAACAGTAAAACGCGCATAACTTTTGAACGGCTGAACCGATTTTATTCAAACATAGCTAAGAACACTCGACATAATCACCTTTCTAACAAAAAAACTAAATCAAAATTGGTTCATCCGTTTAGGCGCTATGATGCCACAGACAGACACACAGACACACAGCAACACACGTGAAACTTATAACACCCCTCTTTTTCCGGCGGGGTTTAAAAATCAACTGTATAAGTAATGATCGAGCTCGTAAACAAAAGTCACGACCGCGTAACAGAAAGATGCCTATGCTTAAGAGCGGACTCTAGTCAACAGGAATTTGAAAAATAGGTATTTGAAGAAACTATTGCCGTCGCGTCACCTCCAACCTCACCCCGAAAAGTGCGAAAGGGACAACTTCAGCTCAGGCTGATTTTACCTACAAAAACTTTGACTAAAAGACGTTTCGTATTCTGCTGTTTTCTTCATGAAAACTGGTCTGATCTAAAAAATTCTTATATCAAAATTTAGAGGAAAAGTATATCTATGCTCCTATCATTTCCTTTTTTGTTAAAAACTTATAAATTTTGTCTGAAAGTCTTCTGAACATGGCGGTAAAAACGGGCATTTTTTGGGATTTTTGTATTGTCATATTTCTTTTTGTGATTATGTTTTGGAAAAAAGGAAATGATACAGGCACGTATCAGACCTAGATTTTATGGAAAAAATAATTGCTCTAGAGGCATTATCCACGAAGAAAACAGCAGAATGTGTTTGTATGGAGAAAGTCTCACTAGAGTCCCCTCTTAAAACGGTACCCTGACCAAAAAATCGGCAAGAGATATGAGCGTTCCTATTGGTCTAGCGGCACTGGTGGCGCATGAATTACAGTAGTGAATACGCCCAGATTTTAGAATAAAATCTTTATAAAATCGAATTTTGGTCTTTTGAAAAAAAAAATTCTACAAAAATGTTCGTTATTAAATTATCTATCCATTAGTATTGGTACAAAAAATAGTCAATGAACACTTTACGAGGAGATGCATAATATCAATAATTATTTCTCATTTTCATGTTTTTTTGAAAGTAGAGTAGTGAAATATATACAACATTTAAAAAAAAACTAAATCTACCATTTTAGAATCAATATTATGTAGAAATTTAATGTATTTTTATTAATTGATATTTCTTTTTAAATAACGAGTAGATAGCTCCTAAAAACTGCACAAAAAACGGCTTGCGCGGCGTTTTGCTCGGGGTACCGCCTTAAGATTGAATTCTAGCCTCTGAAAGTACGCCATGTTTAACAACTGTATTGAAAAAAATATGTTATTGAAACTGTCACCCGCACCATGCTACAGCTCAGAGTATAGTTGGTACCGTATCTTCTAATTTGAGAATAAATTAATACTAACTATATATCAGATCTACGAGAGCTAATACAGTGAACAAGAGATTATCAAAGCATGCTGCACATGCACTTAGAGATGTGTGCCTAAAAATACCGATATAAATATGAGAGAGATACTGAGTATTGTAATAAATTAATATATCGATACACGAAGTGCTTAATTAATAAATATTATCGTCATTACACCAACAACAGCAAACTTGAACAAATATTATTCTCAAGCGCTACTTTATGACTAGCGAGAAAAATTTGGTATCATTATAAATACAGATCTTTCATTCTAAGAACCAACTGATAATACGGTTTCTTGACTTCGCATGTCTCCTCCTGGTCGACTCGAATATCTCCAGCGGTATATTGGGTACTGCATAATAAATACGCTGTGTTAGTGGATACCTTCTATCTGATTATAATGATCATTCAATTACTACAGCGACCACACAGCCCCTAGACGCCTGATAACAGACTAGCGATGTCTGACAACACATATGACTAATAGATCATATACAGGTAATACAGGTCGCCACTCGACAATTTCGAATTAGTAGCGACCACTTCTGTGAGCCGTAAACACTTCCGCGTCAGTCAACAAAAAAAATATTCAATAAATATTATAAAAGCCTCTTGTACAATACGTTGTACAACAGCCAGACTTCGAGTTTCCGGAAAAATAGCATAACATTTCATTGATAAG
This sequence comes from Orthosia gothica, assembly GCA_949775005.1. Lineage (NCBI taxonomy): Eukaryota > Metazoa > Arthropoda > Insecta > Lepidoptera > Noctuidae > Orthosia > Orthosia gothica. Next base: position 15,020,560 of record OX459058.1, read on the forward strand.
TTAATAGTTACATAAACATAATTAGATTTATTTTCTGATATTATTTATCGGAGTTTATATTATACTGGTCAAGTTTGTATGTTTGCGTCTCTTTCTTTTCAAAGTATTTTTTTTCGCTATCTCTTCTTCTCTACAATTTCGTAAACAAAAACTAGTGATGTACCATATCCTACGACAAAATCTGATATCGACAGAACTTTGAATAGTTTATTAATTATAAAACGAATTTTTGATTACGTTTTTTACTAATATTTAAGAACCAGCAACCGAAAAAAAAAAGAATTTTCAAAATCGGTCCACAGTTGACGGAGATATCGGTGAACATACATAAAAAAAAAAAACATACAAGAAGTCGAACATAGAACCTCCTCCTTTTTGGTAAGTCGGTTAAAAAGTATGTTACCTTTAGTTTTTTTTTAGTTTTAACGTTTTATGTTATTATTAAAATGTTAAAACGCCGTATAATTAATAATAAAAAAGGTTTTTTTTTTTTTAATTTCTACAAATACTATTTTTAAAAATATCGATACCTTCCTGGTTTTATTTAAATATGTCCCACCCTTAGTGAGGCGTATGACCTTCGTACGGGACCAATCAGAGCGCAGTCGTCCCGTTCCTAATACCTCAGCTAGTTGACAGAATTGTTTTGATGTATTAGATCAAGAATTAGGCGTCTAGTGGCTATGTGCTCGATGAATTACTACAACCATTATGCTATTATTACTGAGACTTCGCAAACAAGTTCTAGGTATTATGCATTAATCTCATACTTAGCGATATCGGTCTACTTTTACCGTTGGGTGTATTGCAGAGGCACAAAGTAGTATTTGACAATTGAAATCCGCCGAAGCAAATAGTAGCTAGATTAAATAATTATAATCAATTGTAGTTTCTTTCTACAGTAACATAACAAGGCCTGTATATCATGTGTTATGGGTAGAGGTATTCAAAGGTACTCACCTGAACTGACAGCGTTCCTGCAGCGCGCCGAAGTGCAGTACGCTTCGATAACTTTTAATATTAAGGCGTCCTCTTCATAAGAATTGGACTTGCGTTGATGCGGCGCATAGGGGTGCGTGGGGCCAATGTTTTCGTCCGAGCCGACTGTGAATGATTGCGGTCTCAGAGGCGGCGCCGGCCGTAAACATGTTATGCTCCACCCTACGTGTGCATGGAAGGAAATATTGCGGTAAGTAGACAAGTCTTATTGGTTACTAACACGTAGAAAAATATACCTAATACATTCGTCATATTGTACGAGTATTTGCATATCTATAAGGAGTATGAATGACCATCATCTCGTTAAGGTTGCCCTAGTCAGTCATTCTTCCGTACAAACGTGGTATGGCGATTTTTGCACTGTTTGACGGTGTACGCTCAAAAAAAATATATATCATAGTTTTTCACCATTATCTAGCCCCATATGGTACAAAAAAAATAAAATATCGTGGATTTGAAAGTTATGAGCGTCGAAAGTTCCATATTTCAATACTTCAACGCATCTTTGGGCGAAAATAAATACCATAAAAAGAAGGAAAATTGCAAAACAGTCATCATACAGGGATAGATTAGCAGTTAAAAAATGCAAATAATTTTATTTAAACAAATACATTCAGTATTTTTTTTTTCACGAAACTCATACTCCCAAAGGTCTGTTTATAAAATTTCACGCAATCCTTTTCGTTCTAAATCATCATCCATTTAATAATTTAATACCATGAGTGTGTATTCGTACGCGCACTAGCTTCTTACTGCTCTTCACAGCGCCTATCCGGATGAGAAAGCATACATTTTAACCCCGGCCACAAAATATTTCGTGCCGCCGACTAGGGCAACCTTAATGGCCCTAACAAAGACCTCTGTGCAATTATATCGCATGAAGAATATATTATAGACGAAATCTTTTATCCAGGTAACATCCACGAGATAATCGCTTAAATATCTTTATGCAGTTTTATATGAAACACGTGTGGCAAATAAATGAGAACATTTACCTTTATTGCTGTAGTTCGAGCCAGCCGTGTCGATAAAATCAACAGATGAGAACTTTTTACCGATCGGAGTTTTATTTGGCTTGGCAGGTGATTGGTCGAGAGAGTCGCAAGAATTTAGGAGCCATCGCGCCGACTGATTCTTTTGTTTATTTTTTTGCGTTTGTTGCGTATGTTGTGTGTAGCTTTGATGATTGTTGAATGAATGTGATCTTTTGTGGTTTGTTAGACCAGACGATAAATCAGAGTTATTGCTGTCGCTCATGGCCATCTGTTGAAAAACAAAACATGTTACAACACTCGAACTTGTAATGCGGAAACTCGAATAAAGTTTCTCGTTTTAAAAGTTAGCAAATAGATACATTTGTGCAAGTAGGTAGTGAAAATTTACACACATTTTCTGCAGCACCACTTGTTCAAACATATATATCTTAAATAAGCAAGGGTATCTAGCGGACACTCGCCAGCTGTCGCAAAATTTCAAACATCAGTTCAAAGGATTATAAGTATGGAATTTATCACATTGAATTCCCCGTGCCCTTGGCAACAACACTTCAAAGTCCCAGTTCAAATGGGTTTCAACAGAATAAGGAAACCAAACACTTTGCTGTTCAATGTATATGTCTAAATATTGGTGTGAGGAACAGGTCATAAAGCCTTACCATGCATTATTTTCTTCTTAATCGGTTAGTAAAATTACATGATATCTACTTGCAGTGATTGTTTTGTAGTTAGTAAGATGAATAAACACAGGCAAGGATGATCAAGTAAAGCACTGCAACACTGGGGTAACTCTAATGACAGTATTAATCTAATGGTTACAAATCCTCAAGGCAATATTATCTTCAAACCAGTGACACAAATCAGTAGCTCTTTACAAAAGAATAATCCTTGCCTGAGTCGGTGACCACGGTAATCGGTAACTTTGCTTTCATCCACCAGTGTGCGTACAAATCTGAACGATACACCACAAAGTTGCTCTGGGCTTCAGCTAAACCCTTCTGCACTTTGGACAAGTCCTCACTGCGAGACCTCGTTTTACGCATTTGTGAATTATTCTCATCCATGCTTTGTATATTTTCCTTGTTAAAGACATCCCGATTGCGAGGGGCGTTAGCCCGAGATTGCCTCTGCATATTATTGACTTCGGGAGTTTCACGATATATACGCATATGATAGTGTAGGCTAGGCTTTGACCGTTCTGTAATGTTTAAAGTGCTCCACTGGCAGGGGAGATGTTGCCGCACGTTCTTGGGAATCTCCATGTGAGTGCTGGGCTTCCTGTATACTCTCGGCGGAGGATCAGGCTTCAACCTGATCTCTGGCACGTAACGTTCAATGTTACATCTAATAGATGTTCGCTTCACTTGTGTAGTAGGTACGGTCGGTGCCGCAGCGAACGTTGACGTAACATTCATGTTTGATGAATCCATGACGTCTAGACTATTCTCCGAAGTCACGCTGGTCACACAAGATGTTCTAGCGGTGGATCCGAAAGGCGACGTGCACCTACATTGATCTTCGTAGGTAGCCGCTTCTATTTCAGACAGTGTAACTTTTTTTCGATGGTCAGCATCAAAACTGCCTTGAGACAAATTAGTTAGTGAACCTTTTGAATTATCAGAACTTTTGTCGTGGGCGTCTGATTCATTGCCTGTGGTGCCAGAACTTGAGTATTCGTGCATATTCAACTCTGGTGAGGCTAAGTTGCAACTTCCCACAACACCTGAGTCAGAAGATCGAGGGCTAGGACATATGGATCTGTTACAACATTCACATTTCCTATGCATTTTATGGTTTTCGGACTGGGAGCTCATTCTATGCATCCTGGCATCGTCATTTCTGTGGTAATTCTCAGTTTCCACCATTGACCTTGACATAGATCGCCTTATTCTTTTATCAGAATTGAGCGAATGCTTCCGGAAAGGCACATTAGTATTCAGATTAACGTTGATTATCTTCATGTTTTCCTCCTCATTTCTAAACATTGGCGGTGGGTCTAGTATTATAGATTCTATAGGACTACTGTATCTCTGTTTTGGCGAAGGAGGAGCTAAAAGCTGTAATACATCTGATGTTAATTTTTCATCAGCATTTTCTTCTTCTTCGTGTGTGTAACTTTCCTCTGTTGATTTCCAAGGTTTGGTTACTGTTTCATTTTTGGCACTAACATTTGGGAAGCTCCGTCTTGTTGGTATGAAATCTTTCTCTTCATTGCCGAGCATATCAATTTGTGTAGTTTGATCCATGTTAACTAGATCTTCACAGGCCATGTAAGATCGTACATCAAAGCTGGAATTCGCAGTACTTTCGGAATGTTGGGCAAATGGTGAAAAAATATTTATACTTCCCAGGGAAGATTTCTGATATTGTTGGCCACTATCAATAGTGTTTATAGTGTTATGAGGTTTCTTACCGCCAGTTATACTTTCAAATATATCTCTCGTACAATCTGCCCTGACCACTGATTGACTTTCATCCAAATGCATATCAGCGGCGTTATCGAAATAACGTACGTAACCAAAATTACTACCCCAACTACTACAAGATGATATTGTCCGCGGGCTTTCCATAGCATTCTGTCTCAAGATTTTTGAGCCACTGACAGCTTCTGCATCAGTACAGCTAGAGCTAGTGCAAGATTCAGTCCCGTCGGTCTCCCTGTCACTATCATCAGAATCAGAATATTCTACGTCTGCGTCAGCGCCTATAGTGCCATCATCTTCTATTTTTAAACGAATATGATTTTTATGTCTTCGTCTCACTGGCAATCCAGTCAATTCGAAAGCCTTGGCCCATGTTCGTTCATGCAAAAGTTTGCGTAACATTTGTCTTGTGATAACTTTTTTCTTTACGAGTCTCGCGAAATATTTGGTCAACGAATAATAAGGTGATGCAGAAGGGTAGCTAGGTGGTGGCAACGTGACGTGATAAAGGCTTCGGCGACTAGTGTTGATGCTAGACAACGCCCCTTCAGAAGGAGAGCGGGTCAGCTATACAACCAAAAATAAACCTTAGTCTTGTGTGTAAACAAAATATATGCTAGTTGGGAGTGGCTTTTAGACGCGTTTAATTTAACAGTTTTCTACTGTCTAAAAAAAATGGGGGAAATATTGAAAGCAAATATGTACTTACATGTGGTAATGATTGAGGTTGTCCAGGCTCGTGCGCCGGACTACTGGTGTTAGAGTGCTTCTGAAGCAGGCTCACCCAGTTATCAGCCTCAGCTCTTGTTTGACATACTGCCACAATCGTGTCTATCATTGGGCCGCCAATTTCAAATGCATTCTTTCTGGTATCTGTATCGTCTAATTTTGAAACTGTGATGCCAGTTAATGGAAGACAACCCTATAAAAAAAAAGTGAGTAAGTACTTTTTGATAGGTATAAATTAATTATCAGTTTTTTTTAAGGTTCCCCTACCCCTAGTCGACGGCATGAACTATTTTGTGCGCGAGGTTAAAATGCAAGCTATCTCATCCGACAACACGTGCAAAAGAGATAGATGCTGTGATGAGCAGTAAGGAGCAAGTTCGCGTACGAATTAGCACTTTTGCAAATTTGTATCGAAATGGATGCTAATTTAGGACGAAAACGCGAAATTTTATAAACAGACCTTTGGGAGTCTAATAATCAATATATCATGAAAAATGGACTAAAGGTATATTTTCAAAATAAAATTATTTGCATTGTTGAATTACTAATCTATCCCTGTATGGAGGCCGTTTTGCAATTTTCCTTTCCCTTTATGGTATGGTATTTATTTCCGCCCAAAGATGCGTTAAAATTAGTGTTGCAATATGAAAGTTTCGACTCTCGCTCATAACTTTCAAAAAAATTATTCTTTTACTTTTTTTGTTTCCATACAGGGCTAGATAATGATGAGACAAATTGATATCATTTTTTATTTTGAACGTACATCGTCAAATAGTGGAGTAATCGCCAGACTACGTTAGTATGGAAGAATGATCGACTAGTGTAACCTTAAGTAACTTACTTCATATACAAACGCCGACACCCTCTTGCTTACAGACAGTAGCAGTAAGGCAGAAGGGAAGAGGACGAGGTAGCGGTCTTGATGCGAGGGGCCTACAGCCACGCTGCCCATATGCAGTACGTCACCAAGGGACGCTAGTTCACCGCCGGGCCAGCCGCGAACCTCACCGGTTACCACCTGAAGCTCTAACTCCTTTTGTCGTCGTAATGCCGCACAACCACCCTGAAAATAGAAATCTATTTAATGACTCCATACTCATACAGTAATAGAGGAAGGCAATTGTCCCACCGCCGATGATCAGCGACTAGAGCCAGAACCTATATACGAGTTGACGAGTAGCGAGAAGTCAAGCGAGTGTCAAGTTTTGTTCAAATCCAGAGCCTTTAACAACGCCTAGTTGCCAGCTTGTCGGTTTTTTATCGGTTACATTTCGGAGAGTGTGCGATGGAATTGCATGATCTAATTCCGCCCAGCCCGTTCCATCATCGGACAACCAGACGCACGGCGATGCGTCATCGGTACATGTTGGACATCCCATCCCATACGCACTAAACGTTTTGGGGACACTTTTATTATGCGTGCAGCTAAGGAGTGGAATTCCCTGTCGGTAGCAACAATCAAGGGGTCTTTAAGTCAAGAGTGAATAGGTTTTTTCAAGGCAAGCGTGCTTCACGGTCGACCACATCATCGCTTACCATCAGGTGAGAAAATGGTCTAGCGCGAGCCAACAGATTATAAAAAAAAAAGTGTTTAGTTCCGATAGTTTTACTGCTCGCCTATGAGCGAGTGTTTTTATGCGACGGGCGATTACACGCACCATTCGCTCGGGCGGTCAGTCCTGCACGCATTGGTTGGTCTCTCGGCGTGAGTTCTGACCGCCAAGCGAGCATCAGCGAGAGAGTATCGCTGAGCGAGTACTATTTTTAATAGCTCTTGTCACTGCGACCAACGTGAAAGATTACTCGCCTACAGTGTTAACAGCCAGTGAGCAACTATTAATTTATGTGTGTTATATTATAAAAGCTGGCAGTTTCTCTGTGTTTGTGTCGCCGCCATCTGGTCAAATTAGCCAGCTATATGGACCCCTAGATAGTTCATTAAACGCCGGCATCCAATTACATGGCTGAAAGACAACTAGCCAAGTCATTGAGCGCAACGTTTAACCAGATGGCTGAATGTCGTGTAGTCATTTAGTTAAATTGAATATTGATGAATTTGTAATGTTTGATTAGGGTGACTTAGACTCAAATATTTCGCGAAAACTTGCAGAAGACGTAGTATTTTTTGGCACCTTCACATTTGCATAAAATTTGACAATATCATACTTTAATTTAACTTACAATTGCGCACAAGAATGAAAAATAACGTTCATGGTTTGCGCTGTTGACGCCATATTTGTTTTGGTAACTACTAGCACTGAAGTGGAAAAAAACTAAATTTAAATTTGAATCACTTGGCTGAGTCTTGGTCAGTCATCTTCAAAGGGCTGACTTTCAATACGCCAAGTTGTTAAACGTTGAATGATTCTAGTTCAATTAACTAGCAGTCTAGACATAGGCATCCAATTAACTGGCAAATTTAACTAGATGGCTGCGTCATTATATACCCAATACAGGTAAGAAGGACCCACAAATATGAAGTTTGGATCATGGTGGCATTGGGAGATATCATGTACCAAAGGTGCATAAAATTAGGCTGAAAAGGTCAGATTGTCGCAGGCTCTTGGCATTTAACTAATTTAAGGAATCCAGTATGTCAACTAGCTCTTTAAATCAAAATATTGGCGATTTCACACAATACAGAAAGCCATGTATAAAGCCTTCTTGATCAATAAATTCTTTACCACAGCAAAAACACTGAAACAGAAAATAAAACTCACAGCTATATCCTTGTAAACAACTGAGGCACGGTGTGTATCACCCCTATCTGGGTGTGCTTCATGAACATGTCGGGCCAGTTCCTGGAGCATCGCAGGATACTTGCCCAACCTACGGAATGGCTTTGATAAGCCAGCTGTCAATACTAGCACCCCTGGACAAACAGCACCAGCTTCCTCCATCCATGTGTTCAGTTCTTCCCTAAAATAAGTGCAAAAAATAATAATAATGTTTTAATAATTCACATAATTATGATTGAAAGAATTGACCTAATTAGGGGCAATTTTAGGTGTACTTTACTATCAGAAAAATCTTAGCTGATTTAAATTTGAGTGTCTGAAAGTGACAGATATTTCATTAATTGACTATGTTTTTTCAAAGTTTAACCTTCACTTGTTCACCACGGATAAAATTAAACATTATAAATGAAAGTTATTTGTATTTTTTCGTTAACTCGCATTAGGTTAGTGTTGCCATTTTACACATGTTCTCTCAAGTCACAAGTAGAATAGAATAGGATTTGAATAATATTACCTATTAAACACATTATTAAAAGTTACCCAGACATAAACTACAAAAGTTCATGATTCAATATCTATTATTCTCAGCGTACTTGAACAAAAATTCTTGCACAAACTACTTCAGAACATGACCCTGAATTAAACCAGATATTTTTCATTTATGGTCGTAGGAATTTAATCTGGCTTCTGCCATTGTCCTTTTATTATTTAGTTAAAATATCAATTCATTTAAAATATGAGAGCAATTAGTGTATTGCTAACATGTAATTTCTAAAATAGAGGTTGTTTAGTTGGCTATTTGCTCATAAATAGAATAATTTACTTACTTGTACTTATCAAGAATGCAGACAGCTTTAGGATGGCCAGCACAATAAGTTTGATGAACAGTCTTAATTTTTGGGGCCCATTGTAAAAATAGACCACCCACTCGCTGATCGGGTCCCGTTTTTGTTGCACATTCGTCTAGCAGAGCTAGAAACTGTTCATGTACTTGTAGCACCTCATTTATGTTGCCCGTCAACTGCCTAAATTCATCCCTTGTTAGCCTGAAAGTATTTATTATTCATTAGAATTCGTGAAAACACTAAATCTTTGTAGATCACAATCTCAATTCTAAAGAACAATCATTAATTTATGACCCTTGCCTTCAGTTACCTTCTGTTACTAAATTAGTGTTTTTTTATTTCTAGAAAAAACTAGGTATATAAATGCTGTTGGTGAATGGTTTGTTGTATCAAATATGCTGCATTTAAAAACTTGGTTTTATTATTATTGGAGCGCACGGTTGACACAGTGGTTTAGTGATTGACTGCTGCGCTGCATGTTGCGGATTTGATTCCCGCACGGAACAAATATTTGTATTACCTACAGATAGTTCTGCCGGCTTTAGGTGTTGTGTATGTGAGTTTATATGTTTGTAAACGCACCCTCGACACAGGAAGAAATTCCTAGTGAGGGGTAACTTATATAATAATTAAAAAAAAAAAAACTAAAACAAATAAACAAAAAAAACTGAATACTTACATGTCACTTTTCTCTAAAGGTTGTAAGAAATTGCTGACAAGTCCCTGCATTTCAGCCACATGAGCCTTTTCGGAGTCTATTATATCTTTGAGAACTACATTTCTGAAAGCCTGTATCTCTGATGCTGCCCGTATAGGCGATGTTGTCACACTACCTGATGGATCTGGAGTGAAATTAATTTTATTTTAAAATGTATCATAGTATTTTCAGTAATAACAACAAATTTAAAGCAAAGTTTATTACGACATAGTAATGCATACCTTTATGTTCAGTCACATAGTTGCTAGGGAACCAGCCCGTGGTCTCACCCAAAGTTCCCTCCCACCAACCACCTTCTTCTTTTTGGGTAACAGTAATAATATCTCCCTTTTTGAAACATAGCTCGTCATTATTTTTACCCTTAAAGGAATAAATTGCTTTCACCAAGCAATTTTCGGTTGACATTTTACTTATTTCCTGGCACCATGTTAAGAATTCTAGAAAAATAACTCCAAATTAGAATAGGCAAATGTTGATGGTTGAGCTCTTCTGCGCACAAAGTAATAGCGAATGTAAGTTACATCAGAGGCTGCCCAAATACAGCTACAATAAGAATATTCTAGTAAACATTTTATTATGGTACACTATTTGTTTCAGATTGAAATATTTTTTGGACAGCTCATAGAAATAACAGGAAGTGTTGGTGTCAAATCAAGAGTTTCATTACACAGTAAAATTATTGGTTACACCAGGTTAATTGCCTGCAAAACACTTTAACACACGACAATTATGCAGAAACAATACGGTGTGAGCATTGATTAACTGATTTTCAACGTACAAAAACGTAAAATCCTCGATTTTCATGGACTTCCAGTTCCAAAAATAAATAGACCACAGACTAAACTAAACTACTGCTGCTGCCAAACATAAACAGTCTTATTACAAAAAACTCAATAAACCTTGGTTTAAACCTGGCCTATCAAGTCCAGGCTTATCTGCAAAACCATGGTCTAAATCTGTCCGTATTACAAAACTTAAAAAAACCCTGGTCTTCTTAGTACCGTCATTTGAACCATTGTCAATATATCAACCACAGAATACAACAAATATCATTCGTTCACCATAATATCGTTCAATTGCAACGTTCCGTATGCCCAGAAAAGAAAACTTTTTGATAATACGATAAGAATTAAATGATGTTTAGGAGTGTTAAAATATTGTCAATTTTTTATTTTGCATGTATAAAAACATTACTTATTTTATCGATTGCAGTTTTGTTTAGTTTTAAGCACATTACTTTAATTCGTAATAATTACTTATAATACATCTAGGTACGTGTAACGAAACGTAACATTCTCGCGCGTTACATGAATCCATAACAATGAACAAAACCATCGCTTGTTGAACAAAGTTCATTAGGCTTTGGATTTTTAAGTTCTCCAAGTCTCTATTATAACAATTGCCTCTTTGTTAATAATGAGTTAATATATAAGTGTTGTGATGGACCAACAAAAAAAAAACATCTGAGAGAAAAATTTGAGTACCGAGGAAAAAGTAATATCCTCAATATAAATTAAATCCACCATGTTAATATCCATTTTCGGGTAAAAACAACACAACACAATGAAAGAGATTCTATAACCTAAAAGAAAAACTTTGACAGATACGACTTAGACCATCGTTAAACTAGGGGCCGCCGAGGTTTAGCGTTAGACCATGATATGGTCCATGGTTTATCGCTAAACCATTATTTGTAATATCATTTTTATTTAAACCGTGGTTTATAGAGATTTAAACCTGGGTTTTTAGTTAAACCGCTTTTTGTAATAAGACTGAAAATGTCAGAAAAAAATAGATTATGCCAGTGTCTATGGTAAGAAGAAGATTAAAAAGCTTGGGGATGTGAACTGCCATTTTTCCACGATAGGTGGCGCATCGTCGCTATGGCTATTGGGAACATTTCTGCCAATTGCTCCTGCCAGATGGCGCTTGTCGGAGTGGAGTAAAAATAACAACATTACACTACTACTGTTTGTGGTTACCGAACTTTATTTACTGTTTTTAAGAATAATTAGCGTCCAAAAACCAAATAATAATATTGCTAGCTGTTAGTCAAGAATGCATCAGTGTTGTGTTTTTGGATGCAGAAATAAAACCGGCCATTTGGTCCTAAATAAACGCCAACATTCGCAAGCAATGGGAAATTACTGTTCGTCGCCGGAATTTTACAAAAAAATCAAGGCTGTGTCCTGAACGTTTTAAAGCAGAATATTTGAAAAAGAAGGATTTTCACAGGTCAGTGTATAATCCTAAGGCAACCTTTATTCACATAAACACAGTAATTATTATGTTTAATGCTATAGACATTCAAAAGTACATAACATTGTGTATCTACTAATTAAATATCACTACAAAATTATGTTTTTGATGTCTACTCATCATATACGCATGTTTAACCATATGTTGTTAATAAAACCTTATATATACTTACAGGACTGAAACAAGAAAAAAAAAAGGTGGGCTATAGGTATAAGAGTTGATGAAAGATGAACAGAGAAGGAAACTCTGATCAAATTGAGGAGAAACCATCAGGACTCTAACCCCCAGTTTCCCAGCTCAAAATTATCGGAGAATTAATGGGACAAATTGTCAAGCACGCGTTATCTGCTGTGATTGGCTGTTGAAAATTCATTCAACCAATCACAGCAGATAACGCGTGCTTGACAATTTGTCCCATTAATTTTCCGATAATTTTGAGCTGGGAAACTGGGGGTAAATCGCCAGTGCTTTTGAGTAAGTTTCACAACCATTGATGTATTAACAAGTAAAATTTCAAAATTTAAAAACCCCGACACATTTATCTTGCGAAAACACCCCGATTCAAACACTTAAACGCCCATAACTTTTGAACGGCTAAACCGATTTTATTCAAACATAGCTAAGAACACACTCGACAAAATCAAATTTCAAACACAAAAAACTAAATCAAAATCGGTTCATTCGTTTAGGCGCTATGATGCCACAGACAGACACACAGATACACAGCAACACACGTGAAACTTATAACACCCCTCTTTTTACGGCGGGGGTTAAACAGTGCTTCAAAAAGCTAAATTCCTTTTGTGGTAAAACAATAAGTATAAAACCTTTTGTAAGTAGAATTACTTGGGCCATATGAATGTAATTTTGATATCATGGGTATACCCAGATAGCCTAGATGGCCTCGATGGCCTCACTCCAGAAGTGAATGCCATACGCTAGAAGATCCCCAGTTGACCGATTTGTGTGGAAGCCATATTGGCGGTCACTGAGGATGGCGTTAGCTTCTAGGTATGCCAGGAGCTTGGGGTTGAGCACCCATTCTTTACTCTTACAGAGGATGGACGTAACTGAGATGGGTCTGTAGTTGACCGGGTCAGCCCGACTGCCCTTCTTGGGCACAGGCTGAAAGTTAGCTTGCTTCCAAGCATTCGGTACTTTTCCAGTCTCATATGAAAGTCGAAACAGGCGTGTCAGGATCGGAAACAGTTCAGGCGCAAAAGTTCCCAGAACAATTGCTGGTATCCCGTCGGGGCCACTAGCTTTGTGCACGTCAAGCAGCACCCTACGGGCGTCCTTTTGATGGATGCGAATGTCCGACATACTCGTCTCGCATCCATCAGGAGAAGGAGGGGACTGCGCGTTACCAGAATCCAGGAGTGAGGATCCCGCAAAAAGAGAGTCAAACAAGTTTGCTTTCTCCTCAGCGGAGTGGACCAGCGTTCCGTCGGGTTTCAGCAGTGGTGGTAGTGAGGGCCGGCAGAAGTTCGATTCAACCGACTTAGCCAGGGACAGAACGCTTTACTACCGGCTAGGTAGGAAGCAAGTTTGGTCCCAATACGGCTTATGTGGTCAAACCGAGCCCTTCGCTATACCCTCTTGCATGACTTGGCAGCCCTATTGAAGGCTCTCTTCCACTGGCTCACGTCGTTAGCTTTGCGCGTCCGAGCGTCGACCCATGCCAGGTACGCCTCATGTTTAAGCGAGTCGGTGCGATGACATTCGGCGCCAAACCATGGCCGGTCAATGCTGGACCTCGTTATGTCAGAGAACGGAATGTAATACTCCATTCCCTGACGCAACACATCCGCCATGGCGTCCGCGCACAACGAATGCCGAAGAAAAGCAAGTGGGCTGCCAAGGATATGATGCGCAGAAAAATCGCATCCCATCCCAATTTGCTGACCTGTACCGCCAAACCCGCCGAGAGCCTTTTGGGCTGGGATCAGGTGGGGAGTAGACGAGTACATACTTCACCAGACAATGATTGGACTGCCGAAGAAGGGTAATGCGTTTATCAGTCTTTAACTCACATCTGGTTTTGCTCAGCCAGCACGCGAACATGTATCCTCCGAAAAATCAAAATCAAAATTTATTTATTCAATTAGGCCATTAAGTGGCACTTTTGAACGGCAAAAAAAAAAAATTAAAGCTAATATTAATTGATTCTACCGTCCATTCGGCAATGTAGCTTGTTGTGGAGAAGAATGGACAAGAAACTCCACAATTACTCTTTTAAAAAAAAATGTGTTTTACAAGTATTTGGTTACATTATCTAGATGAGAAAAAAAAAATACATATATGTGAGAACGATGTAAAAAAAAGTTAAATTAATGCACTTACAAGCTTCTACAGTAAAACAAACAATTAAAAATACAATAAATAGGTAATTAAAAACAGGCGAAGGCAGCTAAGTTATGACCAATCCCAACTGATGGCGCCCGTTCACGAACATGACACATGGATCGGCACAACTCAGCTCAACCATTATGAAGGGAACCGAATGATCCAACACACGTGCCACCATCAGAGAGACATTAGAGAGAGCATGACACACTATCAACTGCCAGGGCACACTGAAGTCAACGAACGACACAAAGGTACAGCAAATGGTAGATTTACAGTTGGTACAAAGTACTCACATATGTGCTGTGCAGTTATTTAATGCAAAAATAAATTGAGTTTATACAACACAAATACATTCATACAGTCTTCAGCAGGTCCAACAATAATTCAGAACTTTTCTGCTTATAACTTGTTATTGTTCTCTAGAGACTGTGGAGCTGGACTAGCGTTGAGCCAAGCATTTTTATCAGCGATGTAATCCCCCAACCTATAATATGCCTGCCTGCATAGTGTGCGTTTTAAAAAAGTTTTGAATTTCGCCTCATTCAGTTCTAGAATGTGAGGCGGTATTTTATTGTAACATTTTATACAGTACCCCATAAAAGATGACGCTACTTTAGCCAGCCTGAAACCTGGTTGAATTAATTGGTCCCTATTTCTAGTAACATAACTATGTCTATCGCTGTTTTTACTAAAAAGAGGTAAATTCTTTCTCACGTACATGATGTTTTCGTAAATATATTGACAAGGTACCGTCATGATGTTAATGTCCTTAAACAGTTCCCTTAGAGAATCGCGCCGGCGAAGATTGTATAACGCTCTGATGGCTCGTTTTTGCAGAATTAAAATTGATTGAATGTCTGCAGCCCTTCCCCATAGTAATATACCGTAAGACATTATGCTATGAAAGTAACTAAAATAGACCAGCCTCGCGGTATCTACATCAGTAAATTGACGATTTTTTCTAACAGCATAAGCTGCCGAACTTAACCGCCCCGCAAGTGATGTTATATGAGGACCCCATTGTAACCTTGAGTCTAGCGTGATCCCCAGGTAAACCGTTTTGTCGACGAATTCTAGCTTCTCGTTGTTTAATATAATGTCACAATCATAACTTTTGACATTCGGCAAGGCAAATTTTACACACTTAGTTTTCTTAGCATTTAAAACTAAATTATTAGCTGTGAACCAATTCAGAACTTGCTGCAATGCATTATTTACGTCGCCAACGTTACTCGTACGTCTATTTATCTTAAAAATCAAAGAAGTGTCGTCAGCAAATAACACCACGTTTAGTTTGTTTTTCAATAGATGGGGTAAATCGTTAATGTATACTAAAAATAAGAAAGGACCCAAAATTGAGCCTTGGGGTACCCCCATTTTCACGTTCAACCCCGACGAATTGACACCGTTTATTTGGACTAATTGCTGTCTATCATTCCAATAGGATTTTACTAAACTTAATGCTAAAAGGCCTAACCCGTAATGCTCAAGTTTTAAAAGCAATGTTTCATGATCAACGCAATCAAACGCCTTCGACAGATCGCAGAAAATATCTATGGCATCTTGCCCCTCCTCCCACGCATCAAAGATGTGTTAGATCATTCAGTCTTTTTTATGGGGTGTTCATACATATACGACCCAATAGTCATATCTTTCAACACTCACAGAGTGTGTTGCGGATGACCACCTGAGCTTTTTTTAACGTGTGGCTATCCTCATGGGTGTCCTCCGCCCTGAGGCAGGCGATGGGGTATGTAGCTGAATATACACAGTGTACTTACTGCAGCTACCTTAGGTCGCCGGTATTCTCTATATATATATAATATTCTCTATCCGCCAGCTTCAAGAAAAGAGTAGAGAACAGGGTCAAGCCCTATATCTCTGTTTTGCCGATCTCTAGAAAGCCTTTGACAGTGTTCCCCGAGAGGCTTTGTGGCTCCTGTTGGTTAAGCTTGGGTGCTCTGAAAAGTTTGTAAGATTGTTACGCCTTCGCATGATGCCATGTCTCGTTGCGTCGCGATAAAAGGCGAGCAGACTATTTTAATGTCTCCTGTGGCGTAAAGCAGGTCTATGTTCTTGCGCCTACACTGTTTGCCTTGAATTTTGCCGTCGTTATTCGGGAGACCCTGGAACGAATTTCGGAAGGCATTCGCATTCGTTTCCGAACTTATGGTGGTATATTGCCTCAAATAGCATGCGAACTCTTACAACTCGACCTGGATGCTCTAACAAGGTGGTGTAACGATGCTGGCCTAGTGCTTAATGCAAGCAAAACCAAACCTTTGGTTATTAAATCTTCCTACGTTAGAAGAATGCCCTTACGGAACCTAATAGCCTATGACCATGACTGCTTGCATGCGGTCAATGTGACCAATTGTAACTGTCCTCAAATAGATTTTGTCAATAAACAAACATATCTTGGAGTAGTTATAGACGATAAGTTTACCTGGAGTCATCACATAGAACGTGTTTGCGATAAACTTCGGCAATTTCTTGCTAATATTACAATAGTAAAGAACCGTTTGCCCTTCAAGGTAAAGATGATGCTATATTACGCACTGGCTGAATCCTACATCCAGTATGGCCTTGGTAGTTATGGTCGTACCTACAAAACCTATCTTGATAAGATATACAAAATCCAAGTTCAAAATTTAAAAACGGTAGTATCACCCAAAATTAGAAATCAATTTCACGACGATATAAGTGGCCTCTTTAAACACTGTAAAGTATTACCAGTTCATACACAATTAAAATTTTTATTATTAAAAGAACAATTCAATGAATCTTTAAGAAACATAATTGAAAATCCTGTACGCACGCGGGCAATTATTGAGAATAGGCTTCGTACACAGCGCGCCAACAACACGTATGGCGAGCGAACTTGTTATATTATACCGAGACTTATCAACAGTCTACCCTCAGAAATAAATAATTGTATAACCGGTTTAAATATCTTTAAGCTTAAACAATATTATTTAAGTATTATTTAGATAATGCAGAGATGTTTGTAATACCAACTAGTTAAAGACCTAAATAATAATATTTAGGTCTTTAACTAGTTGGAGATGTTATTAATTGTTGTCGACAATAACGTTTATTATTGTATAGTTTCCGTTATCTCTCTTGCTTAGGAAATGCTGTAATGATAGTATGTAGTGTGATTTTAGCGTTTTTTTTTATTATTTTAAGCACATAACTTACATAAACATATTGATAGACTCATCATAGCACCAGTTTAAACCTTAGTGGTTTTTGGTTGCTATTTAATACTAATAATCCTGTACTCTGTTGTTTAATTGATAAATAAAGGAAAAAAAAAGCACTGGCCAGATTAAAAGCCCGCACAAAAGTCTCACCATCATTACAGAGATCATGTATGCTGATGACAAGTGTCTCGTGGCAGATACTTGCGACGGTTTGCAGGCGCTGATAGGTGGTCTCAATGACGTTTGTTGCAAGTTCGGTCTTAAAATAAATGTCAAAAAGACCGAAGTTATGGCCATGGGTGTAGAAGATTCTAATTCTATACTAGTCCCAGACTTCTCAGTCGGCAGCAGTAAGTTGAAGCAAGTGGAGAGCTTCAGATATCTTGGTAGCATAGTCACCAGTAAAGGTGACCTTGACGCTGAGATTAATCAGAGGATTAGTGCTGCAGCGGCGGCTTTTGGTAAAATGCAGCCTAAAGTTTTCCGTTCTCACGATCTCAGGTTGGCTACAAAGGTATCTGTATACATGGCAATAGATCTCCTAAACCTTTTGTACTCTTCGGAAGCGTGGTGCCTCTACCGTAAGTATAAGCACCTTAGACAAATTTCATCTGAAATGCCTCCGGAGCATACTGAACATCAAATGGTCAGATCGTGTAAGAAACACAAACGTCCTAAGACGAGCAAAGGTCCTTGGTAAAGAGGCCTACCTGATGAGACGTCAGCTTAGTGGTGTGGGCATGACTCCAGGATGTAGGAACAAAGGCTAGAAACGGAGGCGTGGTGGGCAGTTCCTGCGCTTCAAGGATGTTCAACATTGACCCCACACTTTAGCAGAATCAGGCACCAAATCGGCCCGAGTGGAGACGTCGTGTGTAGCGGCAGATGCAGGCCTTTGAGGATAGAAGGAGGTCGGAATCGGACCAGGGGGGTGACCACAAGCTCTTAGAGTAAGGTTATTTTGAGATCGAATAAGTGACAGATGTATACACGTCATATACATCTGTCCCTTACACACACTCAAAATAACCTTACTATAAGGGCTTATGGTCACCCCCCAGAAACGCAACGTCTTCAAAGGCTAGACCACCAACAGCTACTATTTATCACGTAGTCAACGGTGTTCTGACGTGTCCGCTTTGTGATCGGAGTTTTTCGGCCAAGGGTGGACATGCAAGTCACATGAGAACACATAACAGAGCAGGAAATCTGAGATCTCAACCACATTGAGTAGCCAATGATTGCGGTCGCTGTGGCCGAAACCGGCTGGATGGCATCATCATCATCATCATCATCAGGTCGCCGGTCGGGTTGTTGGAGTGCTTACGCATTTCATCACGCTTCTCCGGTCAGAAATTGGCCCGCTTGAATTCACGTCCCGTCACCCTCTGCGGCCGTATAAGTTCGCAATTTCTCTAGAAAGGCGCGGAACACGGGACACGGTGCGGCGGCGGCGCACCACAACCGGACGTTGGCTTGGCTCCCAGCCTATGCGGCACTGGCACCTAAGGTACCTTATGAAACCCCCATTTCCGGGCAGTACCTACCTGTGTCAGCCAGAAAGTAAGGGCACCATGCTATCTCTCCAGCCACTCCCTTACACATCATGGGTCCTCTCTCCATTGTACATGCTACAACCTTGACCGTCTGAGCTGTGGCTGTAGACATGAGTGTGTGTTGTGTACCCCGGGTTCGACATCTGGGTCGCAGAATTGCGTGGATAGGTGGCGGAGTAGATATTACAATATTATCTGCAGATACAATTCATGGGGATTAATAGTTGGTAGGCAATCGATCAAAAAAGTTGATCTCACTCGGTCAATCTAACAGGTAGACACTAGCTAAGTAGTCTAGATGAATATAGGTACTTGTATTATCTGTTCATCAAACGAGAATAATTTATTTGGTATTTGCATATTTGGTAATTAACGCTCGCTTTATATTATCTATTAGTCTTCTTGTCTATAGGCACTCGTTGGCATCGCTAGCAATGCAGGATACAAAAGATTGTGAACTATTTTGATAGGAGTCAGGAGGCCCATGCTGTAGGCTACCGTATGGGTGGCACCATAGATATGGTGGCTTCTTATATCCCTATGATTAGTCAGACTTTAATCATTTATATAGATGATCGAGTGTTGCTAAATTACGTGGTAACTCCTTAAATGTTTTAGGCATAATAACAGCGTCGTTAACCCGCATTTGGGAACATGAATGTATTGTGTCTCAAACACTGGCAGCCCCTTTATGAATTTTGATATCCGCAGGCTTATTACTTAGGTACGTAAGAAGTAACAATCAGCAATCATCGCACGATCAAAAGCTTCATGTCATAAAAGTCGGAATTATCTACAGTGTAGGTATGGTAAGTCCTACACAATCGTTTGCTGATAATGCTAATCGCTCGTTGTTTGTCATAATTGACAAACACCGAGTGATTGCACTTATTTCTAACAAAAATCGCTTCTGTATTGAAGAAAAATTATTGCGCAAAAATCGCTATCGTTTTGACAGATTTTAATATGATTATACCAGATATATAATATAACAGACATTAAGATCTTAATATTAAACAGTTTCATTTACTTTGTTAGGGTTCCGTTCTCAAAGGGTAAAATCGGGACCCCATTACTAAGACCTCGCGGTCCGTCTGTCTGTCTGTCTGTATGTCTGTCACCAGGCTGTATCTCATGAACCGTGATAGCCAGACATTTGAAATTTTCACAGATGATGTATTTCTGTTGCTGCTATAACAAAAAATACTAAAACAGAATAAAATAAATATTTATGTGGGCTCCTATACAACAAACGTGAGTTTTGTGCCGTTTTTTGCGATAATGGTACGGAAACCTTCGTGCGCGAGTCCGACTCGCACTTGGGCGGTTTTTTTGCTCTTGCAAGAATCTTAACAAGCCCGCCGCCGCGCCGGCCCTCGTTCGGAAGGACGTGTTTTAGTAACTAGGTGCCTACGTGAGCGTTCTTCTTAACCGACTTAAAAAAAGGAGGAGGTTCTCAATTCGACTACCTTAGAACTTCTTACTAGGTGAACCGATCTTGATGATTCTTTTTTTATTTGAAAGCTGTTGCTTCTCATCATTTCAGCCGAAAGACGTCCACTGCTGGACATAGGCCTCCCCCAGGCGTCGCCACATTGACCGATCCCGTGCGTCTCGCATCCAGCGCCTTCCCGCAACCTTAACCAGGTCATCGGTCCACCTAGTGGGAGGCCTTCCAACGTATCGTCTTCCAGTTCGCGGTCGCCACTCCAGAACTTTTCGGCCCCATCGGCCATCCGTTCTGCGAGCAATGTGCCCTGCCCACTGCCACTTAAGTTTGGCAATTCTTCGGGCTATGTCGGTAACTTTGGTTCTCCTGCGGATATCATCATTTCTGACGTGATCACGCAAGGAAATTCCGAGCATAGCCCTCTCCATTGCCCTTTGGGTGACTTTAAGCTTTCTGATAAGGCCCATTGTGAGCGACCACGTCTCGGTCCCATAGGTGATCACTGGCAACACACACTGGTCATAGACTTTTGTCTTGAGACACTGCGGTAAATTGGACGAGAAGATACCACGCAACTTCCCGAACGCCGCCCAGCCGAGTCGGATTCGACGGTTGATCTCTTTCTCGAAGTTGGACCTACCCAACTGGACCGTTTGTCCCAGGTAAACATAATCGTCTACAACTTCAAGTGTAGAGTCTCCGATCTTGATAGGAGTGGGTGTTACATGGGCGTTCACCATGACCTTGGTTTTGTCCATGTTCATTTTAAGACCCACTCTTTCGGAAGCTCTACTAAGGTCATCGAGCATTTTACTGAGGCTCTCCATGGTCTCAGCCATAATCACTATGTCGTCGGCAAACCGAAGGTGAGTGATATACTCGCCATTAACGTTGATGCCAAGCCCCTTCCAGTCCAGAACCTTGAAGACGTCCTCCAGCGCAGCAGTGAACAGTTTCGGAGAAATGACGTCTCCCTGTCTTACGCCGCGCTGGAGAAGGATTGGTTTCGAGGTCTGATCCTGAAGACGGACTGACATGGTGGCGTTTTTGTACAGACACTTCAACACCTCAATGTACCGGTAGTCGATCTGGCACCGTTGGAGAGACTGCAGTACAGCCCAAGTCTCGATCGAATCGAAGGCTTTCTCGTAGTCCACAAACGCTAAACAGAGAGGCAAGTTATACTCTTCGGTATTCTGTATAACCTGCCGCAGCGTATGTATGTGGTCTACGGTGCTAAAGCCTTTTCGGAATCCGGCTTGTTCGGGAGGCTGGAAATCGTCAAACCTGCGCGCGAGACGATTCGTGATGACTCTTGAAAAACTTGTAAACATGGCTAAGAAGCGAGATGGGCCTATAGTTCTTCAGCCGGGCATTGTCGCCCTTCTTGAAGAAGAGTACCACCACACCCCTGCACCATGCCTGTGGCGTTTTGCCCTCGAGTATGACGGAATCAAAAAGCTTCTGAAGGGCCTTGAGGACCGGTTTTCCACCCGCCTTCAGGAGTTCAGCCGTGATTCCGTCATCACCCGGCGCCTTGTTGTTTTTAAGCTGTTTCAGAGCCATCCTAATCTCGTACAGGCTGACGTCCGGGATATCTTCGGTATAGTGTCGGGTCAATCTAGCTCTTGGGTCGTTTGCTAGATTCGCAACGGGTTTACTGGTTGACGTGTACAACTGCCCATAGAAACTCTCGATCTCCCTCAGAAGCTCCGGTTTGGCGGATACAATCCTGCCATCATCGGTCTTCAGTTTCGTGAGCTGGCTCTGCCCAATAGACAGATCCCTTGAAAACACCTTGGAGCCTTTATTTCGCTCAATCGCGTCTTTAATACGCTCGGTATTAAAGCGGCGGAGGTCTCTTTTCAAGGATTTAGAGATCTGTCTATTGATCTGCCGGTATTTGCACACCTCATCTGAAGACTGCAGGATCATCTCACGCCTCTCCTTCATAAGCTTGAGGGTATGATCAGGGGGGTGACCACAAGCTCTTAGAGAAACGTTATTTTGAGATCGAGTAAGGGACAGATGTATCTGACTTGTATACATCTGTCACTTACTCGATCTCAAAATAACCTTACTCTAAGAGCTTGTGGTTACCCCCCTGAGAGCTTTTTGTTTCTACCTGTACGACGGGTCTTGAAAAACTTAGACCCGACCGTATGGACAGCTTCCACGAACCCGTCGCTGTATTCGTCCACGGCGGAGCTCCCCAGGCACTCGAAACGATTCTGGAGTTCGAGCTGAAAGCTCTCGGGGTTTTGGACCTGGACCTGTGCTGGACGGAGCGTGGACTTCATCAGTCGAGACCTTTCAAGCTTAATATTAATGTTCAATGTGCCTCTTACCATGCGGTGATCGCTCCCGGTTTTTACCGAATTGATCACAGAGACATCATTGAACATTTGCTTCTTGGTTGACATGATGAAGTCGATCTCATTTTTTGTTGCACCATCGGGGCTCTGCCAGGTCCACTTCCTGTGTTCACGCTTTTTGAAGAAGGAGTTCATCATATAGAGGCCCTCCTTCTCCATAAAACTGGCCAGTAGGTGACCCCGGTGGTTCCGTCGTCCAACTCCAAATTGCCCCACTTGCAGCTCATCCTCGTCTCGTTTGCCCAGTTTCGCGTTGAAGTCCCCCATGACAACGGTGAAGTGAGTTTTGAAACCATGCATGGCT
The DNA here is from genome assembly GCA_949775005.1 of Orthosia gothica. Lineage (NCBI taxonomy): Eukaryota > Metazoa > Arthropoda > Insecta > Lepidoptera > Noctuidae > Orthosia > Orthosia gothica. The sequence goes on from OX459058.1 coordinate 15,043,506, forward strand.
CTGGAGATATCCTCATACATGGTCTCTACCTCGTCGTCGGGGTGTGCCGAGGTTGGGGCGTAGACCTGTATGACCTTCAGCGAATATCTAGAGGATATTCTGAGTATAAGGTACGCCACCCTGGTCGACACACTCTCGATCTTCACCACGTTGTTCACAAGGGACCTGTGGACGATAAACCCGACACCACCTTGGGACTGCCGGTCACCCTCTCGGAAATAGAGCAGGTTACCGGATTTGAGGATTATCGAGTCCTCCCCTCTCTTCGGACTTCAGATAACCCTATAATGCTCCATCGCAACCTGCTCAATTCCTCTTCGAGCTCGGTGATCTTCTCGTCGGTCCGAAGTGTGCGCGTGTTGTACGTTGCCAGGTCCAGTCGTCGGTGATTGTAGGGGTAGCCGGATCTCGTCCGGAGATTCTTAGCACCCCTTGCCATGCCGTAACCTCGACCGCTACCGTAGTCGAGGGTAGGCGGGCTGCCGGGCACTAGGGGCCATTTTTTATTTGTGCTATTCATAGGGGGGGTTTTGCCATAATCGCCACGCTTGGCAGGCGGATTGGCGATCGCAGTATGGTTGTTATAGGAGCACAGAGAACGCTGCTGCCCATTCTCTGGTTTGTCCCTTAGTCGCCTTTTACGACACCCACGGGAAGACATGGGATGGTGAAATTCTTAACGTCCGGCACCATACGGAACTGTTGCTTCTCATGTGGTCCAATTTGGTAAAGATCTGATGAAGAACTTCGGAGATATACAACATAACGTTTCAATAAACAACGGTAAATCTCTCAGGATTGATGCAATCGCATGTCTGTTTATTGTTTGCGCCCTTCATAACATAATATCACGCTAGTACGCTCTCATGGGGTACGCAGATGTGTACAGTTCACCATGGTAAAATATCATTTCACCGGTTATAATTTTTATGTTATTCGGGCAAACTATTCTGGCATAACTTTGGGCATTAAAAGCACCTATAGAACTTGCTTATGAAGTACCACAACCAAAAAACTAAAAATAAAATGATTTATATAATACAACTCATGATCTGACTACACAGCCGGAAATTAGTCATCGGAAATCCCGAATAAAACATAGCTTCCTAGCAGTATTTGGCATTATCATGAGATGCACTTGGTCAAAAATTATTTCAATGATATAGCCCGCGTTCCAATTGCGCTACTTGAGGAGTTTTATGTGTGGCCTTCATTGTCGGCAGACAGATTACGTAGCGTCGTTGTTTCCGTCAACGATCTGTCGTCGTTTGGTTTAATTAATAATTTGTTGGCATCCAAATCTGATAAAACTATGCCTTCCAAACTTTTGACACGACTAAGTGCAACGATTATTTGCCCTTTTACAAAGTTTTTACCCGACTGCCGAAAGAGGGTAATGTGTTTATTTTTACCAAGGTCGATCACAGCTCTTTCGAGCGTGGTACCCTGTAGTTTGTGGACTGTAACCGCCCAACTTAATATTAGAGGCAGCATACGGCGTTCCACATCACCGTAATCCCTTACTGCCTGAAACGTAGTACTTGATAGAGGTATGGGTATGCAACCATTACTATCTTTTAGCCTAAGACCAATAGTTTCATCATCAAATTTTACGTACACGGCTTCTGGTAGCTCTCCATCCTCCAGTTGATCTCTGCTGAAGGCCGGCCATTTGATCTTTTTTATTAAAACCAGAGCTCCGTTCACTAGTCCTTCAGAAACGGCGATGTTACGTCTCAACATCACTCGGGATTCGACGCCAATTTATATCGATGGTAGAAGACCACCACAGTTATTGACGTCTTTGGGAATTACATTCTCTGGTGGTTTTCGTCCATGTCGCTATTTCACGAGACTCATCCACTGCGTTGATTTGATAGGTTCAGTGTAACTTTGCATTTTCCTTGCTCATTTTGTTGTTGTAATCGTCGACTTGCCTGAGCGTGGGAAAAATACGAACGGCGACTCCATCCGCAAATTCACCATTTAAAGGCACGTGGCGGCGCCGCTTGCATAGTAATTCCAGCTGAGCTATCGTTAGTTCACCTATCCGTAAGCTGTTCAATAAATCGATGTATTCGCTGCCATTGCTCTGCGCATGTTTATGGTCAGTTCACAAAAAGAAAACTGATGCCACAAATTGACCTCTGCTGAAAACCACGACGGCTGCACAAAACACCAATGTCCTTTCACCGGAGGAAACTGATATATGTCACCATATATCAAGATGTTGACTCCACCGAATAACTTGTCGTTGTTTTTGTATTCTTGAAGTCTAAGGTGAATTATTTTTATGTTCTCATAGGAATGATTAGCCAATTTATATAGCGCCATTTGCGCCTTTCATTCTCGAGTCTTTGACCTGTATTTTATTTGTATGTCTATGATTTTTCTCAATCGGAAGCAATAAAATACTAAGTAGGGTTTTGCTAAAAATTTGACGAGCGGCAACCCCGGTGACCCAACTTCTACAAAGTTAGGCTTCAGTAGTATATCTACTGTTGGTGCGTAGCAACGTTTAATAGGCTTCACGATTAATTTCAGCAGAAATGATTTACCACTACCTGCACCGCCCGTGATAAAAGTAACAGCTGACTTTCTTTCTCCATCTTCATCACGTTGTTCACAAGGGACTTGTGGACGATAAACCCGAAACCACCCTGGGACTGCCGGTCACCCTCTCGGAAATAGAGCAGGTTACCGGATTTGAGGATTATCGAGCCCTCCCTCTCTTCGGACTTCAGATAACCCTATAATACTCCAGCGCAACCTGCTCAAATCTGCCTCGAGTTCGGCTATCTTCTCGTCGGTCCGGAGTGTTCGCGTGTTGTATGTTGCCAGGGCCAGTCGTCGGTGTTTATTGGGGTAGCCGGGTTCACTCCGGGGATTCTTCGCACCCCTTGCCACGCCATCGCCTCGACCGCTACCGTAGTTGAGGGTAGACGGGCTGCCGGGTACTCGGGGCCATTTTTTCTTTGTGCTATTCATTTGATTTGGGGGGGTTTGCCTTAATCGCCACGTTCGGCAGGCGGGTCGGCGATCGCAGTTTGTTGTTGAAGAGCACAGAGAACGCTGCTGCCCATTCTCTGGTGTATCCCTTAGTCGCCTCTTACGACACCCACGGGAAGATATGGGATGGTGATATTCTTTACGTCCGACACCATACGGAACGTTGTTCGACCATTAATCACAGCAGATAACGCATGGAATTTAATTTTACATCATACGTCGGGCTCTTGTCACCGCCGGAGTGCCAGCTGTTTTAGAACCCAATGGCTAGGCGCGCGACGATGGGAAGAGACCAGACGGGATGACCATAATGCCTTGGAAGGTGGGTGGGCCTTTGGTGTGGGAAGCAACATGTGTCGACACCCTTGCGCCATCCCATGTACTTAACACGGCGGGCTATGCTGGGGCAGCTGCTCTGCTGCTGGTGCAGAAAACCTCTAACGGCGCAAGTACAACAACCTTATTAGAAGTTATGTATTTGAGCCGTTTGGGGTTGAAAGATTAGGTCCATGGCGTCCGAGTGCTCTTTGAGTATTTCGAGATGTAAGCAAACGGTTAGTCGACTCTTCACGTCATGAGAGGGCTGGGCTTTTCCTTAGTCAGAGAATCAGCTTTGCCATCCAACGTGGCAATGCTGCCATTGTTCTGGGCACTTTTCACGTTGACAGCAATGTGGTCGAATTTTTTGACGCCCTATGAGCCCTGCCCTTTTATACGCATTCTTAGTTTTATTTTATTTTTATTTAAGTGTATATATATAGGTAGTTATTATTATTTAAGTATTTTATACAATGTAAATTTTAATTGAGATAATTGAATACAACAAGATTTAATTGGATCTTAGGCTTTTTTACCCGACTGCCGAAGGAGGGTTATGTGTTTATCAGTCTATGTATGTATGTAAGTATGTATTTATGTATGTTTGTTCCTATATGGCATTCCAGAGACCAAACGCGTTGGCCGATTTTGATGATTCATACGTCAATCGTTTCGTCTTAACCCTGCGAGTATCATAGGCTACATTAAAATTGGACAATAGAAAAATGGCGGATTTTGGGCGCCATATTGTGGGGGCCCAATTTTTGTATTCTTCTAAACCCTCCGTGTGGGGTATCAAAATAAAGGGTTTTAAAAGGTGAATTCAAAAATATAAAACACTTATATGTTTAAATGTATCTTATTAAAAAAAAACTAACTAAAAAGTTATAAATAAAAAAAGTTAAATCAAAAAATCAAAAAACCCGACTGCTTCAAAAGCGATTTTGGTCAGCCAGCCCGTCAATATGTATCCTCCGACTGCATAGCATGATTTTGAATCCTTGTTTACGACTTTTTAGTTCGCTTTTGAAGCAGTCGGGTTTTTTGTTTTTTTTATTCTTAGAATAATAAGGCAAGTACAAAAAACCGGCCAAGTGCGAGTCGGACTCACGCACTAAGGGTTCCGTACCATTATCGCAAAAAAACGGCACAAAAATCACGTTTGTTGTATGGGAGCCCCACTTAAAGCAGGACCACGGAGTCTTAGTAATAAGGTCCCGTTTTTACCCTTTTGATATGGATCCCAAAAAATACTGAATTTTGGGTAGCGCGGGTGTGATACGAGTGCGCGTTTTGTTCCCTCAAGGTTGTTGGTGACGACACTAAGCGCCCGCGCCCTTTGCCCTTGGTGTACAGTCAGCAACAAAAATCAATTTAACACCGATTACACACCAAATTGACAAAAATTTATCTAGTTCTCAGCTGCTCTTATTGACGGAGAGTATTCTTATTACCTGTTTCGTTTTTTTTTACTCAAGCAGGTACATTCTGTTATCGACTTTCTTTGCTGACCATATCTAATCTCTGGGTTAAAATTCATAAAATTTTATAGCACTGATACAGTACAAATGCAGTGAGAAAACAACAATAGGTCCTGAAGGGTAAACAGATTATTTTACTTAAAGGTTACTCTAAGACCCGATTACTCTAAGACGCCTGGACCGATTTGGAAAATTCTTCTTTTGTTTGAAAGGTACTTACGTAGGATACTTCACAGGCGGTCCCATGGCCATCAAGTCAGGATCTGATGAGGGGATAATAGAGAAATCGAGGGAACTCCTCGAAAATTAGAGGCATACATATAACGTTTTTGGTATTTTCATCAACAATGAAATCATTTGCACTCAGAAAGTATCATTTGGTGAAGTGGAACTCTTCATAGAAGACCACTGGAACTGCTCAATGCTAAGTATGTCAAGGGTATAAGATATCTCGAATAGTTAACCGACTATGATGAAGCAAATACTTATAAATAAATGGTACTGATGCAAATGGTACCATGTACCTGATCTGATGATGAAGCCGGAAGGTATGCACTGGAACTCCGAAATAAAACAATGTATCCTAGTCGTGTTTCGGCTTATTGGAATCGTCATGAGATGTTCTTTGGCTATAAATGATTATCATGCTAATTGGAGGTAACTAAAAAAGAGAAAAATAAAAAACATTGGAACAAAATATAAAACCGACTGCCAAAACAAACACTACAAAGCGAAAAATAACTTTCTTTTCTGAAGTCGGTGTCGAAAAACGCAAACAATGGGTACAAATAAGACACCGACTTCGGAAAAGAAAGTTCTTTTTCTCTTTGTAGTGTTTTGTTTAGGTTTGATTTTTTGCTAAAAAGTTTTTTTAAAGAAACAAATCTGCTTTCACAGATTTCTCGGCACGCTTACCGATGCATCGAACACGCTGAAATTAAAAAAATAAACACTCGCTATTTTATTCTACTCATCAATAGGATTTTTGTTGAAGATAAAATCTCTCTAATAAACATTTGGTCTAAGAAATAAAAAAGATGATGAAATCTAACATTAATTTTGTGTATCATCAATTCTCATAAGAAGGGCACGTAAACATGAAAGATAATTATTATCAAGACATTAATGCTAGTTGAACTATTTAAAATTACAATATTGTTAAACTTTAAGAATTTAACTGATAAGTTGTTCGAAATGAGACTCACGAGGAGTCTCATTTCGAACAACTTATCAGTTAAATTCTTAAAGTTTTCGGATACAAAATATTTGTCTTTTTTTTTAATTGACTTATTGTAGCATTCAGCAAAGTGTTGTGGTGTATGCTCCTAATAACATATTCTACCTCAACCCTTAGCTCTTCTACAGTCTCAGAATACTTTGGTAAATTTTTTTTTTTAAATGGCCCCTTATAATTATCATGGCCCTTATCCTTGAAGTTTTTACATGGCCCTTATCCTTGAAGCGCAAGCTCATCGACATGTGCATCCTGCCCATCCTAACCTACGGAGCTCATACTTGGTCTTTGATTGAGTCTCAAAAGTCCAAACTCAAGGTATGCCAAAGGGCGATGGAGCGTAGCGTAGTGGGTATTAAGCTCAGCGACCAAATACGTAATACCTACTACGATACGGTCCAAAACAGGAATCGCCGATGTAAGCAGCAAGTCTGTCTGAGGCCTACGAAACGCTGGCGTGACGACTTAGAGGCTTTTACGGGCGATTGGCAGGAGATGGCAAATAATAGGGAAGAGTGGAAAGTTATGAAGGAGACCTTTGCCCAGCAGTGGGACAATATAGGTTGATAAAAAAAAAAAAACATGGCCCCTTAAAATAGTGCCTGGGCGTCAGGTCTTGCAGACCATCTATCTAATTGCCACCTATTGAGCACAGCATTATTATGACCAATTAAACGATTTTTGTTATCTTAGTCTTTAGTTTCTCAGAGATAAATTAGCAAGCTTGTACTTCTCTTCTTTGGATGCTATTAGAGTTATAATAAAATTATATCATGTATTTTACTCGTTGAAAGTGAATAGTTCTAGTCTACGTAATATTTAATAAAGCCCTTGTGTACTACATAATAGATTTTAGGAATATCTTCTACGACAGACGAGTAGGTCTTACCTAATGTTTCTTCGAGAAATTTTATCTATAACATTGGCTGTATCGACTAGTGAAATAATAGAATAGGGTGTTTGTTTTTATATTGTTAGCTGGTTCGATTCCCAGTTTAGTTAAGCTTGTTGAGAAATCTGTGAATGCAGTTTAGCATCTTTGAAAAAAAATTAAATGTTTCCTTTATGTAAAATAGTCTGTCTTTAGGATTTAAAGTGGTTCCCCTTCAGGGCCCATTTTTCCCACCCTGTTTAAGCTAAAGCTTTAGCTTCTATATTTACTTTAGCACTGACGAGGTTTGAGGTCATTAGGTACTTAGTGTGTCTACCTAAATCAAACGCCGTAGTTACTCGTATCTAAATTTTACACAACTAGTCTGCTGGGACTACAAATGGCGCCTGTTATTTATAACTATAGTCCTTCGCATGCATAGCCGCATGCTTTGCTTCATAAATGTTCAAATATCCGGCTGATAGAAGGCCACGCAATGAATACATAATATTAATGTTGAGTTGTCAAAAAAGAACGGATGCGCGTGTGCTTCGTGTTGTCAAAACAGTTCTAATAATTATACGTAATTCGGGTGCTGCTGACTGTTTTGCTTTATACATAACAAATTTTTTACAAAAAAAAACCGACTCCAAATAAAACTAAAACAAAAAATTAACTAAAAAGTAAAAAAAACTTGAGAGGTGTCAAGGGACACCCGGATGGCGAAGTTTTAGTTGATTTGCTATAGAAATAAAAAAGCATAAAAAAATTGTACATATACATACACACAAACACATACATATATATGCACTCTGTCTGTCTATTCTTTCGTATACGTCATAAAAAAAAAAGCGTTCGATCCGATACCACAAATGGGGGCAATTACCATCAGCCCCCAAGATGTAGCTCGTGCAGTCCTACCGTTGCCTAACTGGAAATCTCCAGGGCCGGACGGACTGCACAACTTTTGGATTAAATGGTTCCAAAGGTCGCACGCTTGTTTGGCAACTCAGTTCCAGTCTGCCTTCTCAGGTAGTACTCCGGTACCTAAAAATTATAGACCGATAACATGTTAACGTAAGGTTCAGTTGAAAACCAGCGTCAGGCAACTCCCAGTTGTCTGGCATTTTGCTGAACTGGACCTTTACTTTTAGGCGCAGCGGGCACACTATGTATGTATTTTTTTTTTTTAAACTACGTTTCCTTTTATTTGTACATTGTGTGTATCGGTGTGTGCCAAATAAACTGGTTTTCTTTCTTTCTTTCTTTTTACCGGTCTATAAAATTTTTACATCCATTCTGAGAGCTAAAATTAATCAACACATTGATACGAATTCAATCATGTCTGCCTCTCAGAATGGATGTAAGAACGGGTCCCGCGGTACTAAGGAGCTGCTCCTTATAGACATTGCCATTAGCCAGCAGGTTCGCCGTTCCCGAAGGGATCTGGTGACATGTTGGCTAGATTACAAGAAGACTCAGTGCCACATACATGGCTCATGAGAGTGTTGGAGTTGTATAAAATTGATACAACTCTGCGCTCCTTTCTGATGTCGTGTATGGGGCAGTGGAGGACGGTCCTTCGCTATCCAGGATGTCGACAGATTCAGGGGGACAGGAACAAATAAGGATCGAGCGTGGAATATTTCAGGGCGATCTGAAGCTCTTTGCCCCCAACAACTTGCAACTGATGAAGCTACTGAAGGTAACAGAAACCTTCAGTGACGCCATCAGGATGGAATTTGGTGTGGACAAATGTGCAGTCATGCATGTAAAGCGAGGGGAGATTATGGAACCCATGGGAATACAACTCTCGGATTCCATACACCTTCGATCCCTTTCCTCAACCGAAACTTACAAGTATTTGGGTATGTCGGCAGCATTAGGCATCAATGCTAATGACATGAAACAGTCGTTGAAGGAGCGTTTCTTTGGCCGCCTGAGAAAAGTACTAAATAGTCTTTTATCAGGCGGGAACAAGGTGCGTGCCTTTAACGGCTGGGTCATGCCGGTCTTGATGTATTCTTTTGGCATACTCAAGTGGAGTCAGACAGAACTTGACGCCTTGGATAGGAGCGGACTCTCCTTACCGCATCTTGGACATTGCTTACCGCAAATCGTATGCATCACCCACGATCATCGGTTATGAGACTGTATATCCCGTGGAAGTGCGGAGATCGTGGCTTTTTAAATGCTAAGACCCTGCACAACCGCGAGTTATACAGTCTTAGGGAATACTTCCAGGCCGCCGACGTGGGTATGCATCGAGATGTGGTAGCGGTGGATAAGGGCCTTACCCCGCTCTCCTTGGCTAACGAGAACTGGCGCAAACCTATAGTATTAGATACTAATGACTGCTGGGAGGTATGGCAGAGCAAGGAGCTTCATGGACGCTTCTACCGGGTCCTACATGGGCCCGATGTAGATCTTTCAGCGTCCGTGGCCTGGCTGCGATTTGGTCACCTTTTCGGGGAAACCGAAGGTTTTGTCTTTGCGATTATGGACGAAGTTATGATGACGAACAACTACCGGAAATACATTGTGAAGGACGGCACAGTTGACATCTGTCGGGCATGTCACCGGCCGGGGGAATCTATCCGTCACATTATCTTCGGTTGTTCAAGTCTGGCTAACGGAGACTACTTGCATAGACACAACCTTGTATCCAGGATTATCCATCAGCAACTTGCTCTTAAATACAATCTTGTGGAATCGGAAGTGCCTTACCATAAGTATGTGCCCGACCCAGTTCTCGAAAATGGCAATGTCACATTGTATTGGGATCGGTCTATCATCACTGACCGGACTATTGTTGCCAATAAGCCTGACATAGTGGTGATAGACCGACTAGAGCATCGCGTAATGATTGTTGATATAGCGGTCCCCCATGACGAGAACCTCTCGAAGGCTGAGAGAGATATGAAAAGAAGTAGCTTGATCTGGCTCGCGAGGTTGTCGACATGTGGGATGTGAATACAGCAGTCATTGTGCCGATAGTCGTGACGGCCAATGGCTTAATAGCCAAGAGCCTCGACGAACATCTGAGGAGGCTCTCGTTGGGAAGCTGGATCAAAGGCTTGATCCAGAAAGCGGTACTCCTGGACGCGGCGCGTATCGTTAGGAGGTTCCTCTCTCAGGAGCCCTGACCACCGGTAGCTTGGACCCTGTTCCTGATATCGGTGGGTGGGATATTTTTGTATTTTAAATGTTTTTTTATTTTATTTTTTATAGAATAATATTTAAAAATGTCAAATTTGTCTATAAAATGAATAAATGGAATAATAATAAAAAAAAGGAAAAAGTTATAATTAGCCCTTCAGATGTAGCCAAAGCAGTTCGTCCGTTACCGAACTGGAAGTCTCCAGGACCGGACGGACTGCATAACTCCTGGCTTAAATGGTATAGCAGCTCACACGCGTTTCTGGCATCTCAATTCCAGTCATGTTTAGAATCTGGGTCGCTACCGCAGTTTTTAACAACAGGTTTTACCCACCTGCTCCATAAGACAGGTAGTCCCGCGGAACCCAAGAATTATAGGCCAATAACATGCTTATCAACGGTTTATAAACTTCTTACATCCATCCTGAGGGCAAAAATGTAATACATTGAAGATAATTCAATAATGTCTGCCTCTCAGAATGGATGTAGGAATGGGTCCCTCGGCACTAACGAGCTTCTCCTCATTGACATGGCCATAAGCCAGCAGGTTCGTCGATCCCGCAAGGATCTGTCGACATGCTGGATAGACTATAAGAAGGCCTACGACTCTGTGTCACAAACATGGCTCATGAGGGTGCTGGAGTTGTACAAAGTAGATGCAACTATACGCACCTTCCTTGAGTCATGTATGGGGCAATGGAAGATGGTCCTTCGATATCCAGGATGTCGACCGATTCAGGGGGATGATGGCCTGTATGGATTAAGCGGGGGATATTTCAGGGCGACAGTTTGAGTCCACTTTGGTTCTGCTTAGCCCTGAATCCTCTAAGTACACTGCTGGAGGTTTCAGGTCTAGGCTTTCGGCTGAGAAGAGGTGGTCAGGTTATGTCTCACCTCCTTTACATGGATGATCTGAAACTCTTTACCCCCAACAAATTCCAACTGACGGAGCTACTGAAGGTAACTGAAACCTTCAGTGACTCCATCAGGATGGAATTTGGTGAGGACAAATGTGCAGTCATGCATGTAAAGCAAGGGGAGATTATGGAATCCGAGGGAATTCAACTCTCTGATTCCATACACCTCAGACACCTCTCCTCAACCGAAACTTACAAGTATTTGGGTATGTCGGAAGCGTTGGGCATTAACAGTACTGACATGTAGCAACTTCTGAAGGAGCGTTTCTTTGGCCACCTGAAAAAGGTATTAAATAGCCTTTTGTCAGGTGGAAATAAGGTGCGCGCCTTCAACAGTTGGGTCATGCCGGTTTTGATGTACCCTTTGGGCATACTCAAATGGACTTAAACTAAGCTCGACACCCTTGATAGGAGTGTCCGGACACTGCTGACCGCAAACCGGATGCATCACCCACGATCATAACTGATGAGACCGCGGAAATGTGGGAGTTGAGGCAATTATGGACGAAGTTATCCTGACGAATAACTACTGGATACATATAATGAAGTACGGAACGGTTGACGTGTGTCGGGCATGTCACCGTCCGGGTGAATCCATCAGACATATTATCTCTGGTTGTTCTCGTCTGGCTAACGGCGAGTACTTACACAGGCATAACCAAGTGGCCAGGATTATTCACCAGCAACTTGCTTTGAAGTACAATAAAACCTTGAATATTTTAATGCACCAGGTTATTATAATACTATTTACTGAATTAAAACTTTTATTTGATTTTATTTTGCAATTTTCATTTTGTAAAATTTTGCAAGAGGTTGACTCTATTGTCCTAATTTGTAATTTAAATTATTATCAATATCAATTACTGATACCAAATTATTGTCTGAATTAAATAACATTTCTTGGCATTGTTCAATAGAAGCAAGTTGTTTAGCCAAATTCTTGGCTGTAATAGAAAAATAATATGATAGCGACACAGCTATCTGTCTTGTATAATACTTTGAAAGAAAGTACCTATCCGTAAAAAAAATATCTTTTATACCAACATTATTCTTAGTGTCAATTAAATGGAATAAATTACTACTGTATGTTAAATTATGTAATGTCCTATTCAATTCAGATCTAAGATTGTTTTCTTCCTGTGGCAAACTTTGGCTGTATGGGAAAGTGAACATCACAATTTGTTTTAAACTAAGGTCGCACAAAGATCTATAATGTTGGAGTAATTCTCCTTTGTTCACATTACCCCTATTACCAATAAATATTAATAATGTAGTATACTGGTTAAAATTGCATTTTATAACTTTTTTCATTATGTCAAATAACGAACAACCAGGCATACAGTAATTCATAATTGAGTGTCCTGGATATTTATTTGTCAACAAATGGCCTAGATCCTTTCCAATTTCATCACAAAATAATACTATTTCTGTGTTTACATTATTTTTAGGCAAACAGTTAGTAATTTCTAATGGCAAACTGGCACTAGACTGCGGTATGGTGGCATCACATATTGTCAATGAATGGTCCGGCGTGGGTTCAACAGATGGTGGTTGACACTGATCACATTTGTTGGTTTGTGAGCTCACCAGCTCATTCATTGCCAATACATATTCCCTCATTTGGTTTTCAGAGGCTGTATATTTGATGGTCATAGAAGTAAGTTTCTCCTGTAGTTGGTCAAGTTCATACTGCAAGTCTTTTGTGTCAGTTTGGTGTTTCCTAGTACTTTTTCTAAGTTATATGAATACATAACTAATTGTTTAAGAAGATGCAACCTTTCTCTATTAAGTTTTACATTTTTGATGAAGAACCTTTGTTTTTTGACCATTTTCTTGGTTTAAACTATGTATTTGTTAATTTTAATGTACTTTTTTTATTTTTATAGATTACTTAATATCTGAAACTTGGTCTTGACTGGTTCTAGTTCGTAAATTAAATTATGCTTAAATTGTATTGTAATTTTACGTGCGCTTCTAAAATAAGAGAATGATAAAACTAAAAAAAATATATGATGTACACTACCATGTAAACTTCCACCGAGAATTGGTTTGAACGAGATCTAGTAAGAAGTTTTTTTTTTATACGTCATAAATCGTAAACCGCAATTTACCAAGTACGGAACCCTTCGTGTGCGAGTCCGACTCACACTTGGCCCGTTTTTTTTAAATACTGTGAACAGTTTGCTTTTGCAGTTTGTTGTTGTAAATGTTTTTCCTGTATTTTTTTGTGGTGTACAATAAAGTATATAATAATTAAACAGTATATTTCGTCTTTCGAATTTAATTTCTGGTTGCTCCATACTTGCCAACATTGCACTTCATTGCAGTATCAATAAACTGGTTACACATATTTTTAGTGGGCAATAAACATACTGTATCATCGGACAGCAGTCTTAAATAAGATATGATTTCATTAAGCCGGTCGTTTTGATTTTTTGCGGTAAAGGGCAATGCCCATTTTTGGCCACGAAACGCCCAACAATTTGGTTTAGTTAAAAAAAACGATGTTATTTTATATTTATTAATCGCGGTATTCATTTAACGAAACAAGATTGCAACATTTTTGCAAAAAAAAAAGTACCGAAAAAATCAAATGAAATAATGTAATCATTGGTTTGTGGGTAAAATAAAAAGTGTTGCCAATTATTAATTTCATTCAAAATATTATATATTATTATCTTTTATTCAATAGATTTTTTATGGTGTAATTATTATAATGCCAATATTATTAGTTTTTGCGATTATTATTATGATGTTATGATAATTAAACAAGCGAATTGCTAGTTGATATACCATAAATTCTTTAGATCATAACAAAAACGCTACTGCACAATTTAACTGTCATTCTTATATTTTTTTCAAAATACATTAATAACAGAATAATTCTGTTATAAAAACTAAAATAAACATAATAATAATCTTTGGGGCGCTTTCATTACTTCGTTCGTTGATTAATTCGTGTATTACAAAAAATCGATGTCGATTCATGGATTTTTATGTCTGTTAAGTGGCAACATCGAATCTGACATTATGACAGCACGGTTATCTGTCATATGTGTAAATCAGTAAATAACTAAATAATCGCAACCCGTTTGCATTTGTATTATTTTGTTTGTTTTGTTTGTTGCTGGTAGAAGTGCAATTAAAAAGTATTGTTGCAATTGTATTCTCGGCCGTCGAACGGTAGGATGCGGTGCCCATATTATGACAGTAATATGGTATTTGGTTGGGCACGGCATCAGGCTGATATTTTCCCTCCTGCTCAATTTCTGGATGATGTACTAATTGTTTATGATGCAAATGATGTATAAGATCATTAAATACATAATAGATCTAAAAAACTGGATAATATATGTATGTATTATAGAAAAATGATTGTTAAAAAGCTGTATTTGTGAAATAAAAGACCATTTAATATCTTAACAATCCGGACTTTTTTCTAAACCAATTCCTATACCATTTAATTCTTTAAATAGCATATTATCATTTACATATGCTTTTATATGTGGGCACCCAGGGCCAAAGTGTCTATGGACTGTGGGCATTCCCCTTTGAGGAGTCGATTAGATAAAGTGCAACTGTCTTGACTTAATACTACACCCATTCTTTAATGAATCAACATTTCGCCGAAAAGTTGGTCGTTATGTGCCTCATATTTACAGTTAATTCCTCATAACAAAATCGTAATAAATACGAAAGTCGACTATACTCTTTGTTATAAGTAGTTATAACTTATAAGTAATAAAACTGAAACGTTTGGATTATAAAAAAATTAAGGGTGGTATTCCACTCGTTATATATTCACGTGAAGGCCTTAAAATCTACAATACGACCGGCTGTCATCAATTTTGATTGCTGATTCTTACATTACAGGCACCATAAGAAAATGTTCCTAATAGAATCAATTAATTGAAAAATTTAAGATAATGATACAAATTTATTGGTTTCTGATTTATTCCTTTGTAATCACCCAATTACCTATCTGGATGCCAAATTTGAACGTTCTAGGTCATCTGCAACTAGTTAAGAGTTTTTATCTATAGATCAGTCAGTGATAAACATGAAGATTTTTGGACGTTATATCTAAGTAACCGTTTGAGCTATATATATGTAATTTTGGTTTATAGTTCATCTTAGGGATTTTAATATATACACCAAATGTTGGAGTTTATCAAAAATAATTCAACACAATAGCCTTCTCTCTCTCTAACCATTAATTATATAGTTTATTATGTGAGCCCTTGTCAACACTTGAAACTGAAATGCTAGCTAGTCACGGTACAGTATTACGTCAACCATAGTTAGAACCACATGTGCTAAACACACCTTTCGATATATAAAACAAAGGGTAATTAAACTGTTATTATTCAAACCCTAAAACAGTTATTTTCTTTGGTGTCCACTTTATTAACCCCAACAATGTGTTTATGTTAAATTGATTTTTCATCCCACCATCTCGGAAAGAGTATTTTTAATCTTCAATATCTGAGTGGAAAAGCCGTTTTTATTCACTAGAGGATAAAGTAAATTGAATATAGAACATCGTGTGCACTAAGTTGGTGAATTAAAAAAAAACGTTAAACCTATTTACTGCTACCTCTATGGTGCCGAATATATCATACAACTTTTTTTTAATTTGTTAAAAACTCAGACTCGGAACCTTCTTGGTGTTCTTTTTTCAATTTGCTTTGTACGCGGTTCTAACCATCTCCCTCTCTCTCCAACATTCACGCCAAGGGAATCCGATGAATCGGTACAACTATTAAGTATGACAGATAGTTTACCGAAAAACAGTACACAAGTGACTAACACCAATATTACAGTACCAAACAAAAATATTACACTCAATTTAAATAACTGTAGCAACGTTACTTTAAAATTTTCTTAATTATACCTCAGTATTATTTTGTTATAATTTAAAGATTATTCTGTAATACTTACCTGTCATAATGTAGTAATTAATACCTAAACTGAAATAAAAGTGTACCTATCTTGTGATTGTAAACGTTTTTTTTGCATTTAGTCATTTCCTCGCTGAGGTGGAATGAAAAGTTACGTGTTGCACTCGAGTGCAAAGATTTTTCACCTCGTGCTCTTTTGATTCCCTCGCTAACGCTCAGGATTCTAATTTTGAATTTTAGAATCCTTCGCTTGCTCGGTCATCAAAATTGAACACGCGGTTAAAAAGCAACTTTGCACTCTTGTATAACAAATAACTATTGAGTTATTAAGATGACAAAAGTGGCTCCAAATGGTTCTTGTAATATTACACACAGCTGCTGCGTTGCCAGTTCCTTTTCTGCTTGAACTTGGCTTGACATGCTGCCGCATGTCTAGATACTCTACATACCTGTATTAGAAAGGCTCATGAGGAAGAATTTAAAGGAGAGATAGATATAATAAAAATCGGAAAAGAAGTTAAGAAAACAAGTCCGCTACGATGTCTAAATTCATACCTATATGAGAAAAATGTACTCAGGGTGGGCGGTCGTACCTGATGGTAAGAAGAATAATGTGATCCTGGGAAATAGAAACGCACTGATACAGTTAATTATTGCTGATGTAGATGATTTCACTTTATCCCAGTATATAGTCCACACTTTGGCGGATTATGGGAAGCAGGCGGAAGTCGATTAAGTACCACCTAAAACGTGTTATTACAACTCACCTGACGTTAGGGAAAATGACTACAATTCTATACCAGATAGAAGCCTGTCTGAATTCACGCCCGCTATGCCCAATAGATAACATGGACCCAGAAAACTTAGATCCATTAACTCCTGGGCATTTTTTAATTGGAGAACCACCGATTGTGGTACCCTCTCTTGATCTGCAAGCTGTGAAGGTTCATAATTTGCCGCACTGGCAACAATAAACAACATACACAAAAGATTTTTCATGACTTTTGGCGACGCTGGCTGGAGGAATATTTAAGCAGGCTTCAGCAGCGTCCTAAATGGATGAAGAAAGCGAAGGAATTTGCAATAGGGGATATTGTGTTGATCAAGACTGAAAATCAACCACCCGGTAAATGGTCCTTAGGAAGAATCACAGATAAACACCCAGTCGTGGATGGTAACACAAGGGTGTTTAGTGTGAAAAGTGGAGATTCTATAAGTAAGAAAACTATCACTAAGTTATGTGCATTGCCAGTTAATACTACTTAGCTTCCCTTGAATTATTAAGATATTGTGTATTATTTTAGTACGCTTAGTTAGAATTAATTAATTTACAGTTGTAATATTTTGTTCTTTAGACGATATTTAAAAATCAAACATCAAAATCAATAATTTGTATTTCAGATAGGCCTACATGGGCACTTATACAACGTCGACAAAAGGTGCACGGTTCGGGTTGGTCGTTTCCTATGGAGAAGAACCGGCAAGAAACTCCATGGTTACTCTTTTAAAAAATTGTTTGATTTTACAATATTTCCATGTTACAGCAGTACTTTGGGGGGACAACGCAGGCCCTACAAAAAGTCGTAAGAAACTAAAAAAAGAAAATGGTTATTTAATAAATAAACAAAAGATTAAAACGAGATAAAATATTAACAAATGTTAACAATCTAGAAATCTAGAAGGCCTACAATGTTCACACATTTACAAAACAATCGGTAAAAGAATTTATACAAAGTATAACAAGACTAAATTTGAAATGTGGCACAAATGTTGTTATCAGTGCTGTAACTATTCTTAGCAAAGGGCTGATTGAAAACCATTGTAAAAAGTCTTATTAAATGAAGAAAAAATGAGATTGAGAAGACATACACATATTTTTAATTGATGATTGTTTAGTGTATAATTTGTTGGAACTTACTTGTTATTATAAAAGAATTTGAAGTCCTTTTGGTGGGCGGTATGTTGGATTATATTCATCAATTGTGTTTATAGCTACGTAAGTCATATATCCAGATACCTATGTATATGTCATGTCGTCTTTAAAAGCATTTATTATTATAGAATTAAGTTAGTCGCCAATAAACTTGCATACAAACAACACGTATTTAATTTATCTGAAACCCTAACAAGCAAAACTGAACCTTAATACAATAGCCAACAAGTCATATACATCTGTCCCTTACACACACTCAAAATAACCTTACTCACCCCCAGGGCCGAGTCATCCCAGCTTATGCACCCCTCAGGTCACCTCTGCATAACCTGTCGGGGAACACAGGTGTATTGTTTTGTATGTACCTGTATCTCTGACTTAACTATGACATTCAGCGGGATTCAAAATTAAAATCATATAAAAATAAAAAAATAACTTTATTCATCATCAAAATAAAATCAATATAAAAAATATTACACAAAAGGAAGTGGAAAGTGATGGCCCAGTGGTATCGGCCGTGACTTACACGTTGTAGGTCGTGGGTTCGAGCCTAGGCAGGCGCTTTACTTTGTGTAAATTATTTCTTCACCACTGCTCTCAATACGGTGAAGGAAAACATCGTGAGGAAACCGGTATGTCCTAGAACCAAAAATTTGAAGACATGTGACATCCACCAACCCGCACTGGACTCGCGTGGTGGATTACGGCCCATTCCCTCTCACAGAGAGGAGGCCTGTGTCCCAGCAGTGGGAACATTAATAGGCTGATGATGTGATATGACACAAAATGATTGGTTGTCGTGACTTTAAACGGACATGTCACCATACAAACATTGCTTTAAGGCGGGCAAGTGCTTTAAGCATGGACAACAGACGCTTGGATGGTAGGTCTAAATTACACTTCATTTAAATTTGAAGGACACTAATAATACATTTCTGTGAATCGTATTAAAATACAACAGCTTAGAAAACTAAGCCACTGTGTAGAGTTTTATTTTATCGCAGTTCACATAGAATACTCATTGGTATTTTGGTGAACGACTATTACAGACAATTTGGTTAAAAACAATGTCCGTGTATCAGATCTTAATTAGAAGCTATCTGTATCTAAGCCTCCACCGACTCAATTAATGGTTGTTTAACATAAAAACAAACATTAAGTTCATATCACATGAAGCAGTACGCTTTGCTAAAATATATAAAAACATTCAACTGATGCGAAATAAACAATTATCGATTCCGATAACTTACAAACATTTTAAACGTAACGAAGATTGCTTGAACAATTTCAATGACAGGTACAATTTATCATGCGTTTCTTTGTACAGTACAAATATTTTCTTAATCATTAAGGCAACTTGGTTTACTTAAGTGAAAAAGTATCATAATTCTATGTTCTCTCTATTGTATCTATTCTAGGATATCCATCACAAATACACAATGGAAATTTGTTCAATATGAACTGGTAAACAACATGCTCTTATCTATAGCTCAATTAATTATAGGAAACACTGCAAGCTTAACAATCATTAAACGTAAAAACTATAAAATTAAAATTACATGAAAATATAGGTAATACAGGAACCGGCGACTCGGCAGGCCTAGAAAGAGATGGCGTGACGAATTAAACGTCTATCTGAAGGATTGGCCAGTTATAGCAAGAGACAGGAAAACATTGAAAGACGGAAGGGAGGCCTTTGCCCTGCAGAGTGACGTAACAGGCTTATAATAATAATAATAGGTAATACCTTTCGCTTATATACACATAAGCGAATTACAAATCATTAGATCATATATTATTCACATTTTATTATGTATGAAAGGATGTCATTCAAAAATATTTGGAGATTTCTGTTCATTACAAAAATGCGTCACAATAGTCTTTCAAACACTGGTAGCAGTCTGCCGATTGTTTTTTATTGGCTTTGCATTTGTCGTGTAACCACTCTTTAAATAGCGTTTCGTCTTTCTTCAACACCAGAAACTGTCCCAACACCTTGGAAGCCTGAAAAAAATATTTTTTTGTTTAAATTGTGCATTTGGCAGGGTGATATTTTAAGTTTAACCTATTCACACTTCGTTTGTGCTGATGTTCAGGCAGATAAATCTAAAAAAATATCACCTTCTAGGGTATTTGGGTAACTCATACCATAGTGGTGTGTTAAATTGGTGATGAAGGTAAACTATTTCTAAGTATAAGGAAATTTGTTGGCAATAATATATGTAAGTACCTAATTTAACTAAAAACAGAATGTATCTGGGTTAATATTCAAACAGATGTCTTTTTTGGTAATAATATAATTTAACTAGCAGCAGTCCTTATTAGGATGGTTTATATTCTAAAAATAACTATGACATGTAGTGACAATGTGTAGGCACTTAATAACCTATTAGATACTCAAGGTAAAATAAACAACGGAACACTTAAAATCCTCAATTCCTCATTAAACAATAATAACATCTATATTAGTGCTGAAACAATAAGTAACCATTTCAGGTATACAGTTTATGATCAGCATTATGCTATATACTGATATCAGATATGGTTACGTATTGCTTGCCGAATAAAATAATGCTTGTTCAATATTGGAGATGTTTGAAGAGCTGAGAAGCGGCCAAAGAACAGTTGCCCAACAAAGATCATTGGGCATCTTAGTATGGAAACCATACCCATGGCGTACACAAATAAAATATAGCAGAATGTATTGATATATGGTTCTGTTTTACTAAGGCATTAATCGCATTAATTTGAGTCACGGGAATGTCGAAAAAATTATAAATATGGAATCACAGTCAATAACACAAGAGTAAAGCCCGGCAATAGCACATTACTGCCGCGGTCTATAATGACTACTTTGCTGGTCGCGCTGATTATGGCCGACAGCGCAGCGTAGCGCAGCTCCAGGCCGACACAGCGCGGTCAGCGTGCAGCACTTGATGGACGAGCTGAGATAAAGGCCGAAACCGTAGGTTGAGGCCTTTACAGCGAGGACAGCAAGGGCTGCAATGATGGCCAAGCTGAAAGGCCTAAAGCGTAGCTAGGCAAGCTCGAGGCAATCATAGCGTGACCAGCGAAACAGTCATTGTGGGCCAAGGTTTGTATAGTGCTTTACTCAAAAATGCAAGTACCTAATCTAAATAAAACCAGCAAGTAATTTAAATAAAAAATATATTAATTAACTTGAATTTTAATTAAAATGAAAATTATGAAAAGTACAGTTACTAAAATTCAACACCGACTTTCTCGGTTTGATATTAGTAATAGTTTGCGATATTTCTAATGCGGTGTTTGACTGCTGTATTATTGAAAAGAAAAACATTTTCGGATAAAGATTTAGATTTCCTACTAATTTTCCACTGCACAAATTTTTATATGCAAATTTATATTTTTCCATTGAGTTTAGCGGTAGGTATCAAATTTTCAACCACTAATTTAGATTCATCTTTAATGTCAGGTGGTGTTAAACACATTGAATCGGTTTTTTTTTTTGAGCAATGGTAGTTGGAACTATACAGCCTAATATGGAATAAAATCTTTTTGTGCCTATCTCTATAGATACAAACAGCTGTGTTTTAAATAAAATCTTTTTGGATTTGATTTTTTAAAACGTTGAAACGTCAAAATAGCGGCCTGTTAGAGCGGCCAGCAAAGCTTTGCCGGCCGCCTCTTGAAACAGAACGGCAAGGTCGACTTTGCTCAAACAAGGTTGTCAAAATAATGACCACATTACATGCATTTTTGAGTAAAGGTTCTTTATATAACATAAAGACCCATTATGCATTTCAAAAGACAAAAAAGCCGATTTATTGAAACTTTGTGAAAAAGGAGTCATTCCCGACGAATATCATGGATGGTTCCAAAGTTTGAGAGCTGATGGCCAAAAAGTGGATCATATGATGATGTTACGGTTTCTGAAGAATCAGAGGACTCGGAGAATGACTCTGAGTGATGTTAGACTTTAGACTACGAAACATATAAAGTAAAAAACAATAATAGTAGTTTATGAAACTGTTGCATAATAAGGGGTATTAAAACATGAGTGTGTAGTTTAAAACTGAGCCGTAGGCGAGGTTTTTAATAGTATCCACACGAATGTTTTAATACCTAGTTATGTGCAGTTTCATACACTACTTTATCTACACTCATACATTGGGATTGAACCTACTTATTTTTGCATTTTCCATGCCATAAAGTCGTGATAGCATTTATCATATATTTTCTCGACTTTGCTGGTAATAAGTAGATTATAAGTAATTTCCTTCGCCGCCTCTAAAATAGCGAGGAGGTGGAGTCAAATTTTCTTCACATTCACTGATATCAGATAATTTTGGCAAAAATTTAGAAAACTCATGAAATTCTGTACAGCAAAACCTGCAAAACTTATAAATGGCGCCAAAACCCAGCAGTCAGCACATCACCGCATTAACCGCGCATGCGCTAAGGCTTAGCACGCACTGCGATCTTTATTCGAGCGATTTGTTTTCGCCCATTCTGCTACCTATGGAATTGTATGAAGTTGCTCGCATTGCGGTAAAAAAATCATGCGGAAATAATACCGCAAGAAAGCCGTGTTTTGCCACAGAATCCACCGCACCGCGGCGCGAATTTAATTCGCGTGAATATTTTGAGCTCTATGAATAGGTAGAAACAGACAAAATTCGCGCGAATAGAACTCGCAGTGTGTGCTAAGCCTCAAGCGGCCATTGTCATAGACAAGTAAAAATTTGAATCAAATCTTTTTATAATAGGTACTAATAATGGCATTACAAAAAAAATTGTTAATGGAAACTCCTTAGAGATTAACTTCATGAATTTGCCCTGTATCGTAATAGAAAAAAAATGTTTATAGCATTATTTTGTTAGAGAAAAAGTGTTATAATAAGATTCTATTTTAAATTTCGGTATAGTTTTTTTAAAGTATGCCAATATAAACTCGTTTTGAAGTTTATAATTCGAATATTACGATATGAGAGTAGATAAAATTATTTATAGACCAAAATACCAGTTTAACAAATGATGTGATCATTTTGTTTTTGCGAAATATGTTTCCTTGTTACTTGTTTATAGTGTGTTATCAAACTCGTGTTCCGTTTGATGTTATTTAACTTTATTAACAAAACCTCACATATCTTATCTATATTTTTAGTAGGTACCTAAACACAAGTTAGAAATAAAAGTAATTATAGGCGTAATTGGCTACATTATCTGGGTTAAAATTAATTAGTGGTTCATATAAACCAGGAATGAGGACAACTTACAAATAAAAACAATAAGCGTATTGTTGATTCTTCGAAAATATTATAAATCAAATTAAACTAATGCTATAAAGATAAGAATTGTATGTTTATAATTTTGTTAAACATAATCTCTGGAATTACTGATTTGATCATGAAAATTCTTTCTTTAATAGAACGTTACACTGCTACAAGGATCACCCATGTTTTAACTGTCACATCTTATTTACTGTACCTACAATATATGCAAATAAACAAATACTTTACTTTACTGATTTGGGCCGGTTTCTGAAGACGATGTCACATCTCAAATCCGCTGACAATTTGTCACAAATTAGCCAGCCCTCAGTTGTCAGTAGGTTTCTGAAAACTGCATCATCAAAAAATTACATAATTCCTTGTTACATTGAATAATCGGCATCAATTTATTTCGGTTGGCTACCTTATCTGGTATTCATCTATACCAATATTATAAAGAGGAAAGATTTTTTTGTTTGATTGTTTGTTTGTACCGAATAGGCTCCGAAACTACTGGACCGATTTTAAAAATTCTTTCACCTATGGGTAGCTACATTATTCCCGAGTAACATAGGCTATAATTTTGACGGGAGCGAAGCCGCGGGTGTCAGCTAGTTCACTACTATAACGATTACGTAATAGTAACTATAAATAGTATTTGATCTTGAGCGGATGGGATGGAAGTTACTAAGGGGAACTTAAGTGGCAGTGGGCAGGGCACATTGCCGATAAATGTGGCGACGCTTGGGGGAGGCCTATGTCCAGCAGTGGACGTCTTTCGGCTGATATGATGATGCTGATAGATGGGATGGTGAAGCCGCCAAGTTAAGCAAACCTTCCCAAGGACGTTTTTTGGAAGGGTAACCACGTTTTTTTTGGTATGTTTTTTTTGGATAGGTGACCCCACACAGGTTAAGCAACACTTACCAAGGTTAGACTTGGGATGGGTGACCACTTTTTTTCGATCGCATGGTTTGGATGGGTGACGTTGGTAGATGTTGTTTAGCCTAGCAGGGGGACTTTAGGATGGGTGACCAAAATTTTTGTGGTGATGGTCACCCATCGAAATACTGACCTTGGTTAGTATTGCTCACCCTGGCGGGGTCCCTATCCAAAAACAAGCAGACCAAAAAAAGTGGTCACCCATTCAAATACTGACCGTGATAAGTGTTGCTTACCCTGGTGGGGTCATTAATCCAAAAAAAGGGCTGTTAACGTAATCGACGAATAATCGCCGGTTAATTCTACCATCAGTTTCTCAAAACCCAAATGTGACAAGCGCTTAACAATTTGTCACACTTGACAAAAAAACACGACCACATGTTACAGCATTTTTGGATTTCTGAGAACCATTTTCAATGTTATCATCTTGTCAACGAGCCTAATTTATAATTGTTAGATATTGGTTGATTATTCGCAGATTAAAATGAATATTATGATTTTAAAGACTTATATAACGTTAAAAAGATAATAGGGGTTGGCAAAAACTATCATATGGGTTTAGTTACAAAAATATGATATTAGATCAATTATAGATGATGACCGAGATTAAAAAATGTAGGTTATTACAAACTTTTTTAAATTAATTATATTAAAAACTTGACACAGTTATCAAAAGTATAATATATATATAAATATATAAGTTATATTGCATGTAAAGAAAAAAAATAACAAAAACTGTTACTGAATCGAATCTTCCTCACGCGCATTAATGTTGACTGTACCCTGTACTTAGTACATCTCAAGGTCAGTTTCTGGATAGGTTTGTGTTTAACTTGAGATGTGAAGTGGTCTTCAGAAACCGGCCAGCCTTACCAGCAAATTATCATAACAATGCCTACTTTAACTCACATATATGCAGTCTGTTAGAAACAGGACAAGTACTTTTTGAAATAAACGGTCAACTGTCCAGGTTGGCCGGCCGCCGGGGCGCTGTCGGATGACGTTCCCGGGGGCCATTTTTTGCGATCGCCCGGTCTCAGTAAAACGCCGATTTCTCGGTACTTTTGTATGGGGACCATGTATAAATGTTATGTTGTTAGAATTGTGATAAAATAAGCTATCTGATTTCATAGGGATTTACCCAGTTTTACCTTGTAATATATTTGATATATTATATATATTATATTATACTATCGTCTATTAAAGTACCGATTTAAACCCTGATCCTTTGAGAATATCCTTTCCCATGACGTATTTCGGTCAAAACTTGTACTGACAGGTATTTTTCCGATTCGGTCGGGTGGACAGATAACGCACAGGATGCTTTTTTCCAATTCAGTCGGGTGGACAGACCAGGGGAGCTTGTATTTGTAATATAAAGACAAAACCAAATAAAAGGGGTCCCACCTTTTATAAAGTTATTTTCTGTGTTCAGTATGCAACTGTATGAATACATTTGCGACACACATATTTTTATTACTAAGGACTGATTTAATAGCAAACTTTCTAAATGCGCTTACGCTAAATTTTACATTGACTTTTTTGGAATAAATAATTGGTTTTGCTTTTAACCCGGCGATATTGACTTTGAACCAGACGATGACCATCTAGTAAACAAAACTTAACTAAAGTGTTATGGAAATAAAATGCTATAGAATAATAATAATAAAAAAAAACAAGTTAATGAGACCTTTACAGAGGTATTTGGGTATTTTTTTTATCAGTTATGAGAATTAAATCCATTAAGTTTGAAATATGTATTGTAGCAAGTGAGTATAGTACAGTAGGTATTTGTTTATCACAATTTTCAGAGTTGCAGATATATTTTCATAATTATATGCAGAACCCACCATTCTACAAAGCAATATTAGAAATTACAGAAAAGTCTTCTTCTCAGTTCTCATAACAATTACTAAAAGAATATTTCGAAAGATTACTACTGAGGTTTTTAATAAACTATTTCAGTAACAATTCCGTTCTAAAGAAATGTTTAATTCGTTTTTTGTTCATGTAACTTTCAATTGCTTAATCCTAGTGGATAATAATATAGAGAATGGGTTCCTGCAGAGCTCTAATCGTTTCTAAAAGCTATAGCTTGCACTGACTAAAATGCCTTGGTCTTAGTGGTCCACGGGCCAAGGGTTGGGCGACCTTGAGCTAAAGGAATAATTTTCACTTTTGAAATGTGGACAAAATCTCTACATCGTATACACGATCGATAGATAATACTATCTACTAAACAATTGGCATAGTTGGACATATACAGCATAATATTTCTAATAGTTAATTATTCACTGTTTACAGACCTTTTCATATCCCGCGACTTCCAGTCGTTTCCCCAATACTTCACCGATGCCCGGTATTTCGGTTGCAGGCTTCTCCTTCATGGGCTCCGAAACGAATTTTCTATGTTTTTGTGTTGTCGACATTGTGGATGTTTAGTTTGTTATTTCTTGCAGAAATAATATTTAATAGTATTAATAAATGTAAGTTCAGACTTGCACACTCTTTGGAATACTAGATAACAATACCGATGACGCGATGATTAATTTAACGTGCCGTGCGTGCCGCGTGCGTGCAAACAACTGAAACAACAAACAAGTCAATCAATTCAATGGGACCCGTCACTTACGCTTAGCGCCAGTGGAGGGGATGTGTCTACGCACGGGTACAGTTGCGTTCTAAAGTATTAGGCTATTGTTTTATAATATGAAAGTAATTGCTGTTCTATTTATCTACTCTCATATCGTAATATTCGAATTATAAACTTTATAACGAGTTTATATTGGCATACTTTATAAACACAATACCAAAATTTAAAAATAGAATCTTATTATAACACTTTTTTTTGACAAAATAATGCTACAAAACATTTTTATTTCTATTACGATATAGGACAAATCCAAGGAGTTT